>LNAC01000005.1:3073743-3314059 GCA_002007465.1 Ailurus styani | reverse complement strand
ATAAATAAATAAAATCTTTAAAAAAAAAAAAAAAAAAAACTAAATCTCTGAATACCAAACTGTGGATTTAATTACAGTGTATCACACGGCTACCAATGTACACAAGATCCCAATCTTGGATCAGTTTGGCCAAAGTCATGGACATCATTTGTACCTCTCTAAAAATTTACACTGGTTGTCAGGCAAGCCAAACATTATAGGGTATAAAACACTTTATTTGGATTACAATGTTAATTAAATTGTCTATTTACATTGGTTTCTATATTTTTTATTGAGAAAAATCTAAGTTACATCCTTTAATTTCATTAACAATTCAGTTTTGTAGATGAGTAACAAGAGGCTTGGAGTTTAAATAATTTGTCCAAATTCAGATACTTAGTAAATGGCAAAGCTAAAATGTGAACCAGATTTCTCTCTGTTACATTAGACGAGGTCTTTCTATCATGCAATACTAAATCCACATGAATAAGCTAAGAAGATGCTCTTTATAGCATTCCATACTAACATGGCCCCACTATCTTAAATATATTGCCTAGGTCAATCATCTCATCTTTTAAATTCTCATACTTGAATAGTATTAAGCTTGAATGTGTGGTGATTTTTCTTTTATTCACAAAAAACTTTAATGGGACAAAGTGTTTTTTTCCTGGATATTTTCCCTGTAAAAATTGAAAATAATAACTCTATCATAGTCTCTCTAAACATAACTTTACAGATTCTATTTTCTAAAAAAAATGCTTTTTTTTAGAAATACTTTCGCCTTTCCTGTCCACTCTTGCAGTTCTGCTTTATATTTGTTATTTGATAGAATTTACTTCACAAAATAATGGCCCCAAATCAGAGTTCTCTAGCTTGAATTAGTAACAAAATTGCCCTAGGCATCTTCTTAGGTCACAGATCGATACATAATATAAACGATCCTATTGTCTAAATTTAGAAAACAATAGGCAGAAGTTGACAGGTTATTTGCATTTAGTTCAGGGTAAAGAATAGGCAGCTATTTATGATTGTTTTGTGGTTTTGAGAAACATTTACAAATCAAGCAATTCAAACACAGGTTTTAAATTCTGAACTCCTATCACTTCTTGGAAAGTATGGGAAGACCATTCTGCTATCATTTGGAGCATTTGGAACAAATTTGAAATTTAGGGGACTTATTTTCTTCCTCTCAAATACAGTGTAGAAATATATCTATTATATTTACCTTTTTGTTTATATTCGTAATATATATTTTATTGTAAAAATATAATTGTGTATAACATTTCTAAAAGACACTGAATACAGATCTAATTCTTCATCAGACAAAAATTTTTTACAGATATTATTTATTTATTTACAGAGAGCTCACCCAAGTGCACGTGCATGTGCACGTGTGTGTAGGGGGAGAGCCAGAGGGAGAGGGAAAGAGAGAATCTCAAGCAGAAACCCTGCTGAGTGCCAGAGCCCAAGGTGGGGCTCAATCTCATGCCCTGAGATCATGATCTGAGCTGAAACCAAGAGTTGGATGCTTAACTGAGTGAGCCACGCTGGTGCCCCTATATTAGACAAAATTTTTTAGTGGTAAATAATTGAAACCAATAAGAAATTTCTTTTAAGAATATAGAATTATTTATTTGTTTATTTAAATTATAGGATCTTATACAGAATGTAAGGGTAAAAATGGAATCGAATCTCAGGGAAAACTGGAACTTAGAATTGGAAATGTCCTTAAGGAAAAGGACATTATTATTTTTCCACATTTCATCTCTTGTTTTCTCTCAACGTCATGAATATCCTCCCCCCGCTTCCCCACGCACATGTCTTTGGTATCTAATACTCATGTTGGGATATGGTCAATGCACATCTCAGGCTTTAGGTCAGGGAAGGATTGTCCAACTCTTTTTTGAAATCTTTTTAGGAGCTAGCGGACAACAAAGTAATTGTGTTCATTTGAGTTCATATTTGACTACAGATCTTCCCCCTCTTTTCAGAAGTAACCATACCTCAACACAAATACTAATGTCAAATTGTGGAAGATTGTCTTCGATGCATCAGAAAATTATCCTGATTCCTTTTTCTTCCACTATCAAAAAATAATTCGGATGTACTTCGTGTGAGTGAGGACAGCGTAGGTGTTTCCCTAAACTGACCTTACCTTAGAAAGACTCCTATAATTCTTTCTTTTCATGAAGAAAGTGATTTTTGAAAACATTTTACTAAAGTAAAATTTTACTAATGTAAAACACTGTATATATTTAATGTGTACAACTCAGTGAACTTGGGGGTAAGTATACACCATAAAACTATCCCCACCATCAAGAGCATAGATATATCCATCCCTCCCAAGTGTTCTCCCTGCCCGCTCTATGATGATCATGATGATTTTGTGGTAAGAACACTTAAGATCTACACTATGAGCAAATTTTAAGCATATAGTTAGTACAGTATTGTTAGCTGTGGGCATTATGCCGTATAGTAGATCTCCAAAACTTACTTAACTTGCATAACTGAAATTTCGTACCCTCCATTTCCCCCCTCTCCTAGCCCCTGGTAAACTTACCTCTCTCCTTCTAAGAGTTGGACTATTTTAGATTTCATATATAAGTGAGATCAAGCTTCATTTGTCTTTCTGTGTCAGGCTTATTTAACTCAGCACAATGTCTTCCAGGTCCATCCATGTTGTTGCAAATGGTAGGATTTCTTTCTTTTTTTCTTTAAGGCTGATTATAATATTCCAGTATGTGTAAGTATAAAACATTTTCTTTATTCACCCATTAATGAACATTTAGGTTGTTTCTATATCTTGGCTACCATGAATTGTGCTGTAATCAACATGAAATCCTGATTTCAATTCCTTGGATATATACTCAGAAAGAGGACTATCATTTAGATAGACTGTCATTTAGAAAGAGCTATCATTTAATAACTCCATTATTAATTTTTTGAGAAACCTCCATATTGTTTTCCATAAAAGCTCTACCAATATCCATTCCCACCAACAGTGTACAAGGATTCTTTTTTCTCTACATCCTTGCCAACACTTGTTATCTTTTGTTTTTAAATAATGACTTTTCTAATAGGTGTGAGGTGAGATCTCATTATAGTTTTGATTTGTGTTTCCCTGATGATTGGTGATATTGAGCATCTTTTCATATACCCGTTGGCCACTTATATGTCTTCTTTGGAGAAATATCCATTCAGTCCTTTTGCCCATGTTTTAATCAGGTTATTTATTTATTTTTATTTATTTGTTTATTTATCTGCTTTTAAGTTGTATGAGTTCTTTTTATATTTTGATATTAACCCCTTATTAGATATGTGTTTTACAAATATTTTCTCCTATTCTGTAGGTTTGTTGGTGGTTTCCTCTGCTTTATAGAAGCTCCTTAGTTTGATGTAAACTCACGTGGTTATTTTTGCTTTTGTTGCCTATGTTTTCGGAGTCAGATCCAAAAATCTCATTGCTAAGACTAATAAACAAAAGAATCCTAAAATTGATATAGAACCACAAAAGACCCCAAGTGACCAAAGTGGTCTTGAGCAAGAACAAAGTTGGAAGTATCACACTTCCTGATTTCAAATTATGATGCAAAGCTACAGCAATCAAAACAGTATAATACTGATGTAAAAACAGACCAAGAGAACAGGATAGAGAACCCAGAGAGAAATCCGTGCATATATGGTCAACCAACCTTCAACAAGGGTGCCAAGGAGACAAAAAGGGGACAGGGTATTCTTTTCGGTAAATGTTAAAAAAGAACAACAAAAAAACAAACTAGATATCCATGCACAAAAAATGAAATTTGTCCTTTATCTTATGTCATACACTGAAACCAACTCAAAATGGATTAAAGATTTAAATATAAGACTTAAAACCATAAAACTCGTAGAGGAAAATGTAGGAGAAAAAGTGACTTTTTAAAAATGATTTAAACACTACTTGCTGCGTTCTCAGGTACTCAGATGAGTAAAACTAAAGAGGAATTGGAAGTCAAAATAGAATTTTGACACTTTCTCTTAATAATTGGGTTAATAGGAATGTAACTGTTAAATTTACCGACCATAATCCAATATATGGCTAAACAACGGTTTGAAGTCGAGTGTTCACTTTATGTAAGATTTAGATAGAAAAATAAGAAGTCACCCATATGTTGGACAGGGGGTTCTTGGCTGAGAAAAACCCAAACAACTGGTACCGATCGGCTTAAGCATACAAGCAATTTACTGGAAAGTTATTGCATACTAACAGTATTGCGGGAGGGCTAGAGAACCAGGCTTGGAAAATGGGAACGGATCCATACCTATGGTGCCAAGGGAACAAACATCTAGAAGAGCACTTACACCCCCGCCACCACAGTACATTTGCTGGACACAGCCATGGCTCCGTTGTCACAGGGTACTAGACATTGCCATCACTATCGCCCTGGACAGTTCTTCACTCTGGCTTCTGGGGCCAGGAACCAGGGAAGAGATACTGTCTATCCTGCATCTAGACTTAGGCTGTAGAAGTCTCTAAACACTAAAAAGAGGTTTAGGGGTTAGACTGTCAAATGCTCACCCACCTCAAACCAGCAAATGTATAGCACACTTCCTCTGCTCTTATATGGCCCAGAAAATTGGGATGGTGTGGCTAAGAGGTGAACTGAATGCTTTTTGCATTCCTAGTAAGAAAATTAATATACTCATGCTCAAGGCTCACCTCTCCTCGGCCACAGCGGAAAATCAGAAAGGAGCTAAAAAGACTTCTCTTAGCAGCCAGACAATATGTTACCATGTTAACACACTGACACTCCCTTGACTCATGGGAAATCCCCCGAGGCTCTCTGTCAGGGTCTCTTCACACTTACTACATACAACATTCAAACGAGGTGGATTTTCCTGGTTGGCAAAACGGCAGCACATTAGAGACAATGAATTAGAAGAGAAAGGGCTGCTATCTGGAAGTAGGAAATGACTGCTCCCAGCAAAGAAATCAGAAAACATCTGGCAGCAGAGGTGAGAGGTTTTCACACACGCGGGCGCGTGCACGTGAGCACACACACACACACACACACACACACACACACACACACAGCCTCACTCAGGGACCTATGGAGCACTTCATTTCCGAAGAGTAGAACTCTATATATTTCAAAATGGGACAGAAATGAATAAATCCTAAAGTTGAGGCAGAATTATTTCAGGATATTGCACGTACTTGGGGGCAATTTTCAGGAGCAAACAACCCAGAGAGTTTATTTTTTTTTAATTTTTTTTATTTTTAAGATTTTATTTATTTGACAGAGAGAGAGATCACAAGTAGGCAGAGAGGCAGGCAGAGAGAGAGGAGGAAACAGGCTCCCCGCTGAGCAGAGAGCCCGATGCGGGCCTCGATCCCAGGACCCTGAGATCATGACCTGAGCCGAAGGCAGAGGCTTAACCCACTGAGCCACCCAGGCGCCCAACCCAGAGAGTTTAGATAGATAATTAGCACTTATGATATCCAGTAGTAAACATGCAGGAGGTAGAGGGAAGCAGCAAAGGAAGCAGGCAGAGATTCAGGTAGATCCTTCCTCCAAGAAGAGCATTGCGGGTGTCTTTTACTTAAGTGCCTGAAGTATGGTATTATTATTATTACTGCTAACAACAACAACAATATGATTTTATGGGGTTATAGATAATGCTTAATTCTAAGCTGGCATCCCTCGGAAGGAGGAGCTATTCCGATTCCCATTTTCCAGACAGACTGAGGGAAGATAGCATCAAGGTACTTGCCTAAATCACACAGGTGGAGTATGGAAGGACCTGAATTTTAATGCAGGCAGTCTGGCTCCAGAATCTGAATTTCAAACACTGATACATTTCATTTCTAGATGCTAGGTAGCATACCGAGACAGTCACAGAGGCAAAAGAGAACTAGCTCAAGACAAGGAAACTGAGGTTGCAACATTCCTCTTGGGAAGGGAAGGGGAGGGGAGGGGAGGGGAGGGAAACAATGTTAAATGAATGTTTACTCTGTATTGCATTCATTATCTTCATTATTTCATATGGCCTTCCATATGCCCTGTGATTATTATTCATCTTACAAATGAGCAATCTGAGGCTTGGAAAGGTTAAGTAATGCATCCATCTTCACAGAGTTTCTAAGTGATGAAGCTGGGATTCAGTTCCCATGCTGGGCTCTCTGCTCTTTCTGCTAAAGGGTGACATTGCCTCTGAACAGTGCAAATGCCAGTTGCATGAAGGAGCTATTAAACTTGTCCATTCATAAATTCATCCATTTTGTTTACTTGTTTATATATGCATCGTTTGTTAATTCCTTCTGTGCTCTGAGGACAACTGGGTTCTCAGGAAATTAAGTCTAACATAGGACTCTAAAAAGATGGTGCCTGTGTGGGGCAAGATCCTAATGAAATGGTCATCGCTCAGTTTAGAGGGTTCTTAAATACACATAAACCTATTAAGACAAGTGCACACCTGAAAAGACATTGGTTGACACTCTAGGAGGAGGGTTGCAGGGAAAAGGAGTGTCATAACAATACAAGAACAGGAATCTAAAAGGGGTTTGACGAACTCTACCCAAAAAGGCAGTAGGCTATAAGATCTGGGTGTGAGTTTTGGAGACAAATTGATAAATATGGGTTCCAGCGCTGGCTCCAACACTTACTAGCTGTGGCTGTAATCTGGTAAATCTTCTCTCAGTCTCAGTGTCCTCTGTGAACTGGACATAAGATCCCTACTTTGCAGTGGTGAATGGTAGGCAGGTTAAAGGACCTAGCAGTTGCCTAGGACTCAGGGATGATAATTATTGCTGGAAGAGAAGGCACTCGACTCACAATCCTTGATTCAAAAGAAGATCACAGGGTGCCTGGGTGGCTCAGTGGGTTAAAGTCTGCCTTCAGCTCAGGTCATGATCTCAGGGTCCTGGGATCGAGGCCCGCATCGGGCTCTCTGCTCCGCAGGGAGCCTGCTTCCTTCTCTCTCTGCCTACTTGTAATCTCTCTCTCTGTGTCAAATAAATAAATAAAATCTTTAAAAAAAAAGATCACAACAACAAAACTCTCAGATTTCTAAAATGTGGCAGTTTGTTATTTCTTGTGTATATCCACAAGGTATAGTAAAAACAAACAAAATCAATCAATTCACAAAACTTCATTTGAGGAATTTTGGCCCTTTGCATCTTGTTTCTGTGTGGATGGGGACAAGGGTTGCAGGGCCACGGGTAGGAGCTGAGGACATTGGGTTTTACTCCACCGGCAGTCTAGCTGAGATGAGAAAGTCTAGGTGAGGAATGAGCTGGAGCCCCGTGAAAAACACAAGTGAACTGCATTGATTCCTGGGCCTCTGGCAAAGCAGAAAAGATCACAGAATGTCAAATGCAATCTTGCAAATTGAAAATGGAAAAAACCATACTGTTCCTGATATTGGGGTCCAAGATAAAAATAGAGACAGGAATGAGGCTCACTGTCAGATTCATTCTCATTACCTAGTAAATATTGTCAAGTTTGGAGCTGGGAGGTTCTAGAAACCTGAGGAGATGGAGTCTAGGTGCTGTTGAAGCTCTGTGAGCTCAGGAGAGAGATCTGGGGTCAGGCAACACTAATGACTTACCAGCCATGGCACTTGCTAGTTCTCTCAAGGCTTTTTCAAGAACCTCCCAGCTGGGCTTTCTATCTTCATTCTCAATTTTCCTGTATGACTTTTCACAAAGATTCTGTTCCTAACTTCTATTTCTTGTCTTCTCTCTGCTCTTCTTGTACAGATTGACTATAAGTCAAGGGAGAAAACTCAGCATTGTATTTTTTAATATTGACTGGCTTCACTCCCATCCTTCTAAGACTTAGCCTCTCTGGGTCATTGTTTCAAAAGTCTTTCCTGATTTTGCTAACTATATGGAATCTATCTCAGGGCTCCTGGGTGGCTCAGTCAGTTAAGTGTCTGACTCTTGGTTTTGGCTCAGGTCATGATCTCATAGGTCATGAGATCGAACCACACACCAGGCTCTGTGCTTCGAGGGGAGTCTGCTTGGGATTCTTCATCCCTGGCCCTTTGCCCACTCCTCTGCTCTCTCTCTCTCCCTCCCAAATAAATAAATAAATAAATAAATGAAATCTTTAAAAACATAAATGGAATCTCTTTCTATTTTTTTCTTCTAATATGTGCATTAAAGGCAAGGTTATATTGCAATAACAACCAATGTCAAAATTGCAGGGATTCTTTTCTTCAGTATCATATTGGAAATTCTGGACAGGGCAATTAGGCAAGAAATAGAAATAAAAGTCATGAAATTGGAAAGGAAGAGGCAAAACTATCTTTATTTGTAGACATCACGATCTTCTATGTAGTCAATGCCAAGGAACCCACTACGAACATACTAGAACTAATAAATTCATCAAGTTTGCAGGATATAAACTCAATATACAAAAATCGATTGCATTTCTATACACTAGCAATGAACAATACAAAAGAGAAATTAAAGAAACAAATTTCATTCACAATAGCATCCAAAGATGAAAATTTATTAAAAATAAACTTAGCAGGGGAGCCTGGGTGACTCAGTCAGTTAAGTGTCCAATTCTTTTTTTTTTTTTTAAGATTTTTTATTATTCATTTATTTGACACAGAGAGAGAGATTACAAGTAGGCAGAGAGGCAGGCAGAGAGNAAGATTTTTTATTATTCATTTATTTGACACAGAGAGAGAGATTATAAGTAGGCAGAGAGGCAGGCAGAGAGACAGGGAGAGGAGGAAGCAGGCTCCCTGCTGAGCAGAGAGCCCGATGCGGGCCTCGATCCCATGACGCTGAGATCATGACCTGAGCCGAAAGCAAGGCTTTAACTCACTGAGCCACCCAGGCGCCCAAGTGTCCAATTCTTGATTTCAGCTCAGGTCATGATCTCAGGGTGCTGAGATGGAACCTGGCCTTTGGGCTCTGCACTGAGCATGGAGGCTGCTTGAGATTCTCTCTCTCTCCCTCCCCTCACTTGTGCCCTCTCTCTCTCTCTCTCAAAAAAATATATAAATAAATAAACTTACCAAAAAAGTGGAAGACTTATACACTGAAAACTATAAAACATTGTTGAAAAATTTAAAGATCTAAATAAAAAGACACCGTATGTTTGCAGAAGACTCAATATTGTTAAGATGGCAATACTTTGCAGATTGATCTGCAGACTTAATGCAATCCCCATTGAAATTCCAGCTGGACTTTTCCCCGTTTTTTCAGAGATTGACAAGTTGATCCCAAAATTCATGGAAATGCAAAAGTCTAGATTACCGAAATCGATTCTGAAACAATAATGATAAGGTTGAAGGACTTAGGCTACCAGATCCCAAAACCTATTACAAAGCTATAGTAACAAATACAGTGTGGTACTGGAATAGGATAGACACAAGTAGACTAAAATTGGAAGAGTAGAAATAAAGAGATCAGAACTAAACCCTTATGTTTATGGTCAGTTGCTTTTTAACAAAGGTGTCAAGATAATTCAGTGGGAGAAATAAGAATCCTTTCAACAAATGGTACAAGACAACTGGACATAAACATATCAAATAGTGAATTTGGACCACTTCCTCACACCATGCATAAAAATGTACTTGAAATAGATCATAGATAGAAATATAAGAGCTAATACCATCAAACCCTTACAAGAAGTCATAGGAGTAAATCTCTGGGACCTTGGCTTAGGCAATATGTCCATGGATACAATGCAAAAAGCACAAGTAAAGAAAAAAAATTGCACTTTATAAAAATTAAAAACCTTTGTCTTGCAAACACATTATTAGAAAAGTAAAAAGAACCCACAAAATGAAAAACATCTGCAAATTATGTATCTAATAAGGGATTTTATATAGATTATATAATGAACTCTTCAAACTCAATAAGAAGACATATATACCAATTATAAAATGATCAAAGAATTTAGTAGCTATTTTTCTAAAAAAGATGTATAAATGATGAGAAAGTACATGAAAGGATGCACAGCATCATTACTCATTAGGGAAATGCAAATCAAAACCACATGAGATACCATTACACACCCACTTGAATTGACTCTAATAAAAATGCCAGACAGTAACAAATTGTTAGTGAGGATGTGAAGACATAAAAACTTCCATGCATGGTGATGTGAATGTAAGATGGTGGATTCCCTTTGGAAAATAGTTCCAGTGGTTCCTCAAACTGGTCAACACAATTACAGTATGACCCAGCAATTTCACTCCTAGAGAAATTCCAAGAGAAAAAAAATAGATATCCACACATAAATGTCCATAACAGCATTATTCGTAAATCCCCAAACATGGAGAAAACCCAAATGTCCACCACATGATGAATGGACAAACAAAATGGAGTATGTACACAGAATGTATTCAGCAGTAAAAGGGAACACATTACAGAGATACTGGAACCTGGATGGACCTCCAAAACTTCACATGTAGGGAAAATAAGCAGTCACAAATGACTGCATGTTGTACACGTTGACTTAGGTTAAACAAGGGCTGGGAAGCTGAGGGACAAATGGTAAGTGATGGGTTCAAGATTTCTTGCTGATGATGTTGTTTGGAGGCCAGTGTTCTAAAATTAGTTTCTGGTGATGGTTACACAATTTTATAAATGTCCTAAAAAACATCAAACTATACCTTTTAAATGGGAGAATTTTGTGTATGTCAATGGTCTCTTAATAAAGCTGTTTAAAAAATCACAGTAATTGAATACAATGAAAGCTTTGTCCCCTCATTCATGCGACATACTTACTGAGGGCCGGGAGAGGGGCTCTGCTCAGAGCGGACAGTCTAAGACCCCGGCTCATGGCAGCTCTACAATACATACATTTCTATGATCACTAAGGTAGGACAAAAGGAATGTAGGGAATTGCCCATTGACCCTTAACATTTTCACCTGGAAGTTACACACATCAGTTCCATTCATGTTGCATTGGCCAAAGAAGTCTCACGGTCACATTCAGCTCAAGAGAGGGTAAGTAATTTCAATTCAATCCTATATCTAGGAAAAGAGAAGAGCTGGAATGTCTGTAGAGGGTCCTAGTGAACCACAGGTAAGTCCTGTCCACTTTCCTAGGTTTGAATTCCTGAGAACAGTGGCTCTGTATTTCCTCACTGCAATAGAAAACCAAGTCTCTTTCAAATCTTTTCTTCTTTTTGAATAACATGGGAACATTTCCATGAGAAAGATGAACAAGAAAATACACATGCCTGCCCGTTTAGAATAGTGCTTTCTTTCCAGCAAATGTTTCATAATCCTGTGCCGGTTGAAATAAATGAACTCGAGATGGGTAAGCAACAGGGCAGAGTCGTGAATGGTGAAGAGCCCCCGGGGTGAATTAAGGATGAGTAGTACAGCAGGAGCGCGGAAGAGAGGAGATCAAGGTGAGTCGAGGTGGCTGTTCCCAGCCCGCGTCTCTTGTATCACTACAGATGGATGACTAGGAGCTGCGCCGTGACCCAGATGGACGGTGCTATCTGTGTCACTGTTTGCTTCTCAGATACGGCTTGGGCAGAGCCCTGCGAGCTTAATGAGGGCAGCAAAGAATCGGATGTGGAATCCCTTCGCCTTGCCGATTCTCCGCTCCGAATCAAGATGGTAAGTTGTAGCTGTCGAACACTTTAAAGCCCCGTGATAAACGTGCTGCTAGTATTGCGTGCAAAATCTCTCCGAGAGCAAAAGACTACTTCCCACATAAGGACTCTGTGCATCTGTCGGAGCCTTAAGCGTCAGTCTGGAGGTGGACCGTGCGTTGTGCTGAATTCGGAGATCTCAGAAATGCTTCAGTGAAGACCCCCTTCTTTCCAGAGATTCGTCAGGCACTGCAGTGACACGGACGCTGGACGCTGGAGCCAATTTTACACGCTGTTCAGTGAAAAGGTGTGCCCGGCGTGGTCGCCAGGCGTCGCTAATTCGGTCACGGTATATGGACTCTCCTGCAAAAGTTTAGGCGCTGAATTAGCCGGTGGAGAGCGAAATCTCCACTTCCTCCACATTTCTGTTAGACAGGGATCCTCGTTCATTTTGGTTCTTCAGGAAAGCAGCTTCTCCCTTAAGAAGCCCCTTTCTGGGTCTGTTATCAGTCTTGGTGGTTCACAGGGACCAGATCACCTGACCTGGCCGCACTCCACGTGCTGGTTTGCAGACAGCTCTGAACACAGAGAGAACACTTACTCTGTCCTTACAAATATTCCCCCTTTTTAAAAAAAATTCAGTTAAAAATATTTCTTTTCTTCTTTTTTCCCTGGAGGGAATGGTAAGAATCTCAGTTTAAAGGACAGGGAAAAATAAATAAATAAATAAATAAATAAAGACACTGGCCACTAGCACCTGTAAATCTCTGCTTCAACTATAAGTAAGAGATATGGGAGCAGATCTCCATTTTTGAAAACTACTCTTATGATTATGGAAAGAGAAGATGAATCATTTAGAAACAGAAACAGTGGACAAACCATTTCCTTGCCATAACCCATTATTTTAGCTTTTTATTTATTGGAATTACACAGCACTTAGCACTGAGGGGGTGCTTAATAAATGCTTCTAGAATGAATTGCACACATCCTGGCAGATGATCTTGGAATATATTCAAAATAGCAGAGTTGGTTGCATTTCGCAAAGGCACGAATACCTGCAGTACCACCAAGAAAGCCATATGTGGAACAGAATATTTTTAGTGCCTCCCTAAGGGAACCACACCTACTGCTAATTCTGAAAAAAGAAAAAAAAAATCCCCTTCACAGCCTAGAGTTGCAAAGACAATAAAGAATAATACTCTAGAAATATCCATAAAGCACTTCTGATGTATATTGCTGAATATTTAAATATCAATCTCTTCCCTATTTGCTGGTTCCATTAGAGAAGAAATGGTGAAGTCGGTCATGTGATACTGCACGTTTTGGAAAAACACCGTTTATTTCTGCAAGAATTTATAGAACACCTATTACCTTCTTTGTACTGTGAAGTATATATATGTCACCATAGGATATAGATTATTGAAGTAGGACCTTGATGAAAGACAGCCACAGAGAGGGACAAAAATGACATTAAAATTTCAGTCTTTAAAAAAAGAAGGAGCAGCAATTGATACTAATTTTATGTTATTGTTATTTTCCAGTTCCCTTACTCCCATCTGGCTCCATGACATGAGGATTGTAGTAAGTAAAGAAAGCTCTCCATCTGTTAAAAATGTGGAATAAAGCACTTAATCTTGTGGCAACCACACAGAGCACCAAGAAATTTCTCACAATTGCAATGATAAGAGCACAATCCTATTTTCAGTTAAGTAGATGATGCAGATTTCTCAAAGATCTCTACTATATGGATAGACAGGTCTACAAATATTCCTAAGGGGCTAGTGCTCTTCCTTGTTCTTGAGACAAAATGCAATGGGTGACTGGTATGATACTCATAAATTATGAAGACAGTTTGCTATGCGTTGTAAGTAAACTAGACAGTAGATACCCATTACATGTGGCATTCACTTTCGACCCTTGCTCTCCACCTCCATGACTTCTTTTCACATGCTTACAGGACTAGCTCCTTCTGCCATGTCCTTGCGATGTTACCTTAGCACCTGTCCTATTGATCCGTTCAAGAGTAGACGTCAAAATTTCCCTGGAAATTTGGGTGGCTGGACCCGTACCAGGTAAATCCAGGAGGCATGCTTCTTCCGGGTGCACCAGAGAAGCAGAGGAAGCTGGTCTAGACAGAGATGTAGAGTAGGGTAAAGAACTACAAAAAACAAAAAACAAACAAAAACAAAACACAAAAACAAAAACAAAAACCTACAATAAGCACCAGAAGGAGAGAAAAAGCTGGAAAGCGAGAGGACAGAGAGGGAGAGGGAAGGAAATGCAGCAGACACAGACACAAGAGACACGAGGCAGGAAAGGAGTTCATATAGGACTGACTTCCATCAGTCATGGTTCCTCTTGAGGTCCACCTGTGTCCCAGCCTTTCGGTTCCATGGGAAATCCTTCCTCTGTAATGAAGCCCCCATTACTTGCCTAAGTACCCAAAATGGTTTCTATTTGCAACTTTGTCAATGTGATACCTCCAAGTGATAATGTGGTTGTTGCTGGGCATTTTTCTTCCCCTCCAACCTCTCACTTGATCTTTCTCACTTCATCCAGAAGACACTTTCTCCCTTCACCACCTCACACCAAAGGAGAAGCAATGATTCAGACAGTCTTCTACCTAAGTGACCATTAAGAAGGTACCTGAAGGTCCATTCCTCCGCTCTGACTTGGAGTGCTTAGATGTCACTGGCCATGGGGAAGGGAGAGGGGAGGCAGAAGCTCATCTAACGATCAGTGGAAGGGAAAGGATGGTTTAGAGGCACAAAGTGAAAACCTTTAGTCTGGAGAACAAAACACAGAATGGAGGAACCAAGACACTGAATACTTCTCTGCCCACTTACTCATCACCTGCCATCCAATAGTCCTAGGCCCTGGTAAATCTTCTGATTAAAGAGGAGGAGATTTGGACCTTTGTAGGAGTTTGGGTTGGGTTGAGTTATCACAACTACAAAAGGCTATCACTAGTACAGACTGCAGTTCAAATGTCATAGCTATTTTCCCATTAGGGTGAAAGGGGAATGATTATCTCAGTATTTCACATACTTAAAAGGAAAGTAGTTAAGACCGAAAGCTATTATCCAACTCATCACAACATTCAAGTCTCAGTGGATGCTTGTCTTCTCTTTGAGAACATGCTTGTTTGCAGGTATGCCTGGAGTCAGTTTAGCTCAATGTTAAGAGGAAACATAATTAAAATAGGACTGTATTTGAAGGGAAAAAGTGCCATCCTTCCTTTGAGCCTGTAGTTGAGAAAGCACAGATAATTCAGACATCTCTGGGATAAGTCAAGCCCAAACATACCCCTCTTCCATTTGGATTACCCTGGTCTTGGGATCTGTATTAACACGAAGAATCAACAAGCATACGGATGTTTTAGCAAATCCTGTTGTCTTTGTGTCTCTAAGAAACAGATCTTTGATGAGACACATGGTTTGTGTGTGTTGTCTGCTTCTGTCTGCTGTGCTCATCTGGGAAGAAATGAGGACTGAGGCTAGGCCCTGACCAGACAGCAAGTCAACTGACTTTTTTTTTAATCAACCCAGTATCCATAGCCAGCTCTGAGACATATTTGCCCACTTAACTTCCGGCCTGCCCGACATCTTCAGTCTTTCTTCCCCACCCTCCTACTCAATTTCTTTCAAACTCACATCCCCGCATGCTCTAATCATGTGCTCAACTCCCAGGCTACCGATACCTTGCCTACACTAGCCATGAAGGGTGCCATCTGTTTCAGGGGAAGTGGGAGGTCCCATCTGCTCAAACCCATGACGGAAAACTCAGTGAGGGTGAGAGGAAGTGGGGCAAAGTGAAGCCTGGAATTAAGCAGAAAGTGTGGAAGGAGTTGGTCCAGCAGCTCAGGAATTTGACACTTGTTTATTGTCTTGGCGTGGTCCTACACACTGGAGATACAGATGAACACAAACCTCATGTTTTAGTGGCGTGAAATAGAAAATTGTTTAATAAACAGCCAATAAGATAATCTAGGTATTGATATGAATGATGATTTTTATTTATTTTTATTTATTTACTTATTTTGTTTTTAAATTTAAATTTATTTTTTTTAAAGAACTATGATTTTTAAAAAAGGGTGTGATAGGAAGGGTTTGGGAGGGGGGTGTCCAGTTTAGACAGAGGGTGGTCAGGGAAGGTCTCTCTGAGAAAACCGCATTTGAGCTAAAGATCTGAATGATCAAAAGGATCCACTTATGCAGTGATTTGGGAAAAGAACATTACAGGTGGGGAGAACCATGAGTGCAGGAGCACTGAGTCAAGACAAGCTTGCCTGTGTCTGAGGGAAAGTGAGGTTGAGGAAGAATTATTGAGAGGAAGGAAGCCCTGGGAAAAATCCACTGTGGTGAAGGTAGCCCCAGAGACGTATGGCTTCCAGAGCCAGTGGGGCAGAAGACTCTGAAAGTGTGTAGGGCCTCGTGTGGCTGATGCCAGGTATAAACACACACACACACACACACACACACACACACACACACACGTATATGGCACTGAGTCTCTGTTGGGGTCATGCTCTTGTGCTCTTGTGTAAAGTTGACTTTATATTTGGACACAAAGCCTCTGAGCCTGGTTCTCCAATCTCCCCGAGATGCCCCAAACTACCTATTGTCCTCAATACATTCCTTTTCTGCTTAAATCAATTGGTTCTTTCTGTTAACCACTTAGGAACCATGACGGATACCTCCATTTTCTGTTAGAATGCAATTTCGTGGTTGAAAAGTCAAAGGAGAGAGACTCCTCACCGAGGTTAAAAGCTATAGCTTCAAAAGACTCATTCCCGACCCAGATTTGCCTGCTTGTTCTGCAACATTTCCCCCTTCCTATTAGAAAATGAAACCCAAGAGCTGCTTAACATGACTCATGTACTGATGGGAAGAAAAAGCAAAGTGAGATTTGTCAGTGGCCTACAGACAGAGCACGTAAGACCAGCCCCTTACTAAAAGCAACATCTCACCAAATGCTTGGGGCAAGTGAAAACCAGTATCCTTAGTTCTGGGCTTTTTCACAGAAATCATCTTGCAAACGGTAGTATATTCCTTAGTGTTTGCCTTCTCACCAGTGTTACAAGAGAATGTGCAATTTCTGACTCATCAGCAATATTTGCAGGCAATTTTCCCACTTCAGTTGGAAATCACACACACACACACACACACACTCTCACTCATGAGTGAAAAAAAATCCTACCAACTACCCCTTGTGAGGAATTCTAGTGAATAATAAGCTTAAAATATGCCATGAGCTCGCAATTCCCATGGTCCAGAATGGTTGCTCATATAAATTACAAGGAAATAATGGAGAAAAACTTGAGAAAGACTCTTAACAAGATTTAAGAATATGCTCTTTAATATTAATTTTAATTATTCATTACTTCTAAATAGATTTCTCTCAGAAAAAAGAAAAAGTATAATAAATCTGAGTCTCGACTGCAGGTTATATCATTTTAGTGGGTTGCTTTCTCCTCTGGGGTCTGACTTCACTGTGAGGATTAGTTAAGCCCTCAGGATAGGATTTCCCTTAGGCCACAAAAGGAGAAAGGAAATACCTTTACCCCACCCATCACCACGGACCAAAGTCTTCCTCCTGGTGCCATTTTTAAGAAGTAATATACGATATAGTCAAATTGCCTTATGTGTAAAGTCCTTCGGGAACTGGCATTCATTTATCAAAGAGAAATACTTATTTTCCATCCCTGGCTTTATAACTAGATTGCCAACAGAATTGAAGTCTCGCCATTTTGTCTTCACTTTCCTTCCTCCTCCACCTCAGCTGTCAGCAGAGCCGTGGGCCCCAGTCTTACTGACAGCTGGTGTGGAGCAAACCTGTGATACAGTCCCCTTGGGAGGATCAGGGCCAGGAGACGGAAGGTGCTTTATATACTTGTGAATAGCTTAACATGGGATCCTCTGTGAACATGTCTCCCTAGTGTACTTTCTCCCCATATATGACACACCTCTCAACAATTTAGTTTATAAACAAACTCATTATTAATTAATTGATGATATAGGTCGCTATAGACTGAATATTTACATACTCTAAAATTCAGATGTTGGAAACTAACCCCCAATGTGACAGTTTTAGGAATGGGGCCTTTGAGATGTGATTAGGTCATGAGGGTGATGCCTTCATGAATGGAATGAGTGTCCTTGTAAAAGAGGCTCCAGAGAATTTCCCTTGGCCCTTCTGCCCTGTGAGGACACAGCAAGAACACGCCCATCTTTGAACCAGGAAGTGGGCTCTCCCCAGACACTGAGTCTGCTGGTGACTTGATCTTTAACTTCTCTGCCTTCAGAATTGTGATAAATAAATCTCTGTTGTTTATAAGCTTATAAGTCCCAGTCTATGGGATTTTTGTTGTAGCTGCTTGAATGGACTAAGACAAACATATAATCAAGCACTTTGAATGTTGGCCTCATGGATTAGTCAAGACTTTATAAAGGCAGTGACTTTGAGCTAAACTTTCAAAGGAAGGCAAGGCTCTTCTTTGATGAGCAAAGGTGAAGCAGAAAGACTAGTGAACTTCTGTGGACCTTTACGGATGTCTAGAATTTTTAGGGCAATATGTGGGCAAAGTGTAGGAGACTGATCCCTGAAACTTAGTGTTTGCCGTGGTGTCCCTCCTACTTGGCTGAGAATAAGTATTCCATAACTACTTGAATGAATCATGCTTTGTGTAGGGGTTTGAAATTTATTGTGAGGGCAAGGAGGGAGTCATTGAAAGTCATGAAAAACATTTTGACATTCTGGAAGCTTTATTTAAACATGAGTAGTACTCAAAGTGTTGTATCTTTTTCCCCTTCACAAACTTCACCTTCTCCACCTCCCTTAATCTACCTTTTCGAAAACTGCTATGACTTCTGAATTTATAACCTGCATTTCAGAGGTGTTTGACACTGCACCTATTACTCCCTTACAACTGGGTGCTGTCATTTACTCAGTCTTATGCTGAGATTCCAGAATATTCTTTATCACAAAATTGGAAACTCCTTGAAGAATGAATTCAGGAGAAACTCTTGAGGATACCTCTACACAGTAAAAGCACTCTAATGTTTTTGACAAATGTCTGAGCTCACTAATGGTGGCAACCCTGAGCCAGACACTTTTAGCTCAGAAAGATAGGACAGCAGGAAGTAGAACATAATTTCTCTTTCTGCTTCGGTCAATCAGATAAGAAAGACAAAGATAAGAACACCCCATGTGGCTTGGAGTGCTGATGAGAAGGTATAACCCAGAGTGCTATAAATTTTAGTTGAAGTTTTGATGGTTTTGATGGCAGATAAACTGTATAAATACAACTTACACTTGGGCCCATTTTCTCCTCTGATCTCCACTTTAATTCTGCAAACAGATCTTCTTTCCATACAAACGGCAGTTCTTTATCAAACCAATCAGCAAAGATGTAATTGAGTTACATGCTACAATGATTTATTTTATTAACATTTGGTTTAGGTATCTAATGTTGCAATCATTTCTCAAGTTCCTTTGGCTGGAATTTCCTGTCTCAAATTATATTGTTGCAAAAACTTTGAAATACAAATCTTATGATGCAATCTGTAGCTATAGTCATTGATTTTACCTTGTCATGTGAAACAAGATAGGAACCTAATTAAACTACGATGGGGTTAAAAATAAAATTTATGTGGAAGTTAATTTCCTAAGCACTGTTACATATAGTCTCTTTAGTGTCTTGCAATTACTCTGGTTGCTGATACCAATTTCACAGTTGAAGAGAGAGGTTAAGTGATTTACTCAAGGTAATCCAGTTTATTCTCATTTGTGGCAGAATTGGGACTCAAATCCAGGGCCATGTATCCTCTATTTCCATGTTTGTGGATCTGTGGTTCATTTCGTCAATGGGAAATTACATTTTTAGGCACCATGATAGGCTAAGTCACAGAACAAGTAGATTTTGGTTTCTCTGCTTTGTGAAAGATAATGCCGAGTATTAGAAAAGGAAAGTCATACAAGATAAAATGTGAAATAAAGAGTGATGAGAGAGGGACAAGAAGAAGACAACAACTTGCAAAACAGATGCCTTTTAAATAACAGGTGATCGGGTGCCCGGGTGGCTCAGTTGGTTAAGCGACTGCCTTCTGCTCAGGTCATGATCCCGGAGTCCCGGGATCGAGTCCCACATCGGGCTCCCAGCTTCATGGGGAGTCTGCTTTTCCCTCTGACCTTCTCCCCTCTCATGCTCTTGCTTAGTCTCTCTCTCTCTCTCTCTCTCAAATAAACAAATAAAATCTTTTTTAAAAAAATAAATAAATAACAGCTGATCATCTCGTCTTTCCTGCTTGACTTTGTTGTGTGACACAGTGGGCAGGGTGACCTTCCTCAAGCCATTCTTGCCCTGCATGTATCAACTCAGCTGATTCGCTGATGTTTTCCCTCTACAGGCCGATATCTTGAAAACCATGAGTGTTATTTGCTTTTACTGTGTTACTTTGTAGAGATGAGAGATGACGATGTGAATCAAAAAGTTCATTGCAGTAGTTCTAGAACCATCCTTCTAAGCATACAGCCCCCAGAAAGATTCTCAGAGACCCCCAGGGAGACCGTTGGCATGACATCTGGGAGAGTATTCCAAGTAGTGTGTTCAGACTCATGCCTCTCCAATGTCCTTACAGCCCTGATTTTATACCTGAAGGCAACACAGTCATTTTTACAGATACACCCAAAACCAGAAAGGTCCTGTTTTTTTTTTCTTTCCTCAGTAAAAGAAGAAAAATGGAGTTATATACTAGGGACTTGATAACAAGAATACTGCTCACATTTGGATGTTAGATATCTATCAGGCAACCTGGATACTAATCCCTACTCTGCCTAGTTCCAACTAACTAGTTCACCTCTAACTAATTAGCTCAACTTAACTTTTCTAACTCTGCTTTCTCAGCTGAAACATGGGGCAATGCTTTTTTTTTTTTCTCTCAAAGTATAGTAGACCAGGTTTTGAAAGGGTGATCAGGGAGCACTGACTGTCTCCCCTCCTTGTCCTATGAAGCTCACATTAAGCCAGAGCAGGGACATGGATTAACTGACAATGAAGGGTTAGGAAAAATTTGCACTGGAAGTATGGATCAGAGAGGACCTCCTGCCCTCTCTTTGCTTACAGGCTCCCCTTTAATATTTCTTACAGGGCTGGTCTAGTGATCACAAATTATTTTAGTTTCTGTTTATCCTGGAAGCTCTTTATCTGTTATATCCACTAATGAACTATTGAACTCTACATATGAGACCAATGATGTATTATATGTCAGCTAATTGAATTTAAATAAAACAAAAAACAAAAACAAAACCCCAAAAAACAAAACAAACGAACAAAAAGGACCTCTAGTCTCTTGAATAAGAATTTTCTGAGCTTCCTCTCCTCCTTTATAAAATGAAGACAAATCTAGATGTCCCTTACAGTGATTCTAGTTCTAACAAATATTAGACTTTATGATGTTATTATTACACTGGATTTGTAAACAATGACAATCTTCTAGAAACCCATGAAAGTTGTGATCCAGCATGAGACGTTTTGCAAATACATGCAGGGAGATAAAAATGCTTCTATATGCATATTCATANCAGCATGAGAGGTTTTGCAAATACATGCAGGGAGATAAAAATGCTTCTATATGCATATTCATACACAAGAATAGGTCTTTTTCATGTACTTAAATTATAAAAAACTCAAATGTCAGTCTTCATGCACTGACATTTATTACTTAGAAATGTCGGTGTTCCATGACTTGGAAATGATTAGCATAACTTGGTTCATGTTTGCATAGTTGTTTTTTGAAACACTTCTATTAATTGAGTATCTATTTATGTCTTCAGTATTGTGCTTATGATATATAGATACATAGCACCATTCTAATATACTTCTTCTCAAAACAATTGAAGGAGGAATTGCGCATGACAAGATAACATGTTCATTGCAATTTCCCCCTATTTATTAGAAAGGGAAGGCAGCCTATTTTTGGTGGTGAGCATCCCTCCCTTTCCCCCTGCCAGAGTACAATGACAAGAAAATGATTAATGAGTGCACTCCACATTACTGTCAGCAGGAATCCAGTCCAGGCTTGGGGGAAGCCTGAATAATTGAAGGGAAGAGGTAATGGTGATAACATTAGTTATAACAGGTCAGAGAAGCTTTATTCCTGGGCTTTCTGCCCAGTTTAAAGGATCATTTACACATTTGAGTGTAGTTTGCTTTGTTAATTGGTAAGCAACACTTGCATGGCTCAGAATCATAGCAGAAGGCTCCTGGTAATGTTAGAAAGAGAGGCTGGACAGCATTGCACACCCACCTCATTACTGAAACCTTTCCTAGTAACAGTTCCAACAAAGGTTTCACCTAATGGGTGATAAATGACCACATTCCAGATGGGCACCTTATCTTGTTTATCACTGGTTCTGGAGTAGAGTATCACTAGAATCAGAATCAAAACTATTGAGAGGTCTATATTTTGCATACTTGGGATTTCATCACACTTTTTCTTTTCTTTTCTTTTTTTCCTTCTTCATAACAGAAAAGAAGATATTGTATGGCTGGGGGATTTGGGGCAGCGGTGAAGGGATAGATGAGAAAAAACACTTCACTATCGAAAGCACTTTCACAGAACCTCTTCGTGCAATTGTATGAAGCCAAAAGCAAATTGAACTGCAGACTCGGAGCAGTGGGGACAGATTCATCCATGCGAAGGCAGCGTGAGAGGAAGAGGCATCGTTGTAATGACCCACAGAGGAAGGTGGACATCGGGCATCCTGGGGGCACCCCTGCCTCCACGTTTTGGGTCTTGTTAGCTACTTGGACATGTGGATAATGACCCTGTCTTCAACTGTAACTTTAAATATGAAAGAGATGGCGTATCCCCATTCATACACACACGCCCACACACAAACACTAAGAATCTAAGGAGCTGTTTGTAGAGATATAGACGTGGTTGATGCTGGGTTAAAACGAGATGAAACCAGTGATGACATTTAAAGCAGAACAGAAGCATCCCTGGACCAAACAGTGAGTTACTGGCTGAACATAAAGGGAATGTGATACCATAAAGGTCAGCAAAATTATGAATGGTTTTTTTGAAATGGATCTTTAAATAGTAGTCCTCAGTCTGACATTACCTTTTAAGGAGGAATTATTAAGGGAATTTTGTTATTTTTGTAACCTAAAAATTTATATTCAGTGCTGAATAATTTAGGGAAAAATGATCCTACTTATCATAAATAGAGAATCTATACAAAACCAAGAAAAAAACCCCAGAAACTATGCAAGAGGTCTAGAATTCTGGAATGTTTCATAAAAATAAAATTCCAATGTAAAGTTGAATTGCACTAAATATAAAAAAAAGAAATACATTCAGTGAGAGAATAGATTTTAAAAAGATGTTTTAAAGTAAAAAATAAAACAGAGTCTGGCAATTTCCTTTCAAAAGCCGGAAATCAATTTAAGATGTAAGAATCAACTAATGTATTTGAGAAGTAAATATACCTTAGGTTTATTTCTGATTTTTTGTTACAGTATTTTAAAAAAAAACAGTACAAAAGAAGCAACTTGCAAAATGTTGCACATACTATGTGGCTTAGAAAGAGTTTGCTTTTATTTTTATTCCAATGTCAAATGATGTTAGAGTCCTGATTCAGCTTAAATAGAGACAGGTTGATACTTATAAATGTAAGGTATAAATGAAGGACAATTAATTTAACCTAGAACCTTCTCATTTTTGTTTGTTATTAATATGTTTCAAGTTAAAACATTTTTAGATGTTCTTACCTCACTTGCTTGTTGCAGACCCAGCTGAAAACCATACCTAATACACCTAAAAAGATGTGGCTTGTCACTATGACCAAGTCAACCAGTATAACCCCAAGCAGAGGGAAGCTCTCTATGGAGCCGTAAGTCATAAATGTCCTTCCAGAGCAAGACTTTGGAAACTTTTTTTTTTTTCCTGGAAACATGTTTTACCTTTCCCTTCTGAGGACTATATAACTGTAGCCTGCCCACAAAATACCAAAGCACTCAAAGCCCCTTTTATTCAGGGCAAAGAATCTTTAAGGTGGAGACTGGTAATGTACAAGATGTATAATTTGCTCTGTGAAACTGGATTCATTCAGCTCTAACTGGACTTCAAGCTCAACGATTTCCCTCAAACCCAGAATTTTCATTCTTTCTGTGGTAAGTGACAGACACAAATCTCCATTTTGGTCAAAATCATTCTGTCTATTGCCACCAGAACTCTACCTGTAATTCTAGTAGATCCTGAATTCTACTCAACAATCTCCTTAGCAAGTCTCTTTTCCTTTGGCCTTGTGAGATAAAACTATATGCCTATGTGTTTAATGTAGTGATAAATAGAGAAGATTCTGGAAGTAATATGCCTCTATCCAAATCTGTCCCTGTCACTTACAGATATGAAACTTTGGGAAATTTCTCCATATTGGAGATTCCTCATTGCTAGTGGAAATGTGAACTAGTACAACCACTTTGCCAAAGCAATTTGGTGTTATCTTGTAAAGTTGAATATGTGCATTCTCTGCAACCCAGTGATAGCTTACTGATGTATACTAAGGGACATGCACGAGAATGTTCATATTTTTCACTCGTGTCCCACAGATGTCCCTTGAGATTTCAGATGGGTACATAGTTAGTGTGTTTTTGACCACCTTCTCCCCCATCCCTCAGGGTCTATGGCAGACGTCACTAATCCATCCTAGATGTCTTTCCTGTTGAGTCTGGTTTTAGCCTCACAATTCTTTTCAATCCAGCTCTGCCGGTGACACTACCCTTCCGCTGGAATCTTGAGAAGACTCTTCTGCCTTCCTGGCCTTAGGATAACTAGGGGCATTGGGACTGAGTGTACTTGGTAGTTTATTCAGAATGGTTTGGTTTGGAAAGTAGGTAATGACAAACAGATTTCTAAATGCTTATTTCCTCCTTCTTTGTATATCATCTTATCCTGAGAGATGGGCTAATTCCATTAAAACATTAATACACCTTGCTGTTGTATTTTCCCTTACATTTTTTTTTATAAAGATTTTATTTATTCATTTGACACAGAGAGAGAGATTACAAGTAGGCAGAGAGACAGGCAGAGAGAGAGGAGAGAGGAGGAAGCAGGCTCCCTGCTGAGCAAAGAGCCCGATGCGGGCCTCGATCCCAGGACCCTGGGATCATGACCTGAGCCGAAGGCAGCGGTTTCAACCCACTGAGCCACCCAGGCGCCCTTTCCCTTACATTTTTAAGAACTGAGTTACATAATGGTCTTAGGGTGAAAAATTAGCTTTTCATCTTTTCAATGTTTTTAATTTCTTGTCCAAATCTCAGACTTATTTTGCTTTTATAGTTCATATTGATCCATTACATAATGGAGCTACTTTTCAGCTGTCATTAAATTGTTTATGACATTTTCTTTTTTAGGTTATTGACACTAACTTTCTGCAAATTGCTTAGATCTCTTTTGCATATAGCATTCAATGGAAAAAAATATAATAAGATTCAGGGATAGGTTATAGTAACATTCCTTAGATCTACACATGGGTTCCCAAGATAGGTACAACAGTTGCCAAATCTATAGTTTCATTCTTCCCAAATGTTGATATATTATCCTGAGCCTTGGTATATGTTGCAATTCTTTTCAGCCAATATGTGTAGCAGGAGAAACACTGAGTCACTGTGCAGTAATTTTAAATTACAAGGGCAAAGGAATAAGGAAAAATATGCCTTTATATATAATATAATACTTTTCAGTGTTTCCTATGGCTCATTGGTCTAGGCTTTTTATTTTTTGGAATTGAGACCCTGGTTAGTAAGGGATTACTATAGAAACAGTGTAGGTGGCTGGGTGTTGACTTAGTTAAAAGATCCTTCCTGAAGAAGGAGAGAAAATCCTCACACCTTTAGATTAACTTTGTCAGTAAGGTGAAGCTCCTCAACAAACCTTTCTTTTAATTCAGAGAACAAAGTTAATTGCTTAGGAGACAACTTGGATTAAATTGATGCCCTTGGAAGCAAAGGTCATATAGAATTTCATCCCCAGAATAACTCACGGGCAGTGTTTGTTTCCAGTAAGATCCAGACCCCAGGACTTTACTGGATGAACTAAGGTGGCAGGCAAAGAAGCCAATTAGAA
Source organism: Ailurus styani (assembly GCA_002007465.1). NCBI lineage: Eukaryota > Metazoa > Chordata > Mammalia > Carnivora > Ailuridae > Ailurus > Ailurus styani. The sequence continues at coordinate 3,288,392 of LNAC01000005.1, read as the reverse complement.
ACCCCTGTTCTTTGAGATGCTGTCTTGCTTTTAGCAACCTGTTCCATACTCCCCAAAGATGCTTCTTTTTAAAGTTGGAGAATTTGACAGTGAGGTTCACAAGCTCTGAGAAGTTCTTCAGGAGGTCTCACAGCTGGAGGAAGAAGAAAGCCCACTTCACACCTGAGTGACATTGCATTAGACTGAGAAATGCAAGCTCAAGGGCTCTGGAAATGAATATTCTTTCACCCATTTTGAGATACAGCAATATCTGAAATGCTTGTAAAGATGACGAGTTTTTCTAATTCCTTACATCCATGTGGTAATCTGATAACGCTAAATTTTAGTAATACTCCAAGGGTATAAAATGATTTTTCACTGGTGAGAAACTAGAAGAGGAAGGGCCAATAACTGAATTTTATAAATACTGAAATGGAGGCACATCAATTTTAATTGCTATTCTGAAGTTAACACAATAGACTCATGGCCTATCTAACCAGGATACCTAATATCATACCTCTGTCAATTTTCACCCATGCTCTGTCTCCCTCTTACCCCTCCTTCCCTTCTTCCCTTTCTCCCTGATCCCCCGCAGCCCCTCCCATCCCCACCCCAGTAGCAGGCAATTTTGCATAATGGCTAAGGGCCTTGACCTAGAGATTAGAATGCCTGGCTCTTCTACTCTCTAGCAGTGTGACTACAGACAGAATTTTTTATATCCCCTTCCTGCAGGTTCCTCATCTATAAAATGGGGTTAATAATAGTACCTACTTCAAATGGTTTTTGGGAAGACGAAAGAGGTAATTACAGGTAAAATGTCTGGCACAGGGTTAGGCTTTCAATAATGTTGGATAATAGAATCTACCCCACAGCTTCCTCTGGGAAGAATTGCCTTCTCTCCTTCTGACTTTTTTAATCTACAGTTACCAGCAATTCTTCCACCTGTTTGGCCCCTCACCTCAGTCTTGGTTAATACCCCTCTTTATGGAACTTCTCTGTGTAATTTCATTATAATTCCTGGTCTGTAATCGTTTACTGGTCTGCTGAGGAATAGATAACGTTGGATGGGGAAGTTAGATTAGAGCATGGCATGTGCTTGATAATTACATCCTCTGGATCTGTGGAGAGAAGGTGTCAGAAGGGACAAGAATGGAAGCAAGAATGCTGGTAAGGAGGCTACTGCAGGCTCCAGAGGAAGGCCAGCTCTGAGAAAAGAGCAATGGGGGTAGAGTGGAGGCAGGAGGAGTGGAGCCAAATCAGGAGGCCGAATCTACAGAATCTGATTGTCAAGGATATGAGGGAGGAGGAGTCAAGGATATCTGGGTTTCTGACATACACCATTGGTCTGGAGATACAGTTCTGGAGGTCAAAGCTGTACTGGGAGTCACTGACATAATGGGCATAGATAAGATTGCCAGGGAGCAGTAATGTATGTGGGATAAAGAGGAGAGGGCCAGCAAGGATGTCTGAGAAGTACAAACATTTAAGGGTTGGGCAGGACAAGAAGAGAATAAAGAAATTCGGGGTAAAAGCCTAAGGCAGAGAATGTGAGCCAAGAAAGAGTGATAAGACCTGAGAGAGACTGGTGCCACCGAACTTTACATTGTACTGGACCAATGAGTGATATTTTACAATTTACAAAAAAAAAAAAAAAAAAAAAAAAAAAAAAAAAAAGAAAAACATTCACGTGGGAATAAAGAGATTTATATAAAGCTAAACTTTTTGATTGTTAGCAATCAAAACAAAAGGCAAGCATCAAATTGAGAAACATGTTTGCAAATATTGATGGTCAGGAAAATTAGTGAAATATCACGAAGAATGCAATAGCTCAATGGGTAAAGGCCTTGGTGGGAGAATTTATAAAATGTTCTCACCACAGAAAACAATAATTATAGGACATGGTGGTAGATGTTAGCTAATGCTAAGGTGGTAATCATCTTGCAATGTATTAAGTATATCAAATCAATGCACTGTACACCTTAAACAATGTTATATGTCAATTATATTTCAATTAAAATAGGAGGAAATGTAACTAATTAGCATATTGGAAAATGTTTATTTTTTCTACTAGCAGAGAAGTGTATTTTAGAATAAAGAGACATGATTTTCCTCTCATTAACAACAAAAAAAGAAAATTTAAATAATAATATAACAATTCTAACAAGTATTTGGTGAAACCATTCCTTTTTTAAAAAAGATTTTATTTATTTATTTGACAGAGAGAGAGAGAGACAGTGAGAGCAGGAACACAAGCAGGGGCTGTGGGGGAGGGAGAAGGAGGCTTCCTGCCAAGCAGGTAGCCCCATGCGGGGCTTGATCCCAGGACCCTGGAATCATAACCTGAGCGAAGGCAGACCCTTAACAACTGAGCCACCCAAGCGCCCCTGGTGAAACCATTCCTAATGGTTGTTGGTTTCTACCTTGGGGAAAAATATTTGTTGGAATGAATCTGGAACTACAAATTGTGCTTGTAGAAAGTTTTGCTAGAGTCTCCTAAAAAGTCCAAATGGTAGAATATGCGTACAAATTATTTTTGTTAAATCAAAGAATCATAAGTAATTATGAAAAAAAAATTAGAACTTACCAGGAAGGCTGCTGTTAAATAATATACAATGTGACCTATGATGAAGTCATCGCACATAAGGGTTATAAAGATCATGTACAAAACCCCTTAAAATGACTAAGATACAGTGATTGTGAATTAAAGATTGGTTCAATGTTTATAGGTACACTGAATATAGCTGTGTCGAATATGAATATTAAAACCTAGAAAGAGCTTACAGTAAATGTTGGCAACGGTTGTGTTAGCACGGTTGGGTTGAGCGTGGTATTTCTTCTGTTTGCCACCATTCTTCCTTTCTTGTTAGGTTGCTTGTAGAACTAAAATAATAGAATTCCTGAATAGTTATTGGGGCTTCATTTATTTTTCCTTTTCCAGGTGAAATGAAACCATACCTTTCAGACTTTGATGGGATATGCTTTTTTATCATGAAAACTTAATGAAAGTTATCTGTAAGTCAAGCAAGATAATTCTGATGCTAGTACTTGTTACCAAATGACAGATTTACTAACAGCTCTTTGAAAAAGTGACCCATTCATGATAATGACCAATGGTGATGTTGATGATCATTACGATTATAATGATGATGATACAGCAAACTTAGGTGAAAGTTTAAAATTGTCAAAGTTCTTTTGTTTTATCTCATTTGATCCTTTTTAAAATTTTATTTTTTCAGTGATCCAAGATTCATTGTTTGACCACACCCAGTCCTCCATGCAATACATGCCCTCCTTAATACCCACCGCAAGGCTCACCCATTCCCCATCCCCCCTCCCCTCCATAACCCTCAGCTTGTTTCTCAGAGTCCACAGTCTCTTATGGTTCATCTCATTTGATCCTTAATATAATTGTGCGATCCACAGGACTGCTATTACAAAGTGAGGTGTTATTATTTATTGACTGTGTGGCTATATGTTCTGGAGATAAGACTATCTGCATCCAAAAATGAAGACAATAGTATGCCCGTCAGCATTTTGTATAGTTCAGGTGAAGTACCTGGAGTTGAGACTATAGACAGTAGGTGTTCAATATACGTTGACTCCAATTCTCCAAATGGAAGTAGGACCCTAAAGGGGGCGTTGATCAAACATGTTGGATATTAAATGTGTTATTACAGTCTCACAAATGAATATGCATCATTCATCTGAAGGTTTATGGATCAGAATTCCTGGCTCACCAGCTTGGATGTTCTCATCGCTCCCCTTAGGAGTTCCACGAAAGGGATTGGGATAATCCATTATTGCTGAAACATCAACCAAAAGAATTTGAAGCTCCATTCTCACTGTTAAGTCTGCCTACCTCTCTGCATTTACCCTAAACTTTCACCTCTGGGTATCACTTGACTATACTAATATAATATGATATCTAGTGTCACATACAATGTATTTTATTTTTGATCTTTCGGATTTATGGAACATTATTTCATAGCCCTCTCCAAAGGTCTCTATGGCTCGTGGGTACTCCACCTTCTGAACCTATGTGAGAACTCATGGTCCAGGCCAGCTATTCATCATGATATTCATGAATCTGTTCATGCACAATATATTTTAGTAAAGAATAAACGTTTACAAGTGTGAGAATTAGTCCCAATTTCTTTCAAACATCAAATCCTAGACAAAGATATGGGGATACTTCTTGCTTGAAATATATGTGTCAGGGGCTTTTTGATGATTAAGAAAATCAACATAAGTGGGTGCATCTTGTAGATTATAAAGCACTATGTATGTGTAAAACATTATTATACTTTTTTGCCGATGTGTTCTATTATCTTGTTCTTTAGCTGCTGATCTATGTGCTTCATCTCCTTCACTGAACCATAAATCCATCAAAGGTAGGGATCATAACTGCCACCCATAGGGGAATCTTCGTAGTGCTGAGAAGTTTTATGCACAACCGTAAGCACCTGAAGAGCTAAGACTTGATTTCATGTCTTGGCTTTACTACCCTTTTGGCTGTGTGACCAAGGGAAAGTTATTCAAGTTACGTTACCTCTCCGAGTCTTAGTTTCCTTATCTACAAAGTGGATTTATAATGACATCAAACTCAGGATTTCTGCAAAGATTAAATATGGTAAGATACCTATCAGATGAGAGTCACTGAGTAAATGTTAGATTTTCCTCTCTTTCTTAAACTTTTAGAAATTTGCTGGAAAAAACTCCAACACTTAACAACTTCTATCTATTTTGGATTTACATGTTCCTGAGTATACTGCACTCTATAGTCCCTCTAATCAAGTTATGGTAACTTCTCAGCAGATGGTGCTCAACTGAATTGCTGTTATTACTTTAAGACTGTATTTAATGAGTCACAGTAGATTTTACCCTTTGGTTTCACAGAAATTAAAGGGTTTTTTCTTTTTTTCTCTTCCAGGTCTAAAATCAGGAAACTCTGTCCCTGGGTGATTAATTAATATGTGGTCATTAGCAAACCGGTACCCCAACTTGGGGTCTTGTTTGTTGGTGTAACAAGTGAGAGCTCCTGAGGTCATTATAAATTCTGTGAGTCATTTGGTTAATTCCTTCATTGATAATGCTAAATCATCCTGCATAATGAGGCATCTGTTCAGAATAAGAATAAGATTCTGACAGGGTCTGGACAATTGACCAACTCTCAATGTCAAGACAGAGGCTGTTAGGGAGCATTAACAGACACTGAGCCAAAAACTTCCCTGAAATCTAATTTGTCAAACGTTATTTTTATATATTATCCCACACCACTCAGTTTTCCTTTATTGGGTGATGTCTTTCCATGGGGGTCTCTGACCCCACCTTTTTCTCCTCTAAAATGCTTCAAGTTTGACTTGCAGACTTCAGACTCTTTTTGTTTAATTCTTGAGTTGGCATAGTGTTGACCAAAAAGCCTACTCCTTCCCAATTTTTCCTTCACCTAGGTTTGAAGTTCCTAATATTCAAGGCACACCCTTACATCAGCATTCATTTAGAATATCATTAGGATACTGGTGTTGGTTAGGGTGTGGGTGGGGGAGGAGTCCTGTCCATGACATTTTGATACTGAAGACTCATAGCTGACAATCTGAGTTTGAATTCACAAAAGACTTAATAAAAACTTTCTTTTTTTTTTTAAGATTTATTTACTTATTTTGAGAGAGAGAGAGAGAGAACAAGTAGGGAGAGGGGTAAAGGGAGAGGGAGAGAGAATCTCCAGCAGAATCCCCACTGAGCATGGAACCCTACACGGGTCTCCATCTCATGACCCTGAGATCATAATCTGAGCCAAAACCAGGAGTTGGATGCTCAACCAACTACACCCTCCAGGCACCCCAATAAAACTTTTCAATTATTTTCTGTGCCCCAGCCAGTTTTCCTCAAATGTTATTAGAACATAAAGTTCACTAGAACATAATTTTCCCAGGGGCAGAAATTTGCCTCTGTTTTTTGTTTTCCTGTGCAGATCAGGGCTTACCACATGTTAGGCATGTGACTAATAATTGTTAAAGGAACAGGGTCTAAAAATAAGGCTTCTTTAACAGGGTTTTTATTCCATTCCCATTTATTCCTGTTCCACTGTACTTTTCTTTACCTTGAAATAGAATTGTAAAAATTGTATAAAGAGGACAGGGTATATATGACCACTTCTTTGAGCTCCTGGCTTAAAACTTAGAGTCCCCTGTACAGATGGAAATGACTTGAGATGGCTCACAAAGGTTCACAGGAAGGAATACTAAGTATGGAATACTAAGGGGAAGTCTGTAGAGCTGCTTCATTTTGAAGTAGCCTTCAGGATATTCTTACCCCCTACGCTGAATGCAGCCTCATCTATGAACTGATGATGGACTTCCTGCCATGTGGGCCTTCCCTAATACTATCTTTCACAAACATCCACCCCGACTTTGTGAACATGTGCCATGGGTCCTTGAGCTGAAAGGGGAGTTACTTCAAAGTAATGCATGGAGAGAAGATGAGGCTTCCAGCAGACTGAAAAATTTCTTCTGAAAGACCCTCTACTGAATGGGGTAACCTCAGGAAGACACACCTTTGAGATATATTTTCCTCATATACATAAAGAAGGCAGTAAAACTCCTGCTCAATAAATGTTAGTTGTATGAATGAAATATTTATTGTATGAATAAGAAAGAACATTAATGTATTAGTGACTCATCGTATATGTTTTTCTTCTGGGAAGTAGATTGTAGGGTGTAGTGAGGACTCATTAGTTTGAGACAGAAGATGTGGGCTCAGCCTTGGTGATATTACTCATTCTGTGAGCATGGTGGGCACTTTTTGGCTTCCACCCAAGCATCTATTACTCAGAGCCCTAATTCGTCTTTGGGAAATTCAAAGTTCTCTTGTTCTCAGACATGTGATTGGGGTTGATTAAGCTCAGCCAGCGTCAAGGATATTTGCATGGGGTGTTGGGAAAGCTGAATGGGTTCGTATAGGCAAAGCACTTAGAGCCATGCCTGCCTGGCCCTTAGTAAATTTTGTTGTTGCTACGTAGATCAGTATTTTCTACGTTCATGAGTAGTTTCTATAAGATATTGCAGTAATACAAATCGTTGGAATAAATGACATTCTGCTATTTTATATTGAACTTCACAGCCTCCCTTTTTATTTATGAACTCATTCAACCAACTAGCCAATCAGTTTTTATTATGCAGCTGGTACATGTACTACATTATTATGGTAGCATATAAAAGCAAATAGAATGTGGTTTGTGTTTGTCATGGATCTCACAAGACACTTGTCTTATTCAGAATTTTCACTCACCCAAGGATCTGAAGCCAAGACTATCTATCAGACTTGGTGCAAATAAATAAAATGTGTATAGTTGCAGTGGGCAACAGGCCCATTTTTACCCATCCATCATTTAACTGGATGAAACTAGAAGATTTGATGAATCTTATATCATGTAGGGTTCCCCCCTCTTTTTCCAGTGTCTAGTATACAGGGAGGTAAGAGGAAGTAGAAGTGAGATTCATGTTATGGATCCAGTACTTTTAAGATGAGGCACATAAGGACCCCCAACTCTATTTTCAATAACGTTGAATGCTCTCACAAGAGACTTCCTTAGCCCCTGTGGAAAACTCTGGAACTTTTTATTCTGTTTTATGGAATCACATATAAAAAATAGCACATTTGGCTTTCCTAATCAGAGTAGCATGTTTGAGATGGCAGAGTCTTTGAACTCCATGTATCTTATAAGTGAAGGTTGAGTCTATTCTTTTGCTTTAATTATCCCCCCTTTACCCTACTGCTCTGGGGGAAGTTCGGTGGAGATAAAATCTAGTGATAACAGGCATATATAAGTGCCCCATGATATTGCTGCAGTATTTTAAAGAAGTGTATTAAATAAGGGTTGATAAAACATATAAAGCTTAGAGAATCTTCAAGTTCTGTGAGTCTGGGAATAAATACTATGGATATTTGTTCCATTTGATTGGAAGGATCTCTCTCCCAACCTTTGTTTTTTTTTTTTTTTGGCAAGCTCCTATTCAGTCTTTCAATATCCAGTTCAAATACTATGTTGTCCAGTCTCCATCCTCTCTGCATTCCCTACCCTGAGTATTTCCTCCTCAGAGCTATAACTATACTTTTTAAGTATCGCTGTTACTGTCTTGTCCCATTGCACTTAGATACTTCATCAGTCTAGATCTGTTTCTAGGTCATGAATTTCTTGGAGGCGAAGCTGATGCCTCAGTTATCATAATTATAGATATTATACATAGTAAGTTGCCTATTCCAGACCAGCAGCTCAGTAAATATCTGTGGAATGAATAAATAAGTATCTCCCATTTCATGACCTGATCAGGCTTCAGGCTTACATGGAAATTGGAGGGTGTGTCTTGTGGGCTCAGGCTGTTAAAAAGACAGATTCTGAAGACTGCAGTTACTGGTTTCATGGATGGGCTCAATCCTACGAATCCCTTTGGAGAAATCTGTGATTCTATGACACTCTTCCTGAGTCTAGGGCAATGGATACATAGTAAGCCATACAAAAGGGAAGAAATGTGTATATTTTGCTATAACAAAGCATATTATTACATAAAGTGTCCTCCTTAATATGGTATTTGAAATTTGGTTTGGTGAGCTATTAGCTCTTTGAAAACAACTTGCCTATATATTAATGTATACTATATAAAAATTTATATACTAGAATATTATTCAGCCACAAGAAAGAAATACACATGAAATTTGAGACAACATGGATGAATATTGAAGTCATTATGCTAAGTGAGATAAGTCAGACAGAGAAAGACAAACACTGTATGTTATTTACTTTTATGCAGACTCTCAAAAAGCTGAACATGTAGAAACCGAGTAAGATGGTGGTTGGAGGGTGAAGGAACTGGGGAGATGTTAAGGTATACACTTGCAACTAATAGATACGTAGGTTCTGGAGACCTAATGAACAACATAGTGATTAGAGTCAACAATACTGTATCATAAACTTCAAAGTTGCTAAGAGACAAGATCTTAATTGTTCTCACCATAAAAAAGAAATAGGAATTGTGTGTTGTGGTAGCGGTATTAGCTATTGCCATGAAGGTAATCATTGCAGTATATAAACGTATCAAATCAACATGTGTACATCTTAAACTTCCTCAATGTTACATGTCAATTACATCCTAATTTTTCAAAAGGGGAAAGGAGGAGAATGGATCTGAGAGTCATTCTGTAATGCATAAAAAACAAAAAACCCAAATATTTTCAAAGACCTGATATTCCTCAAAATCACACAGCTAATCCCAAGGATTAGCTACTGTCCTCTATTTTGGAGAGTATGAAGCTGAAACGTGTTCCCAGATCTCCCTGCAGCTAGTGTTGACCATAGCACGCATTTCTAGCCAGTGAGACAAAGGCAGAAATCTCCAAGGAGGGCTTCCTTTCTCAAAGTAGAAGACAACGCCTCACTTCTTCTTTCTGCTTGCAACCTGGACATGATGCCTATAGGAGCAAGAGCCATATGATACCATGGGGACTAAATGCCACAACCACGGTAGGAAGATGGAAAAAGATTAGGCCTGAAAGATACCACTGAACCATCTGACCAGCCCTGCATTGCTTCCTTGGGCATTCTAATGATGTGAGCTAAATAGACTTCTTGTTTACCTAAGTCATCTCAGTGGAGGTTTCTGCTCCTCTCAGCCAAAGACAAGCACAACTGATATATGTTGCACTAGGATAAGCTGGTTTATGCTGCAGTAAATGAGCAACCTGGAAATGTCAGTGGCTACATACAAAAGGGGTTTATTTCTTGCTTATAGTCTGCCTGCTGTGGTTTAGGTGACTCTCTTGGGAGCAGATATCCAAGAGTTAGCTCAGCATTCCAGGAATTATGGCAGTTTCATCCTAACATGTTCTCCCATGATCACCACAGCAGGGGAAAGAAGCAGAGTTGGAGATAATCAAGTACAATTAAATGTTCTAGCCCAAAGTGACACACTTTGTATTTGCCCATATTTCCCTTGGCCAAACCAAATCACTGGCCAGGACTAACCTCAAGAGTGTAGAGAACAGGGTACCTGGGTGGCTGAGAGGGTTAAGGGTCTGCCTTCAGCTCAGGTCATGATCCCAGGGTCCTGGGATGGAGTCCCCCATCGGGCTCCCTGCTCAGTGGGGAGCCTGCTTCTCCCTCTGCCTCTGCCTCTCTCTCTCTCTGTCCCTCATGAATAAATAAATAAAATCTTTAGCAAAAGAAAAAAAAAGAGTGTAGAGAATAAAAATATTCTTGCATAGCTGGAAAGAAGAAACTACAACTATAGGCGAGCAGCCCTAATGTCTTCTACATTCATTGAATGTCTACCATTTCATTGTCAGTTGAAACCAGAAGGACCGATGTTTAAAACAATGAACAAAGATGTTCAGATGGTTTGATAAAATAACTATTAAAAGCAAAATCCTTCAGGTCTAGTAGAGAAAATATTACAACCCTCTTATCTTTCCTACGTGGTATTGGTTCAGGGTGGGGCTTTGCTAGTAATTGGTGTGGAAGCAGGTGTGAGGCACACATAGGTACACCCTGCAGTAGATCTTTGGAGACATTCTCATTAACTCACTGAGTGATTTTCCAAGAGCTTTCTTATTTTTCTCCTCCAAATGTTGAATCTGCTGTGACTCTAAAGATGAAATCGGGAGAGATGCTGCTGACCTGTAATTGCTCAGGACACTTTCCAGCTGCCCTTTCCCAGCAGGTGGTTCTGTATAACTTGTTTTCTCATCACTGGAACTCCAGTAAAGTGATTTTAAAAAGTCTCTGGGAGTTTGGTAAACAGAACTGAGTTGAACCATGACTCAGAGCATCAGGCGTTCACACGGACTCAATGCAGACGTTGCTGGCACACTATAGACAGGGTAAATGGCTCAAACGGTGGAAGTATCAGTCAATAAAATGTTCCTTTCTTTAATAGTGCTCTATTGTATTATCATGGACATTCAGTGAGTGGAACAAAGAATGAGAACATAATTGTGGGTAAGTTCATTTAGATTTTTCAAGATCAAAATAATTCTTTAAAAGTTCTCTTTTTAAAGTGTTACATGTTATTAAAATATTTCAGACTTAATAGGAAAAATCCAGTTCCTTTCTTCTCAAAAGTCCTTAGAAAATTATGTGATAAAAGTTAGCATTCAAATTACTTTTCTTTGAAAGGGGGTGTCCTGATACAAGGTTAGGATGCAGGAGAAAATGTTCTGGTTAAACTCTAGCCTTGCTTTGTCTATTGGAGGCTGGATTCACTGGTGTCAGGGAAGAAGGGTGAATTCAGGTCAGATGGAGACACAGGGAAGATGGAGGTGAGAAACCGTTGGCTGGTCAGAAGGGATACCAGATGGGATAACATCTTGAAATCCTCAGATGGTGGTTGTGATGGGTTCCGGCCACACCTAAATGCAATAGCATGCATGTGGCCAGGCAGATTAGGTTTGGCATATGGCCTTGAGGAAGGCAAGGATGCAGAGAGAAAAAAGAGTTGGAGGGTGATATGGGATGGCAATAATGATAATAATTGCAGCTAATAAATACTGAGTGACAGCATGGTAATGTGCTGATGATAGTAAGAATGGCTAGCATTTACTTAGAACTTACAGGCTGGATGTCATGCTGAGTACTTTGTAATATCTACCTCATGTAATCTTCCAAATAACCCTACACGATGGTTTCTATCATTACCGCCACTTTATAGACAAGAAAACTACAGCTTCTTAATTCCAAGTAACTTTCCCAAAGAAGTAAATGATCAAATCACAATTTAAACTTGGTTCTGCTTGATTATGAATCCTGTTTCTTCTCCTCTGCTTTGCTCTACTGTCTCCATATTAAGGGGATTGCAAGGGCCCTTTGGCTGCTCAAAACTGCTGCAGAGATCAGACATGAGACAGCAAAGGAATGAAATGAATTAGTTAAGATAGGGCATAGTTATTGGAGAGTTTAACAAGATTGTGTGAGGAAGGTGAAAATGCCCTGTGGCTGACAGTGGTTTAACCCATCAACATAGAGGCATCTCTAGCTCTTCCTTGGCCCTGTCTTCTTCGGTCCTCTTTGACCACTCCACTTGAGCATGGATGCCCCATCACACTCAATATAACCAATAGAGACTCTGTTCTCTTAGTTGCCCATAAATGTGATTTCAAAAGCGATGAATGCTGAGATCTGAAGGTGACAGTATTTGAGAAATACAATGTCAGAATTGGTTTCTTCCTTTCTCCTTGCAGTGTGTTGCTGAGGGAAAATAGGTGTAAGGCCTTAAAATGAGTACCCACTCTATTCAATCCCAGGGCAATCTCATAATTAATGGACAAAATTTCAGCCACCAAAAGTAATTTCAAAGCAACCCCAGTCTTTTATACGTATTCTTATATTTCCTAAGCATCATGATTCTTAGAATTCTCACACTAAGCATTTCCGATTTTCTGTTCTATCCACTGCATTCATATTGCACAGCTGTCCCCATATGCCTTACTTCAAAATTCCCTCTGAGATTTCCCTGTTAGCCTAAATCTATAAGGTCTTGTCCTTTACTTCTTAACGCTTTTTCTTCATCATAATATTTCTCCTTTCATGGTGAAAGACCTAAAGAAAGTGAGAGGGTCAAGGTCAAATCCTCAGCAGTAGGCTGCATGAGGAGGAAGGCTGGAGAAACTTTTATATTAGTAATTTTTGTCCCATAGCACAAGCATTTGCTGACCGTCAACACTTGAAGTAGGGGGAGAGGGTGCGTAGGGCAGCTGTTTTCACATATGGCACAGAAAGCATTGTGGTGGCACCAACAGACCAGTTTCCCATCTTTGACAGGCAGGCCCTCCATTTCTGATTATCTAGAGAGTCACGAAAAGCTATTAGTTTAAATTTAATTTTGCACTGGACAACACTGTTAATGTAGGCAGGCTCACTGAGGCAGCTCTCAATTATGTTGAAATATTCAATGAGGGACATGTTTGGCTTCTAGAAGTAATTCATACTCAGTAGTCCAGAAAGAAGAACCCCCAGGAGGATAAATGAAAGTATCTTTCTACCATAGAAAAACAAAATGTGTTATTGCTTCAAGCCAAACACCTGTAGTTGATAATTGTATCTCATTATGGTTCCTTAACCCTGGCTTCACTGCAGTCCTGCTCAGGGCAGAAGGCAAATGTTTATTAATCCGAGGGCAGATGAAAGGCTTGATAGATTTTACTATTTTACCTGAGAGATCACCGTTTGGAACATATAATTGGTGCTTAGCAAATTGTATGCAGACTTTGAGTGAAATGCTTTCAAACTCAGGTTTAGTGCATTATTTTCTGAACTATAGTTAAGTTGTGAAAACTCTGAGTCAGCTAAAAACATTTAAGGTAAGAGCTGATAGATGATTCTAGAACCAAGCACACAATTTTAAAAAAGGGATATAATAACTATATTTTTGGAAGAGGGCTTATTTTCAGGAAGCAAGATTTATACTATTGGAGTAGAAAATGAAGACAATAAGGTTGACTTAATTTACTTTACCAACCATATAAATAAGGGATCCACACAAGCTGACCCAGAGTTGAGTGGCCCCATAAAATAGCAGGATGTATATGTGGGCTGAGGAACTGTGATCATATATATGCCTGGTTTTATGGAATAAGCTGCAGGAATAATAACAATAATAAAGGAGACCATAAATTTCAGACTAAAATTCCAGAGTAGCCAGCAACTTGACTGTGACCAACAATCCTACAGTTTTCCCACAAAACCTTTTATCTTAGTGCCTAATATGTAGGTAAAAATGGAGAAATTTGTGTTTCATGTTTGAAGCACCAACTGATAATTTATGTGCGTTCTCCATTTCTCCCTCTCTTTCTTTAGTGATAGAACCTCTCAGATTTTGACTGAGCACATTGCTGACCAGGTAGTCATTAAATTTCAGGGACCCTGTTGTGATTTGATGGGGCCACCTGCCTAATTTTTGGCCAGGAGATTGAGTCAATGTGATGTGGGCCACTTCTACTAATTGCCCTGTCAATGAAGAGCAGGCATGGACTTGGCCTCTCTCTTGTTTGCTGCTTGCATGCATAATGGTGGGAGTGGAGCAGCCACTTTGGAAACAGAGATGGAGACCATGGAGCTCCCTTCCCACACCTTGCCCACTATTCCTGGACTTCCGTGTGAGAAAGAAAGAAACTTCTATCTTGTTGAGCCTATGTATTTTGTATTCTCTTTGATCTAAGAGCTTATGTTGTGTCATAATTAATATAGAATTCTAATATTTTGTGCCCATTTTTCAGGAGAGGGTTGTTGATGAGCAATCAAATTCCCTCAATAGGCAACTGGAAGGAGAAGGATCCTCGAGTGAGTGTACAGTCCCTTCTAAATGGCGATGTGAAGGAACCAGGTCAAAAGGAAGGGGAAGATGTCATGACTTCTATGTAAAGCATTGGGGAAAGGTTCACAGAAAAAGTGGCATTTACACTGAAGTTTGAATGACTAGTTGGGGTTTGCCAGCTGGAAAATACCTGAACCAAGCCTTGGAAGGATGTGGCTCAAAATGTAGAGGTTTTGGTGGAATGGCTAAAGTAATTTTATGAAGCCATAGTTGCAAGATTACTGTACTCTCTAAGGCATTTTGTCTTTGTCAGATAAAAAAAAATATTCAACACCTAAAACTATGGAGTCAAAGGGATCAATTCTGTGTTTAGAAAAAATACTCTGGCAGCTCTAAATGAGAGAAACTGAATCGGAGAGAAAGTGGAGGCAGGGCACCATAATTTCCAAACTCCTGTCACTCATCTAAGTTTTGTCACCAGTACTTTCTATGTTATCTACCTAGCTATATCGTATCTATCTATCAACTATCTATCTATCTATCTATTTATCATCTATCAATCATCCATCCATCCGTCATCATTGTCTATTTATCATCTATGTCTACCATCTATCATTCTTATCTATCTAGTTTACACTAAGTGTATTTCAAAATTTGGCCTTAGTGTATTGTATTTTTTAACATGTAATAAAAATACACATTTTATTTTTAAAAAGTCTGTATATGTACCTCTTTAAACTATCCTGTGCACCTTCATGATACATATGCCGTCCTCATGACAAAACTTCAGCTGCTATGCACTGATATGGTTTTTAAATTGTTAAAATGTTGAAATACCACTTTAGCAGTTGTTAAATAGTGGCTGTCCTGAGCTCCTGAGTGTCCCCCCTCCCACAGCTCTGGCCACCTGCTGCACCTCTAGGAACCCAGAGGCGTTCCTTCTCTTGATTTAGCAACTAGCGCATTTTAGCTGACTTCTGCTCTGATTGGTCAAGCCTCACCATAATTAGTTTTTAAATATTTTGAACAGCAACCTGGAAGCATATGTACGATTGTAGATTATCTTGCCTCTAGAAGCAGCATGAGGAAAGGATAAGAGAGAAGGAATGTGAGACACGTTTTGAATGTAAATGTAGAGGACGTGGTGACTGATTAGATGTGGGAGTGAAGAAGGGGAAGTGTTAACAATTCTAGAGTTGTGCAAGCAAACAGTTGGTGAGGATGCCCTTAACTGGAAAATGGATATTGGGTGCACAAAGTTGAGCAAGGGGGGGAGAGTGCGGGGGAGAAAATAAGTTTGGTTCTAGCTATATGGAGATTGAGATGCCCTTCCAAATGATGGGATTCCATCTGCACTTGGAGAAGGTGCAGAACTGGGTGGACATATTGATGTGTTTGCAAATGTTTAACAACTGAGTCTTAAGCAATAAAGAAAGAATTTCCTTTTGGGGAGGGGTAGCATTTGTTGATTTCCATGGTGTAAATACTCCCACCATGTATATCCTTAATTTTGTATATTTTGCAAATCAATGGAGCTATGCTGCATATAGGCTTTTGATACACTTTTCTCATTGACCATTATGTTTTGTGATTTCCCCCATTTTGATTTGCATAGCTGTAGTTCAGGCATTGCGCAGTTTGACTAATCCAAAATACACCTTCTCTCTCCATTATTTATCTCTCTTCATCTTCATTTTTGCTAGTTTCTTGGGCCTAATGTCATTCTGGCTCTATATTTTGTCTTCTTTCCTTCTTCTAGTGCCTTGTTTGACGTGTGTGACCTCTGATTTGGAATACTGTCCATAGCTGTGTCTTTGGTACCTCTTCAAGACTTGTTCTATTTGTCTCAAATAGAGATAGATGTTCTACCCTACCCCTTGTCTCCTCCCTTTCCCCAAGACTCTATCTTCTGGGTTCTTTTTATTTCATGTATTTAAGTCAATACCCACTTTATCTCTACTTTGATAGTCAAAAACTTATTTAGCCCAGAGAAGATCTGAGGATATAATACAACTGTTTCTTCCTTTTGTTCAGGGGAATTACTATGCTTTTCATCTGCAATGTGTACACATATATACAAGAGGAAGAGCATGCTGGTTTGAAGCTAAGTTATCTGGATATTAGAAAGTTCACACATATAAAACAGGTTAGAAAGCTTTTGATGATACATATAGAAAAGGATTCATCATAGATAAAATAACAAACTGCTTCAGTACATTTAATGTATAACTTGATTTCTAAACAAACAAACACCCACAAAAAAAACCTTATGCTACTGGCCAGGAGTGAATCTATTAAGTAAACCAAGGTACAGCTGGAGTTATATTTGGAAACAAAGCCACTCTTTGCATAGCTTGCTTTTTATTTAATAACAAAAAGCTGGTTTTCTCCTTGAGGGAACAATGAAATAAATTTTATGGCTTTTAGATTGCTAGCACCTTTTACGGAGAAGCAAAGATATACAGAGCTAAGAGAATTCAAAAAGGCACAATGAAAACATAACTTTAAATAATTTCTAAAAATAACAGGTGTTAAGTCTTAGGAAAGGATTATGTAGGTGTGGGTGTTGAGAGTTTCAAACTTGAATGGAGAGACATAACATTCTGACTGTTCCTGTGTTGGTCCTGAGCTTTTCCTCTTCATATCTGACACCCAGATGGCACAAAGAATGTATCCTAAACCAACAGTAGCATAGCCATCCCCTCCAAGCTTGGTTGCCAGTTGAGAAGTGCTGGTGAATCAGTGAAAGAAAACATTAAAAAGATAGATTTAAAAAGGAATATGTAGTCAACCTGAATAAATGATACTTAAAAATATATGGAATATCTAATCATAATAAAGGCTACCTAATCAGTGTAACTTCTTGTCATAATCATTGAGTGAATTCTCATGGCATATACTGAGGTCGAAAAACTGAATGCAAATATATTCTTGAAACAGAAGTTATATAACACTAAAAACCTCAAGTTGTTCTAAAGTATGCTGGAAATTTAGATGGGGTGGGAAGGAAAGTTCTAGTAGGCTAAAATCCCTAGTATGTATAGGGGATAGTAAAAAAAAAAATCCTGCTTCATTCTTAATGGTGTTAACCTGGGAATAATGACTAAAGAAAGTTAGGGGATACCTTAATGGTAAAAATCTGTAAACAAAAAAATCAGCACAATATGTAACTTTCAAATGATTGAAGTAGAAAAAAATTCTATAGAAACAAAAGAATAGCAAGAAAGCATAGAAAATAAAAGCACATAACAAGATATCTTAAGACTAAATATTCAAATTATGATAATAAGGGTTATATATTAAAATCCTGTTAAATGGTTAGGATTTTCATTATCACTAGATCAAGGAGTTAATTATAAAGAAGATCATCACTTATGTTTTTTTTCCCCCTAGGTTTTTAGTCTGATTTCAAAATAAGAAGACTTTCCATTCATAAAAACATTAGAAAAATTGATTTAAAAAATCAACGTATTTGATTTTTATATAAAATTATCATAGACTTCACATTTCATAATAACCAAAATTAAAGACAAATTACAAACTGAGATACCTGTAAGAAATATGAACGTTACAGTTCCCAACATATAGAATTTTTACAAATTAATGATTAAAATACAAATACCTTAAAAGATGAACAAAGAGATATGATAGAAATGCTAACTGTGAATAGCTACAAGAAAATTTTCAATCCACTATTAATCATGGCAATGCATATGTAAAAAGTTATAAATTTTCATTTATCAAATCAGCAAAAAATAATAAAGGTATTATTTAATGCTGGTGAGGCTTTGTAGAGACTATACTATTTTATGCTGGTTGAAGCATTAAGTGGTACATGGTTAACTGATATACCATACAAAGCAATTTGGCTATATGTGTTAAAAAGAATAAAGTTTTCTATTGTTTTACTTAGTAATTTTACTTTTAGGAATCTATCATTGAGAAATAAGTAGAGATGCAGACAAAGGTCAATATACAGGTGGTTACAATTAGGACATTCATTTTAACACAAGTTACTATAGAAGAAGTTAGAAATCATCTTAATTTTTAAAAGTAAAAGAATTTTAACATAGATTATGGAATAACACATAAAAACTATAATCATTAAAACTACGTTTCCATCCCCCCACTCACTTCTTGGATGTTACATGCAGCTGCTCAATCACTGAACTCTAGCTCTGAAACTAACAATAAACTATATGTTAATTAATTGAATTTAAATAAAATAAAATTGAAAAAATTAAGAATAAAATTACATTTCCAAGTAATATTCCCCTGTAATAAAATAACAGAATATAATCTGCAGTCTCCTTCAGTATCTCTGGATATTTTCTTGTTTCCTTTCATATGTTTTCCAAAATTTCTTCAATGAACATATATTATATTCATAATTACCAAAATTTTTATATAAAAAATTAATGGGCAGTAGTAGCTTCTGTGAAGGCTTTTGTTTCTGTTTACTCAAGCGATAACCACAGAAAGTTAGTGGGAACATGGCTGTCACTATCATGCCCAACCTTCTCATTCAACCTGGTCTAGCTGGGGATGTTAACTAGGTCACTGTATGACTGACTTTTCTACTCTTCCAATCACTGATGTCAGAATGTAACTGGGGCAGTGGCATAATCAGGGATGGTAAAAAGGCAAACTGGTCCACTTCTTATTTTATTTCCTCTTATGACTTTACTCTTCTCGCCCTTATAGATTTTGAAGTTTTCAGCTGCTGTGCTATCCTGGGCATTTAAGGTTAGTTCTGATTGCCATAATTACTAAAATAATAGAGTAGTCTGGATTATGAGTCTTCAAGGTATTTTTGAGGTTATAAATAAATGTCAAAGCTTGAATTATTTTGGTGCTATGAGTCAGAGGACTCGTCAGAAAATCATCAGAGCCTCTGGGGTGGAGAGACCAACTCCAGCCATCATCTTATTTCACTGGGACCACTCATCTTGTGATATCATTGGAATATCTAGCCAGATCATTCTGTAAGGGTATCTTTATAAAAAAATATGTATCGAGTAACAGGTTGATTGCATTCATTGGAAATAAAAATAAGACTTTATTTGATGGTTTCTTTCTTCAACATCATTTTCTTTTGATTAGATGATATTAAGTGGTCAATTTGACAGAATATTTTCCAAATTCCTATCATGTGACTTTATTATGAGAAAATCAGCCTACAATGATTAGGCAATTTAGGTAAAAGCAAAATATTCCCTGCCCCTTTTCTTCATTCCTCCTTCCTTTCATTCATTCCTTCTTAACTTCTTTTGGATTTGGGTTTGAGAAGGACTGCCTCACTGCTTTGGAAAATTATGCTCACTCTCCAGGGCAAAAGCTGCATTGCCTCTTTGCCTTTGCCTCTCAACCATCGGGGAAGAGAAAGAGCTGCTTCTTCTGTGTTCCTACAAGAATTTGGAAATGATTCTGTGGTATTCATTGCACTGTGTCAGAGCTGAGTTACATCTTTTCCACTAGATCATGCACAGGGCACACATTGTACTCAGTTTTATATCCCCAGAGCTCAACCCAATGTCTGGTGCATAGCTGGTCTTACTGAATGAACTTCTGTTTTTCTGGTGATATAACTCTTTTCTTTTTCTTTTCTTTCTTTTTATTTTTTGTTTTCTTTCTTTCTTTCTTTCTTTCTTTTTTGCTAAATACCTATCAGAGTTTAATTTTTTTAAAATTTTTGTCTATTTATTTTTTATTATGTTATGTTATTCACCATACGGTACATCATTAGTATTTGACATAAGGCACAAAAACAGACACATAGACCAATGGAACAGAATAGAGAGCCCAGATATGGACCCTCAACTCTATGGTTAAATAATCTTCAACAAAGCAGGAAAAATATCCAATGAGAAAAAGACAGTCTCTTCAATAAATGGTGCTGGGAAAATGGGGCAGCTACATACAGAAGAATGAAACTTGACCATTCTCTTACACCACACACAAAGATAAATTCAAAATCGATGAAAGACCTCAATGTGAGACAAGAATCCATCAAAATCCTAGAGGAGAACATAAGCAGTAACCTCTTTGATTTTGGCCACAGAAACTTCTTTCAGGACAACTTCTTCCTTTGCCTTGTCTCCAAAGGCAAGAAAAACAAAAGCGAAAATGAACTTTTGGGACTTCATCAGGATAAAAAGCTTTTTCACAGCAAAAGAAACAGCTAATAAAACAAAGAGGCAACCCACGGAATGGGAGAAGATATTTGCAGATGTAATTGCTTTTCAAAAAAATGTAGACCCTCCCTCTTTTCTCACTTGTAGGGAAACTTGAGATATGGATGAAAAAAATACCCAAGAACTTCGTACTTTGCATTTTATTCCCTGCAGGTATTTAAATATAAACTAGAAATAACCAATGCCCCTTGCAAAAGCCAACAATGATTAAGTTGAACAAAACAAATATTAAGATTTAAAAGTATGTGGGAGTTTCTTTGTTAGGTTGACTCCCCACTTTTGTCAATAAGGTTTCAAAAATATGTGAGCATGTCGGTGAACCTTAAATTACAGCTGAGCTTCTAATATAGAATTTCTCTTCTTGCAGAATTTTTTTTTTCTTACTTGGGCATCACATTTCCTTTAGGGAGAGTAAAGGACATCAATGCAGTTATTTCTTTCCTTCATGAATAGAATAAATGGAAACAAAAATTTCTGTCAGGTGAAGGATACACATCATTGGGAAATTATATAATTGGCCATGATTTTAAAAAGGCTTGTATTTCCATATTTCCATAAATTTCTTTAACATAAAGATAACTGAATTAGAAGCCTTTTTGCACAATGTAGGTATTTATTGTTTGTCGGTTAAAAAGAATCTGTAGTGGGGCTAGCTTATGAAAGAAAGAGATTGAGGTTAGTGACTAAGCTTATGAAATTCATCTTAGCCAGGCAGCCTGCTGACAGCCTGGCAAATAGTTAGCACAGACCTTTAACGAATGTGCTGCAGGTAAGGGAGAGCATAAGAAGGCACAGTAACTTTAACAATAGGAATCACTGTGGCCATTCTCTCTCAATCTGTTGCTAAATGGCAAACACTGTGTTGATGGAGAAGCTGGGGAGCATTGTAGAAAAGGCACCTCATCTTGCAGGGTGAGGTTATTTCATACACCTATTATTTGTATCGTAAAATAGATCCCTATTTGATTGGGTGTGTTTTAGGGCTGCAAAAGAATCATATTCTATTACTGTAGGACTCAAAGAGCAGAAACAGGATATAGAAGGAGACAATGCCAATCTGATGTGGGCATCGGACAGAGGTCAGATCCCTTCCACAGGGACAATGAGAGAAGACCAGTTGTAGAAGGCGCACAGAAGATAAAGCTGTTTGAAGTCAGTTATCACTTGCATGGGAGGGGGTGAAACAGAGAAGGAAGGGACTCTGAATGCGAACGAACCTCCAGCCTGGACTCTTCCACACACATGGAAGAGGAATGATACACCAATCAGATAATTTTTAAAAGATGATGAGAGGACTTTTACCTAGGAAATCACTCTATTTGAGGCAAATGATTTTTCCTTCCTTCTAAATTTCCAGATAATTACTTTATTTCCCACTTTGTAATGTATGTGCATGTATTTTTCCCTTCTTTATGTAACATTTATCATAACTACAACAAGAAGATGCTTCTGTGGTTGCATATTCACCCTCTTCCTAGAAAACTGCACTAGTAAGGAACTGTTCCAAGTATCCTGATTGCTGTAACTCAGTGGGCTTTGAGAGTATATGTCTCGCCTTACAAGATCTGAAACTTGATGGCCAATTTATTCAGAGTTGATTTGACCCAAGAGATACTTACTAATGTTATTCACTATCAAATGACCATTTATTCAAATCGTTGACAAACCTCTATAAAGTGCATTGGTTTAGGTGGTGGATTATAGCAATGAACCCAATAGACAAAATCTCTGTGTTTGTAGATCTCATCTTTATTTGCTCATTGATACACTAAGTATCTATGGGAAACAACAAAACAAGAGAGATGACACAAGATCCTGAGGTAGAATATTTGCCAACTGATCTCAGTTTCCTATAAAATGAAGTGTTTGTTTTGTTTTGTGTTTTGAATAGTGAATCAGTGGAGGATATGGGTAAAGAGCAAAAGCTCAGGATTCAGGTTGTCAATATTCAAATCTCAACTTATTTCTTTTTAACCTTTAACCTTAGCCTTTCCATACCTAAGTCCCTAATTGTAAATGGGATGATAATAAATTTGTGTCTATTGTAATGTTCTGTGAGGACTTAAAACAGTGCTCAATAAATGCGAGCAGATAATATGACAACTCATCTGCCCACATATGGAGGTGTCAGGATCAAATGAGATTGAATGTGAATCTCCAGGAAACAACGGAGCACTAAACACGTGTTTTTTCATGAACCCATTCATTTACAGATGTCCCATGAGTGCCATGCACTGTGCTATAAGCTGATGAAGAAAAGGAACGTGAGAGGTGCTTGCATTCAGAGAACTCACAATCTAATGCAGGATAAAGGCATATTGTTGATTTTTTTTTTACAGTATGTGACTCAAGAAATGTTTCTTGATGTTACTGTTCAAAGAACAGAATAAGAAATTTTTTGAAGTATATAAGTTAAATAGATATTTAGAAGCTTACAGCTTAGTGAAAGAGGAGTATGGCATTGATAGAAGTGAAGAAATAGAAATCATAAGGGAATTACAGAGACGAATTACAGTGCTAGTGGTACTTGGGGAGATGTTCCTTGTACCTAAAGAGGGCAGGGAGGTTATTAGAAAAGAGAGATGTGAGCTAGGTCCTGAAGGCTGTATTATTCTTAAACTTTACTTATTTATTTATTTATTTATTCAATGTTGTTTCAGCTATAAAATATTTTTTTATTATTATCTTCAGTTAGCCAACATATAGTATGTCATTAGTTTTTGATGCAGTGTTCAACGACTCATTAGTTGTGGTATAACACCCAGTGCTCCTCATAACACATGCCTTCCTTAATATCTATCATCCTTGTGGTCATATTTGACAGAGAGACTTAACAAGTTGTTTGGATACTCTGGGTGCATGTCTATGTCTGTCGCCTATTGAGTTTCCCTGTAGAGTGATTGGTGGGAATAACTAGTTCACTGAAGGGGACCCTTCAAACATCAGCAGGTCTTTTCTGTTGTGCCTGTTAGTTTCTCCAGGGAGAAATTCTCTAGTCCTTTGCCTTAGGTGTCAAAACCTAACTTACAGTGTTCTGGGAGCTGAGTGGATGGAGGTATCTGGGATCATTCAGGAGAGGACATTTCCTCTCTGTTTCCTCCCTGTTTTCCATCTCTTACTTTCTCTCTGCCCTCACTGTGCTTGGTTGTAGGCTCCTGAGTCTTTCTAGTTCAATGTTTCTGGAGAGTATTGGTGGTAGAGAGAATTCTAGGGAGGTCCCCCCAAGATTCCCATCCCTTGGCTATCTCATCATACAGTAATCTATGCACTGTTTGGCACCTAGCTTAGGCACTTCTGTGAGAGCAGTTTACAGATGGAAATAAGGAACTTATCAACTGACTTTAAGAGAGGGAAATTATTCTGTATTTTCTAGGCGCATCAATGGAAGAGGAATACAGAAGACAAAGGCAAAAGAGGAGACACAAGAGATGTGGTAGAAGGGAAGTCAGAGAGATTTAAGGTATGAAAAGTACTCACTGTTCAACTGCTAGGAAGAGAGAGAGGATAATGTGAGGAAGAATGCAGGGAGCTTCTGAGTTAAGGCTGGCTTCCAGGTAACAGCCAGCAAGGAGACAGGGACCTCAGTCCTACAACCTCAAGGAACTGAATTCTACTAATATCCTGAATGCACTGGATTTTCTCCAGCATTTTCTCATGAGTCTAGCCAGTCAAAACTTTGATTTCAGCCTGTGAATTCCAATCAAGCCAACCTGGACCTAAAACCAATAAAACTGTGAGGTAATATACATATGTTTTTTTAACTGCTAAGTCTGTCATAACATGCTATAGCAGCCATAGAAAATCAACACATTAAAAAACTGGAGATGTTTGAGACATATCTGGTGAAACAATAGTCTTAAAATGATATCAGAAGTGGCTCCTATTGCCGGAGCATCCAAGCATGTGGACTGGGCCTAAGAATATGAAATCCAGATATGACAAGGACAATGGTGAGATTCTGGCTGATGTCTAAATATATAGCAGAGGAATGGGGAAAGATCTGAGGTCCATGGAAAGGAAATGAGAAGAGAAGACCCTGGTAATGTATCAGGACCCATTTCACTGCAACTGAGGTTAGGATGGACTCCAGTCTTATCGGGTGAGACCATTGAGAAGAGTAGAATTTCTTTGACTTGACCTGTAGGTCACATATATGTTCAGGGTTTAGTATTGTATATCTGAGTCCTAGGTCTGATTGGTAGGAAAGAAATCTAAACCCTCGGCAATCATGTTTGTGTACTGGCCCTGGGTATAGAAAAGGCATTCATTTTAAGGCCCAATGTATTTTTTTTAAGATTTTATTTATTTATTTGACATGGAGAGAGAGATTACAAGTAGGCAGAGAGNGGAAAAGGCATTCATTTTAAGGCCCAATGTATTTTTTTAAAGATTTTATTTATTTATTTGACACGGAGAGAGAGATTACAAGTAGGCAGAGAGGCAGGCAGAGAGAAAGGAGGAAGCAGGCTCCCTGCTAAGCAGGGAGCCTGATGCGGGGCTCGATCCCAGGACCCTGAGATCATGACCTGAGTTGAAGGCAGAGGCCTTAACCCACTGAGCCACCCAGGCGCCCCAAGGCCCAATGTATTATAAAAAGAGAGGTAGCTAGAGACTATTAACATACTTCTGAACTCTTTTGAGACTGATAATAGAACTGGTGAGGATATCTGGGGATTTGGGAGCAAAAAATCTAGGCGAGACAAAAGTGGACAGGGGTGGTGGGGAAAGAGGCAATTACCATTTTGGATAAGAGGAAATAAGGAGGGAGAGGAGAGGAAGATTATTATTTGGTTCTTGCCAATGACAGGAAAAGAAAGAGGAGTAGGATGGGTTTTGGGTGGGGAGATAAATGATTCTATTTAGCTTACATGAAATTTGCTTGCATGTATTTGAGGTGTTGACAAGACATCAAAGACATTAATGAGGACTAGAGCATGGACAAGTTGTCAGTGTTGGAGACACAAATTTGAGTGTTTTCCTTATATGATAAATTGTTTGCAATCAGATTGCAAAGGCTGAAGACAACGAAAGCATAAAAGCCAAATATATAATGTATTTTACTATTTTTTAAGAAGCTTTTCCTCCGTTTCGATTAGAATGCTAATCATTAATTAGTAATGAGATGTGACTGCCAAGTGATCAGAATGTTCTTGTTGCTTCATCAGTGTTGGTTCATTCTCTCTCTAATAATCAACAAAAACCACAGATAGTAATTTGGAAAGTAATGTTGGAAATATATAATAAGAGAATGTAGAATAAGATGGTTTTAAGAGTTGTTTTCACCAGATTATGGGAGCCTAATGAATCACAGTTTCCTATTAAATGGAAAATCTTTAAAGTATTGACATATATTCTTTGTCAGACAGATAAAGCAACTTTTTCCCCAAGTCATGTTTTTGGGAGAACTAACAATATCTCCCCTCAACTCTACTCTTTGTAGATTCCAGGAGTGTTCCTCGTTTTTGCTTGTAATGACTTTGTGACATCCTCTATCACTTCAATAGACTTTCATGGCACGTTATAATTCATTTTATATTGATCATCTCTTTAGTTGACATATAGGGAAGTCCTTATTTTTATCAGAACTAATCACATGATATGGTGGCTAGAGATGGGAAGTTTTCTTGTAGGTATCTCATTTCATTCCTTTTGGGGAGCAGCATTCTCTTTGTCAACTTTGTCACAGAAGGATGTTGATTTGGCCAAGAGAGGCTAGGCTCTGCCGTATGACAGACAAACTTAAAAATCTTTCTGATTTGCAACGACAATGTCCATTACGGACAATGTCCATCATGACTCTGCTCCACATCACCTTCAGTCTGGGATCCAGGAGGATGGATCAGTTTCTATCTGGAACAGTGCCAGTTGTTGTGGCAGGGGGAGAGAGTACATAGGGAAGCTCTTGGCTCTTGAAGTTTCCACTGGAAAAGTCGTAACTCAGATTGTCTCATCTAAGGTCTCTAAAGTGAGAATCCTCACACAGAGAAGGGCAGCCAATATTGTTGAGTCAATCACAAATGTCCTTTTGAAATACCCTCACCCATTATGTCTCTTGAATTAGTTTGTTACAGTCCAAGATATTAGGGCTCCAGTACTATGTTTTGATTACATTTTTTTTTTAGCCAATAGAAAGGTATATTGGTGCATTAGAGTAGACCAGTGTGATTGATATTTTACCAAGGGTTGAAATGATGGAATTGTCTTCAGATTATATTTGGACAGTGAGGAAGGACCATAGCTAGGCAAGAGAATGAATGTGAAGTGTTATGGACTGATGCTAATGAGAACTTCTTTTGATTCTCCTTCCTGATGGTATTTGAAAATAATGCATTTACCAGATCACTTGGCACATACCAGTGCCAAAGGCCATATGGTCTGTTCTAGGAAAGACATCATATCTGTCACACCAACTGCAATTAGGGCTACCACTTGGTTAAGTTTATGGTAGTCTTTGGCCATCTGCTGTGATCTCCTGGGTTTATGCGGGGGCTACCCTGTGCATCCTTTAAATTTCTGATTGGTACTAATCTTTGATAATCCACCTGGTCTTTGGTATTGCTTTTGACATACTATCTTGGCTGATAAAAAGGGATTATTGCAAGGCTTTGGTCATTGCTATCATGATGAATCTTACTTGGCTGATCGGGGATCGATGGGAAAGTTGTATAGCAACTACAAGTATCCAACCCAGGTTTGCACTCAGGGGCTAGGGATTTGACAACAGTATGCAATCTTAGAATTATTGCACCTACTGTGATGTGGACATGGACTGAGACTCCATGTATAGTCTCCCTCCTCATGTCTCCATTTTAACAGATGGATTTTAGCTCCCTTGTTATTACCACTCAGGTTTTGTATCCAGCAGTCCTTGAAAGAACTGGCAATTTTCCTTCACCTAGCTTGATTCATCTAGTATATGGCTGTATATTGGTTTGGGGAAAGATTTTGGGAATCCTAATCATAGATACCTTCTGTGGTGTTGCAGAGTTCCTCTTTAATGTTCTAAATTCCCCTTCAATGGATGGGCTCTGGAACTGCACACTGACTCAGGTCAGAAGTGGAAGAGGGATTATGCCTTTTCCATATGGCAGCTGCTCATTAGTTTTTCACCATTTTCATTTATATAAGTCAAGCTATGTCCTTGTTGCCTGCTCAGCTTATTTTGCTTTTAGGAACTCAATGGTCCATTAGCCCCTTGTTGCCATGCTAGCTTCTGCTTGCTGTAGTAATTATACTCATTGTGCTTCTGATGATTATGTGCAATACTTGGTCTCTGATGGATCAGTATACCATCATCCATATTGCTCCATTGACAGTAGTGAGCCCAGCTTCATAGCCACATAACCTCCCATTGACCTTAGCTACAGAGGACAGACTTTCTACAGATTCTCAGCAATGCCAGTGCTCCCTCATTAATACATTCCCTATTCAGTGAAGTAACTTGTTTTTTTCTCACTCCCTTGGGATCATGCAGCTTGTAGGTTCTCTGGTCTCACATAATAATGCACTCTTGTTTGTCCACTGCTCTGAGCCTATCCACCTCTTTTTTCAATACTCTGTCTAGGCAATTCTGGCACCTTCATAATGTTTCCTGTGGGTTATCAGCATGTCTGACATGGTCCCAGAAGCCTATGAGGACCCTCTTCAACTGTATGTCACCATCCCACAATTCATGTGCTAGGACAGTGGTTTTCAAAATTTCGTTTACATCAGAATTCCCTGAAGGGCTTGTTACAGGGCAAATGGCTGGATAGTACCCCAGAGTTTTATATGAATAAAAACATATGATAAACATGTTTAAATATATGCTTTTGCTTGTTTCTTTACAATAGCACTACATTGATGCATAATACTTTCTTTGGGGTGAGTTATGATTCTTTTTGCAGAGTAGATGAGTAGCAGTGTAAAACACTGTCTGTTTCAGTATGCCCAAGTCAGCCTCGATGGACCTCTAATTGGCTTACACATTTAAGGGAGATGAATCCCTCGGTTGTTATTCTAGAAATTCGTATTTTAGAAGTATAAACCAGAAAATACCACCTCCCAAATTAAAAGTTTGTTATGTATTGAATTTTAAATACAACGTTTCAGTCACAGAATGAATTCTAAGATAATAAAATGAGCAAGAATAGAGTCTTTGAAGAAGACTGACAGTGAGAAATTTGCTGTCCAATTAATATTCAAATTTGGTTCCTCACCCCAGCTTACCACTCCCTCCTCATAAGTTAGCTTGTCTAGGGAGAGGCTACCAAGATCAATTGTTGTGAATTTCGAGCGTTCAGCAGGCTGTCAGATGCTGCTTAGATGTTTCCAAGGAAACAGCTTTGCTTATCAGCAGTTGTCTCCACAGAAGGACCGGCTTTAAATACACTATTTCCTGAATATAGAAGCAATCAGCTAGGGTACTTGTACCACTGAAAAGCCCACAAACCTTATTTAAACTATGCTGTAGGCAAAAATAAAGGCATCTCATGGTCTTCTTAATTTAAAAAATAGGCCCAGTAAAATATACAAATTTAGATTCTTGCATTTTCAATACATGTGAAGGACTGGTGCAACCAACTCTTAAAATATAGAATAATCCAGTTTAGGCATAATTTTTAAATTTTATCTATTTCTTCCACATCATAGCATTACTTTAAGCGAAATTATTTTAGAAGTTTATCTTTGAAACTTTATGACATAATATTTTAATCTGTAGAGCTAATCTCACATTTAAATTCCTTGTAACACTACATCATGCTAGGGAGGACAGGGTAAATTTGGACCATGATTCCTAGAATCTTGAACTTTAGTCAAATTTGACAGCCTATGCTCCCATTCAGTGTTTAAAATTGTCCATATGTAAGTGTGTACCTCTGACAGTGTAGGGACACTCTCATCCATGGTTCCACAAGTCTGCAATGAGCTCATTTATCTGGCAGCAAATCTGACCAATTGTCAGCAGCCCCTGGAGGGTTGCTTGGTTGATCTGGTTCTCTTTACATCAGCTGTGGGTATGTGTACAGATGTCTTTCCCAAAGAGCTGAGAATAAACTTGCAGTAAATGCACTTCAACCTATTGATTGGTTAACCTTTAAAATAACCTTTTGTCTTCCAGGTTTATAAATTTCTTTACCTTTTCTTTGTCAGAGAATGCACTAATAAGCAAGGGAAAAGGGCAGAGAGGCAAAGAAAGAGTACCAGTTTGGGAAAATGGTTTTAGACTAATTGGACGTAATGTTGGTTTAATATCCTTAATGTATTTGAGTCAGATAAAGGAAAGATATGTGTATATTTATAATTTGTAGGCATTTACAAAATAGTTGGAATGTTAAACCTGTTAATACATGAAAAACAGAATAATAAATGGAGGTTTTATAACCAGGAGCTACACTGCTTGATTCAGGGAAGGAGAGCTGTGAGTCTTACAATCAAACATTCATAAAAAGAGAAATATCCCAGTCTGGGCTTGGAAAAAATCTAGGATATCTTCAGTATATATGTGTAATGATGGGAAGTATCAAAAATGCAAGACTTAGAAGACTCTTTATTTAAAAAGTAATTGATGTGTGTACATGTTGGTTCATGACATCTTTATTCATATCCACTTAAATGAGGTTTTAATAAGTAAGGTTTGATGTTATGATTGAATTGGAATATTAGGCAGTAGTTAGAAAAGATAGTATAGACCCTTCTCTTTATGTATTGAGTAAAAGTAGCAGGATATGGAAGAGCAAGATACCTTTGCTAATGTTTCTATAATCTTTGAGAACTTTGCTCTGATATGAATACCTTCCTTTATAGTAATAGAAACTATCACTACCAGGGCTATAGTATAAGTACTACTGCAAAGTTGCTGGGCTTCCCATATTATAAGCATCATGTGTCAAATTTCATATATATAATTTTTTTAAGTTTCAAAAACTCTCTGAGATGAATATTTATAGATGAGTGACTTGAGGAGTTGCACAGCTTGCTCAATGTTCTACAGAGGTGGGATTCAAACTCAGGATTGCCTGGGTATAAATAAGATAAATCTATCTTATGAGCCAACAGTGTCCTATCTTTTCCAAAGAATTTTGGCTTTCATTTTCTCATTTAATCATCATTTCAATCCTGTAGGATAAACTAAGCAAATATTATCCGTTATCCATTTATGGAGAAATATTACTTATTTTTACATTGACATGTCTTTTCTTCTTTGGAAAGGAACATCAGATTTTGCATCAGTCTGTGCTTTCCTTTTTTTTTTTTTTTAAGATTTTTTGTTTATTTACTTGACCGAGAGAGATCACAATTAGGCAGAGAGGCAGGCAGAGAGAGAGGGGGAAGCAGGCTCTTTGCTGAGCAGGGAGCCCGATGCGGGACTTGATCCCAGGACCCTGAGATCGTGACCTGAGCCTAAGGCAGACGCTTAACCCACTGAGCCACCCACGCACCCAGTCCGTGCTTTCCTTTTTGTTCACCCCTGAGTTCTCTGTGAAGATTGCTGACTTTGGGAAAGAATCTGGTTGGGAGGAGCCCCACTGCCTCCTCCCTCTCCAGTTAGCAGCTCAGATGACTTTGGAAGAATGCATTCAACCCTGCTTTGCCATTCTGGAAACTTTACAGGGACAGATGCCTTTATGGAGAGCTGCCTAGGATGAGGTGGCCCAACGTGTCATTCTGGGGTGCAATATCACGATGCCATTGTTGCTTTATACTTAAGTCACATTCACAATAATTTATCATAAATCAAAGTGCTATTTTAATTTACCATCTGCATTAGTTTTTCAAATCTGATTCCTCCACTGGATCAGAATGGAGAAGAGTAAATAGGGTGCATGGATCGGATCTATTTTAATGCCAACAATCATGAAGATTCAAAGTGAACTTGGTAATTTGGCCCCAGGGTAAAAATGGGACCATAACATTTAACTATTGCAGTCCTAACATTGTTTTCAGGAGTTAAAACTATAATTAGATAAATACAAGAGGGTGAAATACCTTTTGTCAAACTTTTGTCAAAGTTTGTGTGAAAAAGACTTAGAGGTTCAATTTTATCACAGATTCAGTGCCTAGAAAGTACTACATAAAATAGTTGTACAGTAGATCTCTAGAACTTATTTATCTTGCATGACTGGGACTCTACACATTGAGCAGCAACTCCCCATTTCTCTCTCCTCTCCTCACTAGCAACTACCTTGCTGTTCCGTTTCTAGGAGTCTGACTATTTTAAATACCTTATATAAGTAAATCATGCAATATTTTTCCCTCTGTGATTGGCTCATTTCACTCAGCATAATGTTCTCTGGATTTATCTGTATGCTGCCTATGACAGATTTTCCGTCTACTTTTTTTTAAAAAAGATTTTATTTATTTATTTAACACAGAGAGATCACAAGTAGGCAGAGAGGCAGGCAGAGAGAGAGGAGGAAGCAGGCTCCCTGCTGAGCAGAAAGCCCAAAGCGGGGCTTGATCCCAGGACCCTGAGATCATGACCAGAGCCGGAGAAAGAGGTTTAACCCACTGAGCCACCCAGGTGCCCTGATTTTCCTTCTTTTTTATGGTTTAATAGTATTTTGCTAGATGTATCTACCATTTTTCATTATCCATTCATTCATCAGTGGATCTTTAGGCTGTTGTCATATCTTAACTATTGTGAGTAATGCTGAAACAAACTGTGAATTCAAGTATTTCTTTGAGATCTTGATTTCAGTTCTTTTGACTGTCTACTCAGAAATGGGATTACTGGATCATATGGTAGGTATATTTTTAATTTTTTGGGACTCTCCATATTATTTTCAATCATGGCTGTACCATTTTATATCCCTACCAACATTGTACAAGAGTTGCCATTCCTTTATATCCTTGCCAACACTTAACTTATTATTACTATTTTTTTTTCTGATAATAGCCACCCCAACAGGTACTTTTCCCTGATGATTAGTCATGTTGAGTATCTTTTCATATACCTATTGGCCATTTGATGTCTTCTCTGCAGCCATGTCTATTAAAGTCCTTCACCCATTTTGTAACTGAGTTATTATTATTTTTTGCAATTAAGTTGTAGGAGTTCCTTAAATATTTAAAATATTAACTCTTTATCAAATATATGGTTTTAAAATATTTCTCATTCTATAGATTGCCTTTTCATTCTATTGATTATTTCCTTTGCTGTGCAGAATCTTTTTAGTTTGATCCCATTTTTCTATGTTTGCTTTTTTTGCTTATGTTTTTGGTGTCATATCCAAGAAATCACTGCCAAGACCAGCATCATGAAGAGCTTCCCCTATGTTTTCTTTTAGGAGTCTTGGGTCCATTTTCTAGTTTAGTTTTATGTATGGTGTCGGATAATAGTCCAGTTTTATTCTTTTTGTATGTGAATATCTGGTTTTCCCGACATGAGTTGTTGAAAAGACTATCCTTTCCCTATTGTGTGTTCTTGGTGCCCTTGTTGAAGATCAGTATTCTGTACATGCTGTATATTATGAATTTATTTCTGGACTCTCTATTCTGTTCCATTGGTCTATATTTCTGTTTTTATGCAGTACTGTACTGTTTTAAACACTGTAGATTTGTAATATATTTTTGAAATCCGGAAATGTGATGCCTCCATCTTTGCACTTGTTGTTTTCGATTGCTTTGGCTATTTGGGGTCATTCGTGTCTCCGTCTGAATTTAAGGATTGTTTTTTTCTATTTCTGTGAAAAAATGCCATTGAGATTTTGATAAGGATTCTGTTGCTTTGGGGAGTAGGGACTTTTAAACAATATTAAGTCTTCCAATTCATGAACGGGGGTGTCTTTCTTTTTATTAAATAGTCTTCTTTAATTTCTTTCATCAATATTTTATAATTTTCAGTGTGCAATTCTCACATCTTTGGTTAAATTTATTCCCAACATTTTATTCTTTTGGGTGCTACTGTTAATGATACTGTTTTTAATTTCCTTTTCTGGGTAGTTTGTTGTTAGTGTACAGAAACACAATGGATTTTTGGACACTGAGTTTGTATCCCGCAACTTTGCTGCCTGTTGTGTCAGCACTCTGAGTGAGGGGAGACAGCAGGCAGTCCCTCAGGTGGTACACTTAAAGGGTGGGGCTTTAGAAGTATCTTCGCCCCTCGCTCTCCCTCCTGGGGGAGAAGCCTGTGCTTCAGTCCCTCCTCCCAGTTGATCAGAACAAGGCCAGCTGCAGTGTCCCTTTCAGTTCTGAGATGTGCTGGCTTGGGGAAGGGGCGAATGTGAGTGAAGTGAAATTGCCCTTTTTACCCATTTCAGTGTTGCTATTCTTGGTTTTGATCTTTTTCGGCTACTGAAACGTAACTAGATTCTGGGCTTCTCATAAAGGTATTTGGGTCCATATATCATTGTTAAGTCAGTGCTTCTGTTGGGGAAGGAGGTCTTGGATTTTCTATTCCACCACCTTGCCCACCTAAATAGCTGACATTGCCTGTGTTTGAATCCATAATCTGTCACTTAACTCACTCTTTGACTTGAATCAATTCACCCAATCTGTCTGAGCCTCGCATTTCTTATCTGTAAAATGTAGATAATAGTCACACCTACCAATTGGCTCTTGAAAGGACTTAACTCTGCTAAGCCATTAAGAAAGTGATAGGCATGTAGCAAAATCTTGATAAATGTTAGCTATTATTAATCTTATTATTAATAATCTAATATTCTGGGATGATGACATCTCTGAATTTAATTACCACTCATATATTGACTCATAGTAATGTCTCTAACTTTGAGACTACTACTTTTGCCCTCCAGATTTGCTTACTTAATGTTGCCTCAAGGATTAATGTGACCTACAAGCTTAACACAGTGGAAACTGTACTAAGGACTGTACCTGAAACTTGCTCCTCTTTCAGTGTCGCCTCTATCCATGAAGGACATAATTATCCTCCTAGTTGTACAAGCCAGAAACATTGGTGTCACCCTGAATATCCCTCTTCTTTAACTGTCATATAAATCCTTCATCAAGTCCTATTAGATTGACTTTCCAAAAAACATTCATATTTTTCTATTTTCTAAATTGCAACATCTCTACGTCAGTATTAGGTACCGTCACACCTTGCTTGAGCTATTGCACTAATTTCCTAAAAGCTCCCTTTGCATCTAATGTTAACACTAGTCCATCTGTTCTGTGAACAGAGTCAGAGTGATAAAAAAGCATATCTAATCATGTCACTTACCCATTTAAAAACCTTTGGGGGCTACCTGTTATTCTTACAATAAGACTTAGAGCATTAATACGATTCCAAAGTTCTTGGTGTAATCTGGATTCTGCTATGTCTCTTGGTTCAGTTTGTGTTGCTCTATCTTACACCCTGGATTACAGCCATACTGGTCCTCTTTTATTTCCTCCAGTACAACATGAACATTTTTGCTTCAAGATCTCTGACAGTGCACATGCTGTTTCCTTCACCTGTAATCTTTCCACTCCTTCACCCAGGAATACCCATAAATCTTGCAGGTCTCAGCTTAAGCATGACTTCTGCAGAAAAGTTTCCCCTGATACCACAGTCTAGGTCAGAACCATATTCATTTTCTCAGCATGACTTATGTTTAATTCTAAAATCAGCTATTATAGTTCTAATAAAGCAATTAGTCGTGCACTTATTGATTGAATTTTTTGGTATGAATCCTTTTCTAAATAGAAGGTACGTTATAAGAAGCAGGGGTTATGTCTATCTTACTAATACAGTGTCTTTGGCATATACATAATGTTGAGGAAAAGAGATTACTCCTAAGAAACATTTGCTGAATGAATGAATTAAAGAATTGATGGTATTATATCTGAGCTGAGTTTTGAAGAACATGTGTGAGTTAGCTCTACAACCGGGGATGGAGATAGTAGCAGGGAACACTGGAGGGAAAGGGACACCAGAAGGAGGAATGCAAGAGGTAAGAAGATGGGAGAGGCAAGAGGTAAGCTGGATATTCAGGCAGAAGCAATGAAAAGCATTGCATATTATTCTAATTTATAGAATTTATAGATTTTACCCTGAAGACAGTTGTAAATTATAAAAGGAATTTAAATAGCTAATTTGGACGTTTGCATAAAATACTCAGCAGAAGTATAGAAATGGACTAGAGAGAAGAAATTTTTGGAAAAGGAAGACCAGTTAGGCTTTTGTCAGGCTACATGGGTTGAGAAATGATGGTATCCAGAACTAGGGAAGCTTATAGAGGAGAGGGGAGCAATTCTGAAACTGTTAGAGGGGTATCATTAAGAGGATTTCATCATCAATTTGGAGAATGGAAGGGGTGCTATGAACTAGGTTTTGATCGTATTTTGGACCATTGAATGAATAGTGTTGGAATTTATAAAGATAGAAGATAAGGCATGAAAGACAAATTTAGTAGCGGTGGTAAAATAGTGATTTGCTCTTGTATTGTTGTGTTTGAGGCATTTGAAAATATCCGTGGAGGTGCCTACCAGTGTGTACAAGAGACAGCTGATGTCCTAGGAGAGGATGTGCTTTTTCAGGGAATACTGTAGAGCTTTAAGAAGCCTTTGAGCCCTCACTAAGTACTCTTAGTCCTAGACTATACCCACACATATAGACACAACATTTTGGATATAACTTGGCAGAGGGGGTTTCCATAGACATCCTAAAGGGCATTTTCCTTTTTTCTTTTTGGATTTAAAATAAGAAAATAGAAGAGAAGAACTCAGGTAAGTATAAAGGAGTGAGCAAGTAAGGTAAGTCCAAGAAAGATAACACAATGGATTGACCGGAGACATAGGTGAGGATAGATATAGAATAGTGTCAGAGAAAACATGAGAGGGAAGTTTTCGAAGAAATAAGCAATCAGGAGTGTTTGGATATTTTAGAAATGCACAGTGATAAGGCCCAACAGTAATGGTTTTAGTGATGTTGTAGGGATGGAAACTCAATTGCTTCCAAAGTTAGTAGAAAGTAAGAAAGTAAAAGCATGTTATTCTTTTCTAGAAACTTGATATTATGGAAGAAGAGAGGTGAGGCAATGGCCTGAGAAAGCACAGGTTCGAGGCAAAGATTATTTTGGGTTATTTTTTAGTTTTAATTTCTTAATGGCTGCATCATAAACATGTTTCTATGTTGAGGATAAAGAGGCATTAAAAAGTTATTTGAAGGGTAGTTGGTGATTTTTTTTTCTAATTCAGAAAAGAAGAAATAAAAGTTTTCCGAAAATGGAGTTGAAGCATCTGACTTATCATTTGTGAGTCAGCAGCTTATTGCTAGAAGAGGGCCAGTGGGATCCTGCAAAGGCAGCAGGCACATTGTTGTAGCAAGGGCATAAGCAAAGGCTGGAGACAGCTTGCCAGGGATAATGTAGAGGGATTTCCCAATTACATGGAAAATTGAACTATGTGAACACCAATGTCCCTTCTACCTCTGGGCTGCTATAGTTTTTTTTTTTTTTCAGGAATTCCTAGGGAGAATCAGAAAACCCTTTATCTTCCTTTTTTGAGAAAATTGGTGCCCCGAATTCAGAAAAGCAAGTTGCACTACAAGCAGTATTTGAATAGTTTGGGGTTGATATGCCATGGGAACTATCAGATCTAGTTATAAAAAACATGTGATACTTTAGATTTAATCAAAGGCGATATGTCAGAGCTTCTGACTAGGGAGTTTGCTAATGATGATGTGTTATTTTTTTTTTCTTTGAAGCTATCTGACAAATTTTGGGATCATAGAGTTATATTTGTTACTTTTACCTTAATTTTTTAAGATAAATTATTTTTTTTACATTTGCCCATCTCATGTATAAAATATGAGCATATTTATATGAATGGCAGCAAGACTTAGAATGGTTCTCTACAGGCTAAGATTTAATATATGTCCACAACAACAATTTTGAGGAATATGCTGGAGAAGTTCAAGAATATAATTTTATCATGAACAACTTTAGAATGTGAGATTGTTAATGTGACACCATGTATAAGCATTGTTACAGCACTGTTTCTTTCTCTTTTTTTTAAAAAAAGATTTTATTTATTCATTTGACACAGAGAGAGAGATTACAAGTAGGCAGAGAGGCAGGCAGAGAGAGAGGAGAGAGGAGGAAGCAGGCTCCCTGCTGAGCAGAGAGCCCGATGTGGGCCTCAATCCCAGGACCCTGGGATCATGACCTGAGCCGAAGGCAGCGGCTTTAACCCACTGAGCCACCCAGGCGCCCAGCACTGTTTCTTTTAAAATAAAGTACCCCAAATGCCCCCACTGAACACATTTTAATGACTTTGACAAAGTGGAATTAGTAAATATTCCAAAATTGGAGTTTAATAATTGAGTAACCCTTAAATAGCTGACTTCATTACATCCAAAAAGAAAGAATGTGTATTACTGTCCCACTTTTATTTTATGCATTTGTGTGTCTGGGTTTAGATGGGTTTTGGGAAACAGTTCTTAACGCCCGACTGTGCGAAAGGAAAGGCAGCAACAGAAAGAGGCCCTCTTAGCCTCCGTTTTGCAATGAGACTGGCTTTCCTTGTCTTACTGAATTTGAGAGCTAAAATGATGACAAGAATCAGATCTGCCCAGCCCAAATATCCCAAGTGGTATAACCAACTTTAGACTTCATAAGAATAGTAAACAGATTAATTAATAAAAACTAAGACCACTTAGTGGTGTAATTTTTTTCCTGTAACCACTGACTGCTTTTTTAAAAAAAGATTTGTTTCTTTGAGAGAGAGAGAGAGAGAGAGAGAGAGAGAGAGAGAGAGAGAGAGAGAGAGGTGGGGAGGGTCAGGAGGAGAGAAAGTCCTAAGCAGACTCCATGCTGAGCATGGAGCCCACGCAGGGCTTGATCCCACAACCCTGGCATCATGACCAGCTGAACCAGGAGTCTGACACCCAACTGACTGCACCAGCCAGGAGTCCCTACTGAGTGCTTTTGAAAACAACTACCATTCTCTGCCCACTGACTAAGTAGATGAGGCCCATAGTCAGGTGTAATTAGATTAGTACTATGGGTCCCTGCCTTTAAATAAATTGGTTCTGTATCTCCCTCCTGTCTTAATGTTATTCATTCATTTACTTATTGAAACAAATATTGTAACAAATATTTATCGGACACTCTTATGGATTGAAATGCATCCCCCCCCAGATTCATATGTTGAGATACTAAGCCCCAGTATCTCCAAATGTGGGGAGTAATTAAAGTTCAATGAGGTCATTGGTGTAAGCCCTAATCCAACATGACTATTGTCCTTATCAAAAGAGATCAGGGTTCAGACAGACTCTGAGAAAAGACGCTTGTGAAGATAAGAGAAGACAGCCAAGGAAAGAGACGTCTGAGTGGAACCAAGCCTGCTGATACCAATATCATGGCCTTCTAGCTTCCAGATCTGTGAGGAAATAGACTTCTGTTTTTTAAACTATCTAATCCAGGGTATGTGTGCTATGGCAGCCCTAGCAAACTAATAAAATGCTTTTCAAACTTTCGTAAGCGCAAGAATAACCTGAATGCTTGTTAAAATAGAGATTCCTGAGCTCCCCAGGCAGTTTCTGATTCAGGTTTGAAGTGGGACCCAAGAATTTATGTTTCTGACCATTTCCCAGGTGATGTGATCATGCTCCATACTTTAGGGAGTAGCATTACCATAGTAAATATGAATGCCTTTTAGAAGGGTAGTAAATAATCTTCATCACTGAGTTAGTCGCTACTTGTTAAATTATCAGGAATTTTGTAATCTTACTGTTAGGAACATCTATCCTTGAAATTGATGGCGTAGGGAGCATTTATGCCAGAGAAATTGGCAAAATGCTATAAAAGAAGGCTTTAATCGCTGGAGAGCCAGTGAAGGAGTTTATTAGATTGCTTTTCACAAATTATGGAAAGTAGAGAAAAACTGAGGGCATGGGCCTGAAAGGAATCCCTTAAGCTGAGACACAGAGAACGAAGGCACAAAATGCTGAACACTTAAAGCAATGACTTCAAAGAACATAAGGTCAGTGATTTTATTACTGGATTAATAATTCTAACAGATCACTTGACCAGGGAGATTGAAAAAAAGAAGATAATTTGAACTTTAGTCACTGGCCTGGTGCTTACTGGCTGTTTGGGTATATAATTTAAACTTTAGAGCTGACATCTTTTTTATATAAGATGTGGGCAGA
Organism: Ailurus styani; assembly: GCA_002007465.1. NCBI lineage: Eukaryota > Metazoa > Chordata > Mammalia > Carnivora > Ailuridae > Ailurus > Ailurus styani. The sequence continues at coordinate 3,248,844 of LNAC01000005.1, read as the reverse complement.
ATAATTTGAGCTGCCTCTTCTGTTTTTGAGATTTCTGAGTGCAGTAGCCTAATGAAGTGCCCAATTTCCACTCACTCGAAGATGAATTTTTTTTTCTTTCTTTCTTTTTTTTTTTTTAGGTTCAAAATCTCTGGAGCTCATGATTGTATAAGTACCTGGGCTGATGGGCCTGTCCTAATTACCTTTCAAGGTGGTTGAGAAGATTAAATGAGATCATGTATTAACAGAGCTTTATAAATTCTACTGGGTTACACAAATGCAAGGTCAAATTAATATGAATTTGGAATTTGGGAGTTTTTGGAGTTTGGGTAGGAGAGATTTAAGGCCAGTGATTCACAGAGTACTGTATTGGTTAATGCGACTATTCTTGACATGTCTTCCTGTGCCTGGAGGAAATGGAGAAGTGAACTTTCACAATTTAGTTCAGCATAATTCCAGAGAGATTTCTTCCTCACAGACAGGAAATATGCTCATGTTTATATTTACATTACTTTATGTTACACTAATTTATTCATTATTGACGGGAATTTCTTCACCATTCATTCTTCTGACAAATATTTATTGAGCTTCTGTTATGTGCCAGCCTTGGGTTATATACTAGGTATGAACATAAGGCAGTCATGTTTCCCATACACGGGGCGTTTACAAGTCTAGAGAACGTGGAGACTAAAAGACATCTGAAAAAAAATATGACATTTTATTGAAGAGAAAACACTTATATTGCCCATTAGGATTATCTATACTCTTTTCCCAACCTCCCCAAAATACAGTATGGTTTCTAAAACAAGAGGCAGTTATTTGGAGCAAGACACTGAGATGATTGGTATTTGGGGGTGTGTGTTTGATACAGAATAATTACATATGTTAGACTAATTGTAGTAATTGTGGAAGCACTACACTTAATCTTGTTTGAATGCAAACTGGAAAGTATCTCTTTATTCGGAAACTTAACAGACTGTGCCTGCCTCTTTACAGTCTAAAGCCATAGCAATTACCTGGAACATAAAGACCCCAGAGCAGTCCAGCCAAAACAATCTGAATACTTGTATAATTTCATTTTGAAAAAAAAGAGTTTTTGAGAGTGAGTGGCTTATTTATTTGTAACATTATTAGAATTAAACATTTACATGGCACAGAAGAGAATTGAACATACAATTGAAATACTGTAAATCAACAAATACAAAACTGGAGCCCAAGACTGTATCGATCATGTTTTTATTTTCTGTATCCTATGAGACTTTGATATTTGGGGGGCCTCACTGACCAGGAAGAGAATGCCCCTCCCAGGTCTAGCTAAATCCTAGAGATAGCTAATGAATGACTTGTTTATGAACATGCCCAGGACATGCAAATCAACCAACCCAGAGCCCACACTCTGAACCAGCCCCCAGGTCTTCTACCCTTCAGGAGGCTTTAATCATCCTAGGGCCCAGTACCAGAGCATTAGGGACAGCCTCTAGAGCCTGGAGCCCATAGAAATTATCTAGATTATGCAATCCTCAACTGTTTACCCTGCTTAAACCATTCTTTCCCACAAGGAAAGAATTTCCCTTCATTCCTTCCACCTCCCAATTGACACTGATGCTTCCCCCATGGGATCCTGCGTGGTGTGGTGTGCTCCATTCTGTTGGGAATTGTGAAAAATACTTTTCAATGACTGTTGTCTCCTGATCTGCTGGCCTCCTCACACCTGAATAAAAACAAAATCCTGGGTACATTTTAAAACAAAGTCATAGGAACTCGGGACTGTTTTCAGGAAGAAATCAGAAGTTAGGGTGAGTTAGAAAAACCTTTGGTTAGGTAGAAGAAATAACTGAATATGGAGTGATCAATCTAATAGGAAATGTCTGATAGAATAGAGGTGACAGAGAGGAAAGCTACATGGAGATGATAGATAATCGTCAAATGGAAAAGCAGGTTCTTCAGGCATCCATCTATGGTCCGTATCTGATGGCTGCAAAAATTTTCAGCTTGCCTATTGCTCAGTCCTATCCCAAGAAAAGGACATTTTTTTGATCAGTCCTTCTTAATCCTGAATGAACTGAGAATACAGATCTATTTAGAAGATATTTGATAATAGATGGCTAGTGTGCACAATGTACAATGGCTTTTGGGTGTGCAGCTAGGAGGACAGCACCTGGTCCCCCATACTCTCACATGCACCTGCCGTATGATGTGCCCAATAGTTACTGTATTAAATTTTTAAGTTTAATTCCAGTGTAGTTGACATACAGTGTTACATTAATTTTAAATGTACCATATGATTCAATAATTTCATACATTACCCAGTGCTCATCATGATAAGTACACTCTGTAATCCCCATCACCTGTTTCACTCAGGACCCCACCCACCTCCCCTCTGGTAACTCTCAGTTTGTTCTCTATAGTTAAGAGTCTGTTTCTTGGTTTGTCTTTCTCTCTCTTTTTCCCTTTGCTTGTTTGTTTCATTTGTTAAATTCCATATGAGTGGAGTCAGATGGCATTTGTCTCTCTCTGACTGACTTATTTCGCTTAGCATCATACTCTCTTAGCTCCATCCATGTTGTTCCAAATGGTAAGATTTCATTCATGTTTATGGCTGCATAAAATTCCATTGTATATCTATCTATCTATCTATTTATCTATATCTTTTTTAGCTATTCATCAATCAGTGAACACTTGAGATGCTTCCATAGTTTGGCTTTTGTTAATGATGTTGCAATAAACATAAGGGTGCATGTATCCCTTGAATTAGTGTTTTTGTATTTTGGGGATAATTACTGGATTGCAGTATAGTTCTATATTTAACTTTTTGGGGAACCTCCATACTGTTTTCCACAGCCACTGTGGAAGAGGCTTCCTTTTTCTCCACATCCTCACCAACACTTGTTTCTTGTATTTTTGATTTTAGCCATTCTGACAGCTGTGAGGTGATATCTCATTGTAGTTTTGACTTGCATTTCCCTGGTGATCAGTGATGTTGCACATCTTTTCATGTGTCTGCTGATGATATGCCCAGTATTGTTTCCTAGTGTCACCAGTGATAACTGTTTTATACTTAAAGCTGTGCTATAAAGTAGGTAAAATAATTACCCTTTCTCCCACAAATAAGGAACCTGAGGTATAGAGAGATTAAATATACACAAGTGTAGGTACATTGCAGAAACTTGTCATAAACTCATGCATTTAGATTCCAGTTTCCCTTAATCCCTAGACTCTGTTGCCTTTGCCGTCCTTCTGCCTAGCCGATACTCAAATTTCAAATGCCAGTGTGTCTTGTTGAGAAGTTCTCTTTGTTTCCCCTTTTGTGTTTTATAGGATGAGGCATTCTTCCAGCACAGTCTGCCACCATTCAACATGGTTTAAGCAGGTTGCAGTTCATCTCGTACAACAGGTCTTCTTGAGGGAAGCCACCCACGGTTACTCAAGGATTTTCCATATTTCTACTCTGCCATCCTTACATTTTGTCTTCAGGATTTTGTCCTCAGTAGGATTTTGTCCTCAGGCTTATTGTCTCTAGTTGCATGATGGCTGCTGCACTTTCTGGTATCATCTTTTCTTGAGAGAGGGATGGACAAAGGGGCAAGGAACTGTCATTTTTGTAGAGATATTTTGACGTCTTATTTAGGAAGCAATAACTTCTTTGTGAATTTCTGATTTATCTTGTTGGCAGAACTCTATTGTATGCAGGGGAGTCCAGGAAATTGAACATTTTCAGTTGATCACATTATTATTACAATTGAAATAAAGAGTCTCTTATTAAAAAAGAAGTGAGGTATTGAAAGTAAGTAGGTCTACTCCTGGAGTTCAACCCAGTGTATTCTAATTATTTATACAAATTTGTCTCTCCTGGTAGGTTGGGTCCTTTCCTATCTATCCTTCCTTCCTCTTAATTCTCTGTGACCAGAACTCTGCCTAGCATATTGCAGAAACAGTAAAAGTTTATTGAATGAACCCCAGTGATTTTTGACTTTGGCTTTAAGACCATAGACATTTGTTGTTACTGCTTTTATCTCAAGCTGGGTTATGAAATTCTCAACTCAAATTCTCAACTCAAATTCTCAACCTGTGGATCACTTCATAAAATACTTGATGTCCTTTTAGAGATTGAAAAAAATACAGTGCCTCAAAAAATTAGATAATCGCTAAATTAAGAACTTCTAGAAGCACAACTCAGACATTGTTCCAAAATGAATAAATCCCGCATTGCTCTTTTAGACAAGGACCACAAAGAAAACAAATGGCACACAGGCTGAAACCACCAGGAGATCACAGAAAGAGATACAGTGGATCATTCAGCTGCAGCTTCAGTTGATGTTTTGTTGATTCATGAGATAGAATATGGCTATGAGGGAATGGGTGGGAATGATCTGTGCTTCCTTGGGAATTTACGTTTGTGTAGACTTCACCTAAAAGAAAGAAAAAAATAGATCCTTTATTATTCCTAAACTGTTAGGGGAAATTCTGTTTTCTTCTTTTGAAGTTTTCTAAGTAGTGAATCACCTAAAAAAGGAAAATTTTAACTGTTAAAAAACGTTGGTAAAATATTGGCAGAAGTCTAGCTTTTAGCTAAATATTTCTGGAGTGCTGAAATGAAAAAGTGGGATCCAAGCCTAGGTAGTGATATTTCTAAGTGGACTTGACATCCCTTGAGAAGAAAATGGAGCTGGGTCAGAGTGACCTCAAATTTGGAAGGCAATTCCATGTGTTTGAGAGTGTCCCAGACCACTATGATCTTCTTCTGCAGGAAGAAACTCTTTGTCTTTTACACACTTGTATGTGTAATAGAAACTCATTCCCATACTACTTTTATATAATTTCATTTCCATTGAAATACCTCTATGCCTATCTCATGAATTTTGTAAGTGCTCATGGATATGATATATGAAGATCCCTTATGTATGATAATGTTAAAATTTATCAGAAATATCAATCATATTTGATAATTAATTGAAACCCTGTTAATAAAGTGTTTTTTTTTTTTAAAGATTTTATTTATTTATTTATTTGATACAGGGAGAGAGATTACAAGTAGGCAGAGAGGCAGGCAGAGAGAGATGAGGAAGCAGGCTCCCTGCAGAGCAGAGAGCCCGATGTGGGCCTCGATCCCAGGACCCTGAGATCATGACCTGAGCCGAAAGCAGGGGCTTTAACCCACTGAGCCACCCAGGCGCCCTAATAAAGTGTTTTTATGATTAATCTGATCACTTTCCTCATTGGAATATAAAGACCCAATAAACGTTTTCCCTTAATATGTACTGAAGACAGGTCGAGTACTGAAGTACTGAAGACAGATTGAATACTAAATTACTGAAGTACTGAAGACAGGTCAAGTATCGAAGTACTGAAGTACTAAAGACAGGTTGAGTACTGAAGTACTGAAGACAGGTTGCTATGATGTTATTTAGGCATTACAGCTTCAGTTCCCTTTTGCAAGTAGTATTCACATATGTCAGGGGCTGTGTTGATATCTTCCGACACTCCAGATATACCTTCCACTGCTTTCCACTCTGCCCTGTATCCTGGAAGACTGCTCTGGACTGCATCAAGCACGCTGTCCTTGGGGAGGGTGGGGGTGGCACATGGAAGAGAGAAAGAGAGGTTGGGGAGTTTGTTTTTCTGGTTCCCGCTCCGTCTGACCATTGTCTGGCAGTTGCTTTGTTCCTGTCTCCTACACCCACAGTTTTGCCCTGTTCCCTGTTGTGGTAACCACTTCTTCCCCTGCTTCCCTTTGTCTTTGTCTTTAGAAAAGGGCATGAAACAAACACTTTCTAGCTTTGAGGAGTGTCACTGTCATTTGTCATTTTCCTATAGCACTGTCCACAGTGTGGTGAACAGCTGGTCCATTCGACCTGCCAGTCCTCCATCTGTATGCCATTGGATTCTTGCTACGACCCCAACTGATAAAAGGGAACCCTATTTTATTAGTCTTGTGCTTCCATGAAGTGTCTTCAGTTTCATTCCTCAAAAAAAGTGGTGAATAAATATTTTGGAGCCTACTTGTATTCTATCTCCCCACAAAAGGAAAAGTGGGGAAAATAACAATGCTTGAACATCGTCTTGCATCTTGTCTTTTCTCTAGGATCAGCCTGTCTTCCACTGGTCTGTGTATTCTCTCTTCCATCTGGAGAGAAGCTCCCTGGAACAGGGCTTGTCTGACCTACTGATGCCTGTGACTGGGTAAGGATAAATTTGGGGAGGCATATTTTTTTTAAAGATTTTATTTATTTGACAGAGAGAGAGAGAGCTTGTACAAGCCAGAGGTGGGGCAGGCAGAGGGATAAATGGGCTCCTGGCTGAGCAGGGATCCTGACCAAGACCCATCCCAGGACCCTGGGATCATGATCTGAGCTGAAGGCCGATGTTTAACTGACTGAGCCAACCAGGCGCCCAGTTTGGGGTCTGATATCTAAATTGCCTTTTCTGGTCCAGCTTTACCAGTAATCAGGTTGATATTTTTATCTCAGTGTTTCCTGTTTAGAGTTATCAGTTTGCTCAGAATCTAAAGGGAAGGCAAAGGTAATTAATTTCACTCACTTTAAACCCCAGTAATAATCCAGATTTTATATGGGGAAGTAAATAAGGAGACACGGTTGTTTAATTCTTGCCACAAACCTTAACGATTTCTACAAATCTATTTTGTTGACAATTAAATGGCTGTTCTTATCCATGAAATCTGTGATCACAATCCAAATTCACCACTTAGGACCTTATCATTTTACTTTGAAGGTTTTAATGCTGTGGTTACTAATAACTACAGTAAGATGATAAAAAGAGAGGGCTTTAAGGAAAACTAATATTCTAGAAAGTTATTTAGTGTTTTTATTCCATCAGGAAAGTTAGTTTTGACTAATTAAATCTGTCATGTTGGGGAAGTTAAGTAACCTCTTTGGGCTTGGGTTTGCTTGTCTGTTAAGCATGAGGTTTAAATTCATTTTGTTCAAATGAAATCTAATATGAACCATAAGTATGGAAAAGAAATTCAACCAGCATCATATTAGTATAAATGTACCATATATATGGAATTTCTGGACATTTATTTATACAATTAGAGAATAAATATTTTAAACCATTTTTAGGAATGACAACTATATTCCTTAGCCTCCAATTTATTTTAATATTTGTTTGGGTTGAGTAATAATCTAGAAACTTCTGATTTCTTTCTTTCTTTTAAGATTTTATTTATTTATTTGACAGAGAGAGAGAGAGAGAGAGATCACAAGTAGGCAGAGAGGCAGAGAGAGAGGAGGAAGCAGGCTCCCCGCTGAGCAGAGAGCCCGATGCGGGCCTCGATCCCAGGACCCTGAGATCATGACCTGAGCTGAAGGCAGAGGCTTTAACCCACTGAGCCACCCAGGTGCCCTTTCTTTCTTTCTTTTGAAGATTTATTTATTTGAGAGAGAGAGAGAGAGAGAGAGAGAGAGAGAGAGAGAGAGAGAGAGAGAGAACAAGGGGAGGAGGAGAGGGAGAGGGAGAAGCAGACTCCCCGCTGAGCAGGGACCCACCCCTCCACCCCATGTGGGGATTGATCCTAGGACCCTGAGATCATGACCTGAGCTGAAGGCAGACATTTAACTGATTGAGCCACCCAGGCATCCCCTGAAGATCAGTTTGTAAATGCTTGTCAGAAATTGCTCTTTCTTCTTCCTCACATGATCCATGTACGTGGGTCTCAGACCCACCACTCCACCAGAAAAGACATAAGTTTATAGCTCTTATTAATCACCATGGTCTAAATTTTCATTGTAATATATATATATGTATACGTATATGTATATATATACATATACATATATATATAAATTTGAGGAACAGTAGAAAACAAAAAAATTGCATGGAGAGGAAGATGTTCTGTGCATCTCACATCAGTGTGTTGGCTGTGAAGATTGTGCTGCTAAAGAAATTGAGGACAGATTAAAAGAATGTTGTCCCTCAATTCATCTTTTTCCTCAAATGCTAACAAACACTATAACTTGGGTAGCTCAGAAAATATATCACAATTTGCTTGCATTTATCCATGAGAATCCAGAGCGAAAGAAGTGCTTAAGTTGCATCAGAGCAAATTTTCTCACTTTATTGATTTCCAGAAAAAAGTCAATAGGAGCATTGATTGACTCGACAGCTCCTTTACTTCTCAAGAAGCGAAAGAAATGGTGCTTAAAACTAGGGTGATGAGAAACAACATTGTCCGTACCGCTATGCCTTGCTGCACAGGGATTAGAAAACACACTGTCTACATGGGGAGACACGTTTTCTTGAGCTATGCACTCAGTTCCATGAAATCTCATGAGGAATGGAAAGGCGGTCACCATTTGCCTTCAGTTACTCCATCTGCATTGAATTTGGGCCTCTTGCTAGCTCTGACCTCTTTCCTAGGACTGATTGTGAAGCTGGTATAAGAGGCAAAAGGAAGTAAATGGAGAGAACACCTATATTTCTTTATTTTTTTTCTTCTGTTCTCTCTCTTCTTTGCATTTGGCATACTGGCAAAGAAGTTGAAAAATATGTAAAATAATTGAGTAGTTTAATTTGTTTAAATTCCAGCTCTGTCATTTATAAGTTGTAGAATCTTAGGATAGTTATTAAAGCATGGAGTTCATTAGAAAATGGGGTAACAATAATTTGTTTGGAAGTTGCTTAATTAGTAAATACATGTGAAGAGTCTTGGCATTGGGAGTGTTTTTCAAACTGTTCTTCATTATCAATTCATATGAAATCAACATAGTAGATAGCTACTAGCTTAAAAACATGCAAATAGGGCACCTGGGTGGCTCAGAGGGTTAAAGCCTCTGCCTTCGGCTCAGGTCATGATCTCAGGGTCCTGGGATCGAGTCCCGCATCAGGCTCTCTGCTCGGCGGGGAGCCTGCTTCCCCTTCTCTCTCTGCCTGCCTCTCTGCCTGCTTGTGATCTCTCCCTCTCTGTCAAATAAATAAATAAAATCTTAAAAAAAACACACACACACACAAAAACCATGCAAATAGAATGGAAAATATCAGAGTATGTCCCATTAATTAAGTTCTTGCTTCAGTTTCACAGACACAGACACACAGACACACAGACATAGACACACGCACACACACGCACACACACGCACACACGTATAAACCAGGTTCCCATGAAAAATGCATTTCTTACCACAGGATGAGGTAAAAGAAATTTGAAAAACACTAGTACAGGGCAAAGCAGACTGTCAGTAAATATTAACATCATTCTTTTCCTTTTTTTTTTTTTTTTACTTCTTGCGAGCCTTGTAAACTGGAATTTGGTCATAATAAAAAAAATGATCCTTGGAATTGATGAAGGTACAATAAAGCCCCATTGAGATGTAGCCACTGGATAGGCTCTAAGGCATTGTCACTAGTAGTCTCAGAAACATGTGTGACTTAAATGGAAGCTCAGTGGGTACAATTTACTCCATGCCAGGGATCATCAGATACATTTGCTGGTAATGAACACCTTGGTGGAATTCCAAATTTCCATGAGATCAACCTGATCAAAGTACATATTTGTCCCAAATTTAACTTTCAAATCATTATATTAAGCTTCATGTAAGTCATTTAGCCTCTCTAAACCTGAAGTTTCCATCTGTCACATGGGGATAATCTTGTTTTTCGGTGAATGTTGAATGAGTCAACATCTGCAAAGTATTTGGCACATAATAAACATTCCATAGATGTTAGCTCTTGTCTTGGGTAAGGGGCCTAAGGAACCAGACTCTGAGATGAAGATGATCATGCAGGAGGGGCTTCGGGGCTTGAACTCAAGAACATCACTCTTAACAAAGGAGGAAGGCACAACTAGGCAGACGAAGTCAAAAGTGCATTTGCAACAGAGGCCCATGTGGAGCTCTGGTGCTGAGATGGCCATTCAGATGTCGTGAGCGGAGGTAAGGCAATCGACCTCTTTTACCTCTGCATAAAACAGAGGTAAGTGTGGATAAGGTAAGCTCTTTTGTGGAGGGAAAACCACAGAACGTGATTAGATGGGGAGAAATTGACCACCAGAACTGGCCACCAACATTCCAAGCAGCTGTGAGAGAGGGCATGTTTCAGTTCTGGGGGTCAGCACATCATGGCACCCATCACACCTCATCCATGTAGTACATGGACCCACTTGCTTCACACAGAAAATGTGTTCCATCTGGGATGAATGCCTTCAGGATTCATCCAGGAGGGCTTTTGCAGGGGGAAACATGTGAGGGGGAACATTAGCAGGATGAACTATAGTTCTTATCACTATAGCTGTCTCAAGTCCAGAACCATACTCCTCATCTCCCTCCTCTACCACACATTCCAAAGACCCCTCACCCTCAGACTGCATTGCTCTTGGCCTAGGTGGCCTACCTGTTGGGCAACCAGATTGTCATCCCTGGTCTCCATGCTCCTTCTAGGCCAAGGCTATTGTCTTTGTCCATTTACCATCAAAATGGGGCAGGAGGGTACCAAGAACCCCCCCTGTGACCATCTGGGTGCTAAGTCTATTTTTTTCTTGCCTCCTTTTTGTGACAGTTTTCTCCTGATGATCAGGATCCCAACTCTGCCAAAATGGCGACTGCTTTCCTTGCCCGCTCATCTCTTGGCATAAATACCTTGAAACGACTTGACAGAAGTTATAGCTTAATGTTTAATGGGACCCTTACTCTTTACTCTGGAGGAAACATTGCCTTCTAAAAAGCAGGACATTCAGACTCATACAATACAAGGATATGGAACTGAGAAGAACAAATACTCTCTGGGAACCAGATCCTTCAGGTGCACAGAGGCTAACATTATAGGGCAAGAAGCACAAATTCCTCAAATGGGTCCTCGAGAGTGATGATGAGTGGGTCATTCTTATTTTCACCCCTTGGTTCCCACATACACACATTCTACTTACAAGGGCTACAAGACCAGCACCCATAACAGTCATCAGTTTCATGTATATAAGGTGTCTTGGAGTATATACATGGTGGCCTCTCATCTTTGTAAGGTATCATCCCAAACCAGTGCCCCAGAAGTGCCTTCAAAAGGCCATATCATTGCTTATCAGGTCACTGCTGCTAATTAGCAGTAATATGTGTTAGAACTAGTGTGTCCCATTATGATGTGTCCACAGCATTGCCTGCTTGACTATAAAGTGGGTTCCTTGGATCTATTATATGGGATTCCATGTCATCGAATCAAAGACTTTGTAAATCTTTTGCTAATAATGTTGTTAGCTAGGCCATGTGAGCTGCTAGGAGTTGCCAGCCATCTCAGTTGAGGGTTTTGCCAAAGAATGAAGCCAATACAGAGGACAGCAAAGCAGAGAAATGGAAAAACACTTCTGATGATGTTGAGCACTTGAATTTTTAGTACGTGGAATAAGATCTCCCCTGAATTTCCAGCTAAATGAGGAGATAAATTCCTACTGGTGTTATTTGAGTTTGGCTTCTATCATCTGTATCTAAGAGTTCTGAAGAAGACACCAATCTGCCTTTCACTCATGCTTACGCATTCATTCTTTTACAAAATTAATACCATAAATCAGGATTTATTCTGCCTCGAGAGTAATTTTATAACCAGGCTGACTCAGTGGTTTGATCCCTGTTGTGATGATGCTACGGGTGAAATCTCAGAAACAGATGTGCTCAAGTTCTCGTGGGTCTCACAATATCCCCCAATGATCCCATCAAGTACCGTGGCCCGTGAGACAGGAAGCAGGGATGCAGAGAGCCCAAGGACCACTACCGCAGACTGAGCACTCATTCTGTGCCACACTCTGCTGGGAGTGCCTTTGTAGTTAGGGAAGTTCATTCTCGTTGCAAGTCTGAGACTGGTATAGTTTTCTCATTCTGACACTGAGGAAACAAGATGAGAGAAGTTGTAAACTTGCTTAGGTCAGTCACTTAATAAGTAGAAGAACAACAGACTCAAAACATGTGGGGCTGACTATATTGGCAGCAGGGGTCCAGGGATGTGAGAGATCAGTGCAGGCAGCAGGAATCAGAGAAGCTTCCCAAAGTGCAACAAACCTCTTTTCTCTTTTTCACTCTTTCACAGCCTGTAGAGAAACCATGATCTGGTTTCCGGAAGGCATTCATCCTTCAAATTACTTGAACGGTTATAGACACGGGTGGAAATTTACTTTTGATCTGCTTCTCAAACATACACAGTTATATGGTTTTTATGGGAAAGGCATTATTTCCTACTTGCTTTTAAAATATTTTCCTGACTTATATTCCTGTGATAGTCTTTATAATCATAATAACACATAATCATAATACACCTGCCTCAGACCCTTCCAGCCTGGTCTCGTCTCTGACTGGTGGCAAAAGGAGGGTCTTGGCTCAGAGTCTCTGCCCTTGAGCTCACGTGAGCCTGCCATCAACAGTCACGTCAGACCCCTTGTGTGGGATTTGAGAGTGTGAGGTGTTTTCTTCAAAGCATTTCCCTCCAAGTAGTCCCTGAAAATCACAGACAGTTGCATTTCATATTCAATTCCCCACATGCCACTTTCTAATTGTATGTGCAAGGTTATTTTTAAAAATTTTTCTGAGCCCTTGATTGAAAGTATTTAGAGAACTTTCTAGGGACCATGTAAGCACAGGGCAAAATAAACCCATGGAGCCTTGCATTCTAAGTTCTGCATTCATATCTAGTCTAGGTCAAGAATGAGTGACAGCAACAACTTTAGCACCCCTGGGGAGAGGGACTAATTCCATTTCTGGACCTAGTCAATTTGATTTTGTCTTTTGAGACTTTCGGGAAGAAGTCTCGGGGAGCCATAAAGCTTTGCTTGGGAGGTGTCATGGCCTCGTGGAATGAGACCATGTGTCAGAGTCAGAGTCATTTAGGGTTTTGTCCTGACTCGGCCTCATGCTGTGTGGCCTGAGGGAGAACAGCTTTTCCTCTATTTGACTTGGTTTCCTCATCTATAAAATTAGGATAGTAGTATAGGCCTTGCAGGGATTGCTATGAGGAACAGTACACACACACACACACACACACACACACACACATACATTCACGATGTGCCAAGCAGTGTTTAAAACACTTTACAAATATTATATCCTTTAATACTCATTATAACTTATGAAGAGGGAAATATTACTAGATCCACATTTTACATGTCAGAAAACTGAGGTTCAGGGGAGGTAAGTCACTTACCCAATATCACACAGCTAATAAGTGGTACAACTCAGTTACAAGTTTAAGCAGCCTGGTTTCAGAGTCCATGTTCTTAACTGCTACTCTGCTGCCTCAGATGGTAGCTATTTTTGTAATCTGGTTTTAAAATGTTTGATACAATGACTATGTTATAAGATGTGTGCCTGTGTTGCTTCTGTAGGAGATTATATTAAAGTAACTTTCAAATAGGAAATTAAATGAGCTTTCCTTATTGTCAGGCCTTTAATGAAAATAAAATAGAGCCACAACGCCTAAAGTAGGTTACTTAGTAGTATTTGAAAAGTTCTAAATTTCTTCAGACTGCTGCATAAATTCAGTGTATCTTTCCTTGATTGAATACATTGGTAAGAAGATTACTTAGTACCTGCACTTACACTGACACTCTGAAGAAACACAGCATCTCATTACAGAGTTTTTTTCTGAGATTTCATCACAGAAACTTCTCCCCAAACAGACATCGCACCAGAAAGTAATCACTGACTCTCCAAAATCAGTGATTCCAAGGTGGGAAATCCTAGATCACAGTTAAATATTCATTTTTATACTTGAGGACCTGGCTGAGCCTTTGATACAGTAATGTGCTTGTCAGTTTCTCCAAGAGACAGGGCATGTTGTGATTTTTAACCAGTTAGCAATGGAACGCACAGTGGCTCTGTAGCGTGTCAACTTGGCTAGCCTGAACTACATTCCCTAGAATCCTCTTCTCTGTATGTTTTCCTTTAGGGGAGGCCACAAGAGACAAGGTGGAAATGGAGCACAGCGGTTTGTAGCTCTCACATGGTTGATTATCTGCTGACTCACCTTCCTGATGTGGGGCAGCAGCTGCGCCTGCACCTTCACCTTTTTGTGAATCCTCCCTCCGCTTCTCCAGCGCTGAAGCCAAGCGTAGGTTTACTTCCAGATGGTGAGCACCAGCTTCTCCTGTAGTATGCCCATGCCATCAAGGTCAGAGGCAGTGAGAACAGACCTGGGTTCTAGCTGTGCTCTTGGATTTTAGCTTATTCTTATTCCCCCCACTTGACATTAATCTTTCCTTCTTAGTTCGACTTCAAGGTTCAACAGACAAAAAGACAATGACTTTCCAGAGATTTCTTGAAAAGTTCGCAAATTACATAATATAAAATCCTTTGTATATATACTATATGATATATTTTTTAAAGATTTTATTTATTTATTTGTCAAAAAGAGAGAGAGCACACAAGCGGGCAGAGTGGCAGGAAGAGGCAGAGGGAGAAGCAGGCTTCCTGCTCAGCAAGGAGCCCGATGCGGGACTCGATCCCAGGACCCTGGGATCATGACCTGAGCCGAAGGCACCTGCTTAACCAACTGAGCCACCCGGGTGTCCCACTATATGATATTTTTAAAAGCAAAAACAAATGGATTCCAATCCTGAACATTTCCTGAGCAGACAGTACCAGTTTAGTCGTTACAAGCAGAGCTTTATTTAGCTTATTTTGCAAGACTAACTCAACCAGTGTCATTTCTTGTTTGGGCCTCTGGAAATCATAAGGAAAACTTGAAATGTTTCCCAAGGTTGATATGAGGTAACCACTGACCAATTCCCTATCATTTAAGGAAGTTTAATATAACCAATCACTGTGAAGAAAAAAACAGTCACTACTTTTTTACTATATACGTGGCTCTATAATAATATACCCCTGAGTCTCATTCCTTTTTTTGGTTTGAATGCTCCCAGTTTGTGCAATAAACTGTTACTAATTACTACCTCAGTGATTCACTGGGTTTACTTTGGCCATTTCTTAACTTTTGACTATATATATATATATATGAGATATTATATGTGATATATAATATATTTGTGCATGATATATATATGATATATAACATATATATGTGGATATATATATGATATGTAACATGTAATATGTATTACCTATTGGTTTTGCTTCTCTGATTGGGGCCCTAATAGATACATAACCCTCAAGTCATGGCACAATTAATTACATCTTTAGAAACAGTATTCTGAGAATAGTAATTAGGAAATTCTAGTGTAGTTGAGTCATTTTTTTTTGGATGTGATTTTCCTAATAGTTGAGTAAAAACATGTTTAGAGTAAGTGATCACATAGCAGCATCTAATTTGCCACTTCACTGAAGGCTGTGGTAAGAAATAACATTTAGGGTTGTGTTGTGGGTTTAATTATGTTCCCCCAAAGACATTTTCTAGTCTTAACTCCTGTACCTGTGAATGTGACCTTGGATAGAGGGTCTACACACATGTAATTAAGATAAAAGTCAAGGTGAGGTCATAATGGATTAGGGTGGGCCCGAGATCCAATCACCAGTGTTCTTGTAGGAAGAGACAGAGACACCTAGGACCCAAAAAAGGAAGACTGACATGTAATACAGAGGCTGGGATTGGAGTTAGTTGCCATTAGCAACAAACTCCAAAAGTTTCCAGGAACGACCATAAGCTAAAAGAGGCAGGGAAGTATTTTTCCTGGAGTCTTCAGAGGGAGCCTGGTCTTGCTCTTACTGTGACTTCAGACTTCTAGCCTCTAGACTGGTGAGATGGTAAATTTCATGTCTGTTCTTACTGCTGTTGTAAAGCACCCAGTTTGTGATAATTGTTAGAGCAGTCCTAGGAAACTAACATAGCTTCTAAATGAACTTTCCTGTTGCCTATCCTGGTGGTCATAGGTCTGAACTCCCACCTTTCGTACAATCCGTTGCAGGGCATCGCTAAAGGGGACCCTGGTGGCCATTCAGAAAGTCTCAGTAATTGTGTTCCTGTTAAGTATTTAGAGTTCAACCCAGACGGATATTTTTGAATTATTTCATACCGCTCTCATGCCACAAGTGTCCATGACCCTCATACAAGAACTCTGGGTTTAGAAGTCCAGGATTCTCACGGTGGGCAGAAGCCACTCGGTATCTCCAGTGCCCAGACCATCTCCAAACAGATGCTCCCTGGGCAGGGGGCAGACTGTGCAATTAGTCCTCCTTGGATGTGAGGAAGCATGACACCTTAGAGCTGAGTCAGTCTTGCCGCAGCTCCCAGGGGCTCTCAAAGGGAAGTACGTCCTCTGAGCTCTGACTCAAGCTGATCTTATTTTTGTTCAGTTTCAATAGTGGATTAAAAGTTCAGAGCAGAGGTAGGGGTGGAGGGATCGTACAGGAAGTGGAAAGAGGCCTTTGGAGATAACTGTAGTTAAGACTTAGAAGTATTACCCCATCACATGGAGCCCCTTCTCTCCACCTTTCCTTCCTTCCTTCCTCCCTTCCTCCCTCCCTCCCTCCGTTCCTTCCTTCCTTCCTTCCTTCCTTCCTTCCTTCCTTCCTTCCTTCCTTCCTTCCTTCCTTCCCCTTTCCTCTATCCCTTCCTTCCTTCCTGTATCAATCGTCCACATACTGATGATATAATATGAGCCACTTTGCTAACAGCTAGACCATAGTGATGTTCTATAATGCCTGCTTTCTTAGGGCTCACAATCTATCAGGGATACTGATACACAGAACTGACAATGGGTCAATTACTTAGTAGGAGGACTGCTCTATTTCCAGGGCTTCAGTGATGGTGGGGAGCAGAGCATGCCAAACAGAAAAATTAGCATGGGAAAACCCCCTGAGGTACAAAAGCATCTCTTCACAAAGGTATTCTTACAGAACTGGGTGTAGTTGGGGCATGCTATAGGAATGTTGAGAGATGAGACTAGAAAGAGGATAAGATCCTTGAAGGGACTTGAATGACCTACTAAGGAATTTGGAATTTAGTATCTTTACCTATGGGGTGATGTAGAAATCTCTGAAGTTCCTGAACAAGGAAATGACCATTACACTCTGGATCTGCCTTTCTTTTTTTTTTTTTTTTTTTTTTTTTTTTTTTTTTTTTTAAAATTTTTTTTTTTTTTTTTTTTACCAAAGGGNAATGTTGAGAGATGAGACTAGAAAGAGGATAAGATCCTTGAAGGGACTTGAATGACCTACTAAGGAATTTGGAATTTAGTATCTTTACCTATGGGGTGATGTAGAAATCTCTGAAGTTCCTGAACAAGGAAATGACCATTATACTCTGGATCTGCCTTTCTAAGGACCCTGTAGGTAACATGTACTCCCATTGGACCTTAATGCCACAAAGTTAGGGACCACGTTCATGTGGTTCTTATCTCCCCAGAACCCACTTAAGTGCTCCCCAGTTGTGCGTTGAATGAATGACTGAAGCTTAGAGAAGTAATTACATGTGGCCAAAGCCTGACTTTTGAATCATGACTCTGGGAGATTTATAAAGGATAATAGAAAACAAATCAGAGAAACTGTCATCTCTGTTGTTGCCATCATCTTTCTTATATTTGCTCTAAATCTCCCTGCTGTGATTTGGTCCAGAGACCCTTGTCTTTTGTAGAAATGGCAGGCGACCGAGGAGCACCCTTCCTTGGAGCATACATTGGTGTGCCTGATGACCATCACTGAATTGTCCTCAGTATCTCTGGAATGATTTCTCCTTTTTAAAATTATTTTTTCACAAACTTCATGTTCCAACTCTTTAATCATCTTTGCAGCTGACCTGGATTTTCTATCACTTCCCCTCTTTTGACTGCCAATATCTTGCCCGGAAGAGTAGCAGCTTGAGCTACATAGACTCTAAGGGAACAAATTCTGGCCAAATCCTTGGGGCTGATAAGGAAAGACTAGGAAATACTCTGTATCTAATATTTGGATAATGTTTGGGTTTCGGTTGATAAATTAATGAGAAATTACTGAAATCACATCTTGCTGATTTAAAAGGAATTAATTCGAGTTCAATAAAATACACAAAATTAAATTATAGCGAAATGCTTTCTGAGATTGTTGAGAAATCAAGGTGAGTTGGTTTTAAAGTGGGAGGGAACACGACAGATATTGAGAGCTCACTGTGTATGAGAACGTTGCATACTTTATTTCTTTTAATTTTGTGTGTGTGTGTTCTGATCCAAGGACTTGAGATGTCTTCTGTTGTTTTAGGTCTTTAATTTTTCTCAGCAATGTTTTGTAGTTTTCTTTTTAAACGTTTCTTGTTTGTTTTTTTTTTTTATGTGAGAGAGAGTGAGAGTGAGAGAGCACAAGCAGAGAAACTGGCAGAGGGAGAGGGAGAAGCAGGATCCTCACCGAGCAGGGAGCCCAACGTGGGCCTCGATCCCAGGACCCTGAGATTGTGACCCGAGCTGAAGGCAGAGGCTCAACCGACTGAGCCACCCAGGCGCCCCTCTTTTAATTCTTAAAAGAACTAAGAAGTAGGCATCTGTCCAGTGCAATGAGTGAGAGGCTGAGAGTTATTGAGTTTAAGCAACATGCCCAGGGTCTCCCAGGGACTGACCAAGTCTGGACGCAAGCCCACATCTGTCCAGCTAAAAGGGCGAGGCTCTTTGTCCATTATCCTGAACTTGGACACAAAATCAAAGGACTATCCCAGGGTGCTGGGCTCTTTATAAAAATCACCATCACCATTTGTCGAGAAGCTCTCAGGCATCAGGTTTTAGGAGAGAGAAATTTTACATCAAGTATCGGATAACATTTAATCTATTCTTTGTTGTAAATTTGTTTCCTGAGAATTATTGTTCCTATTTTACAAATAACCAAACTGAGGCCCAGGGAATTCAGGTAATTCTTCCATTTTGAAGTAGTTTGTAAGGGACAGAGCTGGGAGAGGAGAGACTTCATCCAAGTGCCGTCTGTTATGGTAGTCAAGAAAGGCTGCTCCAGGTTCAAGAGCAAGGGTCTCGGGGGGTGCTGACTGTGGAGAGCAGCCCCAGCTTTAATGACAGCAAAAGCCCTGAGGCACGTGGGAGCTAGATTTCCCTTTACCAGTTTGACAGTTTTGCTGCGGGGGCAATCATACTCGAAGATAACAAAAGTGAGTGTTTCTCCCTTAGACCATTTCCCCCCCCGGAATGCTGGGGCAGCTACTTCAGTCATCTTTTGAATGGCGTAGGGAGGGGAGGGTTTCTCCAACTTCAGTGTCCCTAAGAATCACCCCAGGTACCTGATTAAAATATGATTGCTAGACCCCACTCCTGCAGAGAATTTCTAATTCCATAGGCCTGGAGTGGGCCTGAAGAATTTGTACCTTTTACAAGTACTCTAGATGTTGCTGCGAATTCTGCCTTTTTTTTTTTTTTTAAGATTTTACTTATTTATTTGAGAGAGAGAGATTGAGGTAACAAGAGAGAGAGCATGAGCGGGGAGGAGAGGGCGAAGCAGGCTCCCCACTGAGCAGGGAACCCAATGCGGGTCTAAGGATCATGATCTGAGCTGGAGACGATGCTTAACAGACCGATCCTCCCAGGTATCTCTGAATTCTGCCTCTTAAGACACTTGTGTAGTGGTTGTGATTCTGAGTCTGAATCCCTGATCCATCACTCTGAGCTTTGCAATGGTGAGTGAATTACTCAACCTCTCTTAGCCTCAGTTTTCCTATCTATAATATGGGAATAATGATGATACCTACTTACCTCTCAGTCATACGAGGATTAAATTTTACGAGTGATGCACACAAAACACTTAACATCTTTCTGGCACGTAGTAAATGCTCAATTAATGTTAGCTGTCATTATGCTAATGAGAAATTAGTTATTTACAGAAGAAAGATGGAGTCTTTTTCTCTACTAGAAATTTTTTGTCTTTGTGACTGTGGAGGTGGGGGGTAGGGAAGGGAATTTGCCTGTTCCTGGAAAAGTCAGTAATATAGGATTTTTTTCCTTCTGTAATGTTTGTTTCACAGATGCTCTTTTTAATTTTTCTTTTGCTAGCAGTGTTTATTTATCTTTGGAGTGCCAACAGATTCTTTGTGAAGGAATTCCTTGCTCAATGGTAATCACTAAATGGATCTCTGGTTGATGGGCACTCATTTTTCTACTGGTCTAGTAAGGGTCACTTGGAAATCTTCCTTTCCTCTGACTTTTTTTTAAGAGAAATGATAATGGAAGAAGCAAAACTCAGTCCAGAACAATTTCCTTTTTCCTTCATATACCCAGGCCAGAGATGCTGACACCCCTCTCAGAGAGAGCCCTCTGCTGGACTGGAGGTGGAAGGACATGGCCAGGTAGATCTCCATTCAACCCCTGCAGGTCAGGGCTGAGGCCAGACTCCCAGACACAGGAACTATGGAAAACCACCAGTGCCTCCTGGCTTCTGTGGGGATATAATCCAAGCGCTTTGACATGTGTATATGACCCTTCCAATTTCCTTGTTCCTGCGTATATTTCCAGGTTCCCTTCTGGCCACTCCCCTGTCTTTTGTTCTCTTCATACTTATAGTTAGTTTGTTAGAGCCTTATTTTCTCTCCACTCTAGACTTTTCTAATGCTGTGTCTTTGTCTAAATATGTTTTCTTCTGCTCTTTTTACCTTCATATTTCCTTTAGATCTTACTTGGACGTTCATTTCTATAGAAAGTCTTCATTAGGAGTTAGTTGCTCTCCAATGTGTTTCTATAATCTAACGATTATTGCTATTATACGGTTAGTGAAAAATTAACATTATTTGCTTTTGCACTTGTCTTCTCTACTAGATTAACAGCACCCTGACTCAGGGACCTTATCTGTCTTATTCACTTTCTACTCCCAGTACTCCATCACAGGCATGAGGTGGAGACTCATTAAATATTTACTCAGTGAATAAACAAGTTGTCTTCTAACACCTGCCAGTGCATTTCCAATGATGGGAAACTTATTACCTCCTGAGGCTGCTGGATCCATTTTTGGAAGGGTCTGCCTGTTTGGAACCTTTTCCTGATTAATGAACTGAAATCAGTGGTCCTATAACTTTTCAGGAGAGCAAGATGCCACAGTCTTGGAAGCAGAGACAAAATCTCAGGTCCTGTCATCTTCCCACAGTCTTGAGAGGCTCCCTAGTTAGGACTCAAGTGCAAAATGAAGACTGCTTTTTTAAGGAAGAGCTACTGGGTAGAGATAGGAATGCAAATGTTGAAAGTAAAACTGATCACTCATCTGGGATAAAGAACATTTCCATTTTATTTTCTTTCTTAATTCTTACTTTTTTTAAAGGGTTTTATTTATTTATTTGAGAAAGAGAGCGTGTATGCAGGCATGAGCAGGGGGGCAGAGGGAGTGGGAGAAGCAGACTCCCCGCTGAGCAGGGAGCCCAAAGCAGGGCTGCGTCCCAGGACCCTGACATTATGACCTGAGCCAAAGGCAGATGCTTAACCAACTGCATCACCCAAGTGCCCCTGTCATTTTCTTATCATGTAAGCAAGAGAAGCAAAAGATGTGCCTCTGAGGAACAGGGATGGCGT
Organism: Ailurus styani; assembly: GCA_002007465.1. NCBI lineage: Eukaryota > Metazoa > Chordata > Mammalia > Carnivora > Ailuridae > Ailurus > Ailurus styani. The sequence continues at coordinate 3,227,468 of LNAC01000005.1, read as the reverse complement.
GGCCTTCCAGAGAGGGATGCTCTGCGACTGGAACAACAGATTTGGGAATTTACCAAGAGGACTTTGAATTGTTCTAGGATGTTCTGATTCATGATTGAAGTTCCTTGAGTGAAGGAGGTAATGCCCCTTGCTTTAAAAATGGAAGGAGTACACTGAAAGAGTTAGCAGCTCTTCTGTTCCAGGTGGTAGTTGTTGTGACTTGAATTTGCTTTCTTCACCCCAACCTCAGGAGGAAGATATAATTATTATCATTTAATAGGAGAGAAACAAACTTCGTGAAGTAAGTGACCTAAGGCAACACAGTTAATAGTCATGGGGCTGAGGCCCTTATCCCAGTATTTCCTCATCACTTCATGGAATTACAGTAAGTTCATTTTTACAATATACAAAGCATACTGTCATTTACATCAACACAGTATTTCAGGAGATAAGATTCTGGCACTGTTCCTGTTCCCCATGCCCCCTTTAAAAATCACACTTTGAAATTTGTCCTTTGAATCTTCCTTACTTGAGAGGACACGTACAATGATCTCTAAATGCTAAGTTACATAAAACAAAAGAATCTAAATAATGCCATTTTCTTCACCACTTGCTACACATTTTAACATTTTAAAACAGCAATTAGAATTTGAGAAACAGTTGAGAAATTCTCAACTTCAGTCAGAAGAGTATTCAAATTGCCTCAGATAAGCAGGTGGTTGTAACAGATCCCAGGAAAATATTTCCACATCAGGGATACTCTTACAGGTATAATGAAGCAACTAATTGAAACCTGATGGGAAGGGAGACCTCTGTACCAGGAACAGCAATCATTTTCTTCAAAGTAACTGAGATAAGAGTCCACTCTTTGCCACTATTCATCCTTTCTCTTCCAAGCCCAGAGACACTGAGTCAACAGCTTCACTGGGCCAGTAATTTGTCAAGGGTGTGGGTGTGGCAGCTCTCCCGCAAGTCCAATCCCACTGAAATCAACAGTACTTGTTCAGTCCTAGGGTTACCAGAAAGCCCTGACCAGATTACCATGCTGAGACCTTACTTGGAGTCGTGGGATCAGAGTGTATCTTTGGCATTAAGATCATAATTTTTACAGAACAAAGCTTAGTTTTTTAAAAAATTATTATTATGTTCAGTTAGAGAACATATAATACATCATTAATTTTTGTTGTAGTATTTAGTTTTTAAAAGAGAACTCATGCAGGGGCACCTGGATGGCTCAGTTGGTTAGGCATCTGCCTTGACTCCAGTCAGGATCCATGGGCTCGAGCTCTGCATTGGGCTCTCTGCTCAGCCAGGAGCCTATTTCTCCCTCTCTGTCTGCCACTTCCTCTCCTGCTTTTGCTCTCTCTCTCTCTCTCTCTCTCAAATAAGTAAATAAAAATCTTTAAAAAAAAAAATGTAAAAAAAAGAGAACTCATGCAAATGGGTATTTAAGGCCTGACCTTGTTACCCTGTCAGGGTGGTAATTCTGTTTTGCAGCGTCTTTCCAAATTCCTGAGCCCCTCATTCTCTGGTCACCTGCCAAACTGTAGCACCAAACCCAGCTTCCTTTCATCTTCCCAACTTTCTCTACCTGGACTGTATTCTATCTGAATCTTTTTTTCCCCCCCTACCTCAGCCCCATTCATCTGGGGCCTTTCCAGATGATTGGGCTAATTTCTGATAGATCCATTCACTTAAGAGGACTTGCATTTCAAGGAATTAATCCTAATCATGGGAGAAGTCTTAAGAATTTCAAGCACAGTATGTAAAAAGACAAAAAGAAATGTTTATGTTACATACCAGACTGTGCAATCAAAGTATAATTTGAGCCACAAATATAACCTATGTGTGTAACGTAAAATTTTCTAGTAGGTACTTGAAAAAGGAAAGAGAAACAAATGAGATTAACTTTAAGAATGATATACTTAACCTAACATGTTAAAATGATTATCCTTTAAATATGTCATCAGTGTAAAAAATTATTAATGAGATATTTTACTTTTTTTTTTTTTTTTGGTCTAAGTTTTTGAAATCTACCATGTTTCTTACACTCACATCTCAGTTTGGACTTGCCACCTTTCAAGTGTTCTACAGCCATATGCACTTGTGGCCACCATGCAGGACAGGACAAGTATATTCAGAGAGATGAAGTGTACATTTTCTGTATGTCTATGTGGAGATGAGGTGTGGGAGGGGGTGATGGGTGTGCCTGTGTGACAGATGTTATTGAGAGTATAATGAGGGGATGGTGGTGGCAACAAAAAAAGAGAGAACAGTGTGTGTGGTTTTAATTTCTAATTGAATTTAGGGGGAAGTGTGGTATAATGGAAAGAGCATTTTAGATTCTGACTGAAACTCTGCTGCGTGCTCTTGAACATACTACATAAGCTCTCTGAGCCCCAGGTTACTTATTTGTAAAACGGATATAGTAATAACCACTTTAGAGGATGGCTGTTGAAAAGTTTAATGATAATATATATAGAAAAGCCTGCGGGGAGACGTGTCAACGAATGCCATTTTTTCTGTCCATTTTCCCCTCCCTCTCAGAAACCTTTACATTTTCCCTCTCTTCTCCACACCACCTACCCAGCCAACTTCTCAAATGCAAGTTAAATTCTCAACTTCTCCATGAAACTTGAAGGAAAAATAATTATGTAGTTCTTACTAAGCATCCTAAAGAAAAATTGGCAAGACTGTGAGATTTGATATCGAGACACAATTGAGCCACATATTTACCAAATTAAGCCCATTTCTGTGACTAACATTTTGTTACCTCTGAAATGTTTTTCTCTTTGTCTCTAAATTCTATTCTCTTTATTGCCAGGCTCACATTGCAACTTGAACCTGAAACATTGTTAGATCACTTGCATCTATAATGATCTTGCTTTTGCTAAAATCATATCACTTCTACCCTATGCCCCATCAAGGTCTTAGAGTCTATGAAGCTTGGTTCCTATGGTTAATTAATAGGTATTCTAAAAAAAAAAAAGTTCTATGGACAGAAGAAATATGAAATTCTGAGTTAAAGAGGTTGAATTATTTTATTTTCCAGTGCTCCACAGGGTAATGTGTATTATGAAACTATAAAGGAGGAAGGGGCAATTATTTGAAGAATTTCCCAAATTTATTAATCAAAATAAAATTTCCTATTTTTTCTTTTGACTCTTTGATAAACTAGCATTTCAAGGAACTCATTTTGGGATACACCAATATATGTTATGAACTTTGGCAGTTTAATATGTGGATCCTCAACATCTCAGATACAGTTTATTATCATTCGTTCATGCCTGACCTTCCCAACAATGGTATCTTGATGCACATTGGGATCTAAAGCTTAGAAAGAAAATTTTCATGAATTCTTTCTTCTTTTCTTTCTTTCTTTCTTTCTTTCTTTCTTTCTTTCTTTCTTTCTTTCTTTCTTTCTTTCTATCTCTCTCTTTCCTTCCTTCCTTCCTTCCTTCCTTCCTTCCTTCCTTCCTTCCTTCTTCTTTAATTTGATCCTAACAACAATATTCTGAGCTAGAAATGTTAGAGGGGGACCAATATTCAACTAATATTGATTGAGGACAGGCACTGTGACAGGCACTGTGCTAGACTCATGAATACAATGGTAACAGTAAAAGAGACTGCGGGGGGGCGGCAGACAGATATTTAACAAAATTTTCAAAAATCCATAATTATTTTTTTAAAGATTTATTTATTTGAGAGAGATTGAGAGAGTGTGCTAGCAGGGGGAGGGGCAAGGAAGAGAGAGAGAGGGGGGAAGTAGGCTCCCCACTGAGCTGGGAGCCCTGTGGAGGGGGCTGGATCTCAGGAACCTGAGCTGAAACCAGGAGTCTGACACTTCACTGACTGAGCCATCCAGACTCCTCTAAGTCCATAAGTATTTTGAAGAAGAGTAGTAATTGCTAATACTTCTGTAACACTAAGTTCCAGACCATCTTCTAAATACTTACATAATTTTCAAAATAACCTAGAAGCAGGTCCTATTATCCCCATTTTGCAGATAGAGTGAGACACAGAGACACAATGACTTGCCCAAGATCATACAGAGCCAAGATTCAAACCCAGGCCGTCTGGCTCTAGAGCTTGCCCTGTGCTGTATTACCTCCACATGTAGAAGTAAAGCATAGAGCAAAAACATGTGGTCAGAGACCTTGCCTAGTATGCATTTTCAGGGAGCTAATGTTTAAGCTGAATCTTCAGTAATGAGTAGGATTTGGCTAGTAAAGTGGGTGGGAAAAAGCATTTTAAGGAGGGGGAAAAGCATGGGTGAAGGTTTGAATAAGGAACAAGTTCGGCACATACAAGAAACTATATAAAGGCCAAAATGACTTGTCTATAGTGATGGAGGATGACTAGGATGAAGAGCAGTTCATGCTTGTCATCTTTGTCATGTAGCAAAAATGTTATCTTTATGAGATGGGTCATGCTGATGGTTGCACAACCATGTGTACTTAATGTCATAGAATTGTGCACTTAAAAATGGTTAAAAAAGTAAGTTTTATGTTATGTGTATTTTACTACAATCAAAAAACAATTGAACAAAGAGAAAATAGATGAAGGAAATATGATAAAATTATAACAATTATTAAGGCTAGATAATGGATATGTGCGGATTTATTATAATGGTCTTCCTGCTTTGAAGTATATTTGAATTTTTTTTAATACTGTTAAAATAAATGTAAAAAGTGTTCTTTTCTACTTAAAAACAATAAATCATGATCGAAAGATTTTAAGGAGAGCTATAAAGTTTTTAAGTTAATCACTGGATGCTGTGTGGAGAATAAAAAGAATGTTTCAGATGGTTAGGTAGAAGAATATTATTTGTCTATTATGGCTTCAGTAGCCATGAGGAAAAGTGGATGCATTTAAAAATATTTAGGATGGAGAATCATCACACTTGGTGATTGGATATTGTGACATTTCTGGCATGAGCTATTGAGTAACAAGAAGAAAATCAGGAGGGTGTAATGTTATGGAAGTCAAAGAGAAAGATAGTCAATATGTGAATGCTGGGAAGAGCTCAAGCAGTATGATCATTGGAAATTAGGACTACAGGAATTATTTGTAACTTTATCTAGAGGATTTTTGGTGGAGGGGGTAGGAGCCGATTAGTTATAGGTTAATGTTATGGACTGAGTATTTGTGTCCCCTCCAAATTCGTATGTTAAAACCCTAACCCCAATGTGATGGTCTCAGGAGATAAGGTCTTTTGGAGAAAATAAGATTTAGATGAGGTCATGAGGGTGCAGATGGATTTGTTGATACGATGTTGGGAAGTTAAGGGAATACTATCTAGTGGCTTCATTTCTTCTGTGAACATATAATTAGAATAATAGTAAACTTTTTTGATGGTTTATTGACAGCAGGCATTGTGTTAAAAGGTTTACGTGTACTGACTCATTTACAACTTATAATAACCTTATGAGCTACAAACTATTACTGTTTCTATTTTACTAATAGGGAACTGTTAAGAAATATATCCTTAAAGTTATATTTATTTTTAAAAATTATACATTTTTTCTTTTTTCTATTTATTTATTTACGCAAGTATAATTAAAATATAAAATTCAACTATTGTGACTAAAATATAAACTTTAGCACAGTGAAGGATAAGCATCAGCAATGCAAGAAGATAACCGACCGAATGGGAGAAGATATTCGCAAATGATGTATCAGATCAGGAGTTAATATCTCAAGTTGCATTTAGACAAATTACACAAACCTAGACAGTTTGCTTTTAGATAGTTTGCTTAACTGCAAGCCATGCTTAGCTAAAGCCATCCAGTGATGGCGAAGGGACACAGGAGGTGTTGGTCATCTGAGGAGTGTGAAGGACAAAATGAATCTGCAGAAACTGGTTGGAATGCACTGATTAGAATAATGTGATAAGATCATAAGGGATGTTGAAAGCTGAGCCAAGACTAGGAATTACAAATTGAAAGTGATATCCATCAACCTGGTGATGTGATTTGCTCCAAAGAATCTCAAGCTACTTGAATGCAGGCGTTGGGAAGACAGACTGTTGGGTGTATCTAAGGTTAGGACTTATTGGGCATGGCAGAATGATAAAAAGCCTATGGCGAGTGAGAGTGGCTGAAATATTCTACAGAGAAAGAGGCTTTTGGGATTATATCCTTTTTATGAAAAAGTCTTTCTTCTGCGGTAGTATTTTTCTTTTCACTGGTTTTTTCTTTCAAAGACTTTTGGTGAATAGAGCACAGCCTTACAGTTCAGCTAAGTCCAACACACTGTTACAGGGACTTTAGTATATGCTAGCCTCTTCTGTGTGCTAGGGTATTTTAAACTAGGACTTTGCTGTTTATATATTATTAATGTCATTGGTGCTGAAAATCTTGTCTCAAAGCAGTGCATCGGATACTTAAGTGCCTGCATCTATTCCATTTTGGTTACAAGGTCACTTTATTGATTAGTTTCAGATTTCTTTTTTGTCACTTATGCCATTCCATAGTAACAACTGCTAAAGTTCTAGAAATGTGAACATACCCTAAATTTACACCTTGAATTTTATGTTATGATTTAAAAAGTTAAAATTTACATCTGAGAAAAAAATTGAGTCCAATAAAAAAATTCTGTATACATCATAATGACCCACCCATTCCAACAAACCTTTAATAATTAAGACTTGGGTTATTGAGCAGCTCTGAAGAATCTTCATGGCTGGTTGGACATGAACCAATCATCAAGACACTGTGAAAAATTTTCATGAAGATTCTGATACATTGAAATAGTGGACTGGGTTCTGAATCACAGAATTTTGACATAGATTAAGCAATGAGATGGATCCTTAGAAGTGATTTTACTTTGAACATACTAATGCAATCTGTAGACCTTGAATTCTAAGGCAATAGAATGCGTTGTTAGAAATACAGAGTCTTGGGCCCCATTCTAAAGCTACTGAATAAAAATCTGCATTTTAATAAGATCCCCAGGGAATTTCTGTGCACATCACAGTTTGAAAAAGCACTGGGCTAGGTCATCTTTGTAGTAATTAAACGTCATGATGGGTTGCAATGCTAACTCACATAAAACACCTGTTAGTTTTTTATTTTTTATTTTTTTGTTTCTTATTTTTTTATTGTGTTATGTTAGTAACCATAAAACACATCATTAGTTTTTGATGCAGTGTTCCAAGACTCATTGTTTATGTATAACGCCCAGAGCTCCATGCAATATGTGCCCTCCTTAATACCCACCAGCAGGCTCACCCATCTCCCCACCCCCCTCCCATCTAAAACCCTCAGTTTGTTTCTCTGAGTCCACAGTCTCTCATGGTTCATTTCCCCCTCTGATATCCCCCAATTCACTTTTCCTTTCCTTCTCCTAATGTCCTCCATGTTATTCTTTATATGGTGCAGCCACTTTGGAAAACAGTGGAACAGTGGAAAACACTTTGGAAAACAATTTTTTAATTAAAAAAATTAAAAATAGAGCTACCCTATGACCCTGCAATTGTACTACTGGGTATTTACCCCAAAGATACAGATATAAAGAAAAGAAGGGCCATATGTACTCCAATGTTCATAGCAGCACTGTCCAAAATAGCCAAACTGTGGAAGGAGCCAAGATGCCCTTCAACAGAAAGAGGGATAAAGAAGATGTAGTCCATATATACAACGGAATATCACTCAGCCATCAGAGAGGATGAATACCCAACTTTTGCATCAACATGGATGGGACTGGAGGAGATTATGGTGAGTGAAATAAGTCAAGCAGAGAAAGTCAATTATCATATGGTTTCACTTACTTGTGGAACACCTGCCAGTTTTAATGGTTTTGGTCTAAAGATGAGCTAATCACCTGTAACCCCTGAATTGTTTAGGTAAAAGGCTAGTTTGAGAGGAAAACAGGGAGAAAGATGTGGGGTTTCATTTTATTCAAGACTTGATATGACTGTCTGGTCTGCAAAACACCCATTCACATTTCTGATATCCATTTTCTCTAGTGTTCATGGGCATACTCTGACTTTCCTCTTCTGCAATTTCCCATGCTCCTTAATTTAAAATCCCTGATGTGTAAGAGCACTTCTTGACTCTCAGCAGCCACGTATTTGTTGGGTAGAAAAGACTTAACCCAAAGGACATACAAAGTTGGCAGGATTCAGATGGTTCAGGAGAATTTGAAAATCATCACATGGGGCTTTAACTATTAGAATGGTTAATATTTTCTCCCCCCACAACATGGCAGAATGTTGACTCACAGGAATCAATGTGATTAACCTTCAGCCAAGGCATGTTTGAGGCAAAGAGGTGAATCAGACTCATTAGTTTCTGGTTCTGGAGCAATGAAAGATCATGACATTTTCCCTGTCCATGTCCTTCCAAACATAGATCACCCCAATTATGTCATTACCGCTTCTGAGCTTTTTCTTCTCCTTTTTCCCCCCCCAAAAGCATAAAATGCCAAGGTGAAGGATCAAAAGAGAATGGCTATTCAGTAGATGGCAATGACAACCAAGCTAAGGTTTTCTTTTTGTCAAATATTTTCATTGAGAGCATTTTGTTTTTTCCTCTCTATGCTTTCTTCTTGAAAGAGAGATAATGAATGAGAGGTCAGAGCAGGAAGGCAGTCAATGGAGGGCCTCCAAACAGACAGGCAAAGGCATTTTCATCCCTTTCTGCATGACTTCTCTCTCATCTTTAGGATTTAAAAAGTTGCTTTTAGATAGACAATGCCCTATGGAGCAAAAGGGAGACTGCTCTGTTGCTCAATTATTCCAGGCATTGAAGCCCATCATGATTTTGAATTAACGTTGGATGTTTAAGAGAATGAATTAAAGCCCAATGCATTTTTGAATATAAAAATAAACAGACTGGTCATATCATTGACCTGGCAAAGGCCAATTGTCCAGTCTAATGATTGTAATATTTCTTGAGTATTATAACATGCATTATCTCATTTAATCCTCAAAGTAACCCATATGAAAGTGGTGTTATAATTCCCTTATTCAGATGAGGAAATTGAGACGAGGCATTAGACAACTTGCTCAGGATCATGGAGCTGGTCAGTGGCATGATTCTTGTCCTTTAACCCGCCCCCCTACTATTCCATCTCCTTCTCCTACCATTAATCTACAGTTTACAAAGGAATGTGAGGGTACTTATCCATGATTTCTCCATCTTCTCCATCCAGATCATATACTTCATAAAGTCCTTTATCACATTAAGAAAAATTTCAAAGTTATGCTCCTCTTCATGTCCAAATAAATTTGGGAGTATACTAACAATTATGAGCAGGAGTCATTTCTCTTTTTGATGGTCACAAATAGGATATTGATTTAGAACACATTATCATCCCTCAGCTCATAAACTGAATTAAAACAAACATTGCCTGTGAAGAGAGTCCTAAAAAAGAAACTTTTATTGTCCCTTAATATTCAAATACCATCAAAGTGAGAGGAGCAAACAAACAAGGACCCCCTTTGGCAATGCCCTCATTTCAATACTCCAGGGACTTCACTCTCGAGTCTGTATCAACTGTTTCCACCTACAGAAAGAAAATGACTAAACAAATCAGGGAGCTGTTTGTTATGTGGGATCCTTCAGTCACCTAATTTGTTTCTCATGCTGCCTTTCTTCCTTCTTGGAGATCTTGCCCCAAATTTCTTTTTATCCTGTATCTTGACTGTTCCTCTACTGTCATTTAACCATGACACTAATATTTGAACATACCAAATTTCTCCCTTCTTAAGCAATAATGGCTAATAATAATAAACCAACCATATACTGTTTTAGCTATAGCTCTGTTCTCTTGCTCTTTGCAGCCAAGCTTTTCAAAAAGAACTGTTGAAAAGTCATATTTCTTCTCTTGACTCCCTAACCCACTCTATAATCTCTCCCCAATGCTTTACCGAACCAGTATTTCCCAAGGTCACTAATGACTTTCTCATCTCCAAACTTATTTGGAAAAAAAAATTGTCAATCCACTTGAACTCAGAGCAGCATTTGGTGTGGTTGAACACTGGACTCTTTAGAAATCCAACCCCCCCAACCGTTTCCTGATAGCACACGCTCCTGGTTTTCCTTCCATGTTTCTAATTACACAGCCACACTTTCCAGCTCCTCCTCTACCTGCTTCACCTTTTTAGGTATCACTTAGAGCCTTATCCTTGTCTCCCACTCTACATCCTCTCTCGAGGTGTTCTTCCTTACCTGGCTTCAGTTACAATCCACATGCCAATTCTACCGATAATATAGTATTTATTAAATGATTATAATGGGTGAAGAATGGCACTGAGCTCCTCACGTGAGGTATCTAATATATTTCTCATGACAACTCTTAAATGTTTGACTTCACTCTGCTTCCTCCTAAGTCCCAGAACTGCTTATATACACACATTCTAGAAAATGCCCTCGACTGTCTTGTAGGCTCCTCAAAAGCAAAACATTCAACATGGTCTTCTTCATCTTTTCCACTCCACTCCATCCAAAAGCTTTCTTCCAACATTGCTCCCTAAACCGGTTCATGCTATGACCAACCATAAATTAATTGCTCAGGCCAAAAACCTGAATAAAACTTTTTTGCTCTTTATGCTTGACCCCTCTGTCTAATCACTAAATTGTATTAATTTTACCTCCTAAACATCGTCTAATATGCAGCTTCTCTTCATTTGCATTACCTTCAGTCTACTCCAGGGTTTCTTAACATCATTGTCATCTTAACACCATTGTCATCTTGTACCAGATAATTCTTTCTTATGTTAGATCATTCTGTGCACTGTAGGATGGTTAGCAACGTTCCTGTCCTCTACTAACTAGATGCCAATAGCAACCCTTCCTCCTTCCCCTCCCCAAGTCCAATCAGAAATGTCTCCGCAAATCATGAAATGCTCACTGGGAAGCAATAATACCCCCAGTTGGGGACAATGGCTTTAGCCCCAGTAAATATCATTTCCCTCCTTATTTAATACAACAGACTCAGTTTATCTTAAATGGTGAAAGATACAAATCTGATCGTTATCATAACTTCCCCCAAACTTTAGATTTTCCATGCTTTTAGAGTAAAATGCAGAGTTCTTAAAAGCATTTCCAAGTTTTTTTAATAGCTTTATTGAGGAATAATTTATATTCAAAAGACCATGTGTCCAATGTGTGCAATTTGATGAACTTGGGCATATGCATACCTGTGAAACCATTACCTTGATCAGGATAATAAACCTATCACTTCCAAAAATTTCCATATGTCTCCCTTTTTTTTGTGTGTTAAGAACACTTAACATGAGATCAAATGAATTTTTTAAAAGCGCACAATATAGTATCTTAACCTATAGACACGACATTGTAGAGCAGATCTCTAGAACTTACTCACCTTGCATGAGTGAAACTTTATATCCATTCAACAGCAGCCTGTCATTTTTTTCTCCCCCTAACCCCTGGCAACCACCATTCTAGATCCTTTCTTCTAGATCCACTCTTTTAGATCCTTTCTACATGTGGCATCATGCAGTGTTTGTCTTTCAGTGACTGGTTTATTTCACCTAGCATAATGTCCTTCAGGTTTATCCATGTTGTCACATATGACAGGATTTCTTCCTTTTTTCAAGGCTGAATATTACTTGTTTGTGTATCTATATCTATATCTATATCTATATCTATCTATCTATCTATCTATCTATATATATATATATGAGCCACATTTTCTTTTTTCATCTACTGATGGACATTTAGGTTTAGGTTGTTTCCATATCTGGGATATTATGAATAATAATGCAATGAACATGGGAATGCAGATATTACTTACAGATATGGACTTTTNCTGTCACATATGACAGGATTTCTTCCTTTTTTCAAGGCTGAATATTACTTGTTTGTGTATATATATATATATGAGCCACGTTTTCTTTTTTCATCTACTGATGGACATTTAGGTTTAGGTTGTTTCCATATCTGGGCTATTATGAATAATAATGCAATGAACATGGGAATGCAGATATTACTTACAGATATGGACTTTTGTTTCCTTTGGATAAATAAACAGAAGTAGGATTAGTGGGTCATATGGTATTTCTATTTTTAATTTCTTGAGGAACTTCCATATTGTTTTTCATCTTGGCTGTACCATTTGCACTCCCACCAATAGTGTACAAGGATTCCAATTTTTCCCCATCCTTGATGGCACTTTTTAATCTTTGTTTTTTTGTAGTTTTTTGAAAATAATCAGACATGAGGTGATATCTCATTGTGGTTCTGATTTGTATTTTCCTCATGATTAGATATGTTTAGTAGCTTTCCATGTATCTGTTGGCCATTTGTCTTTGGAGAAATGTCTGTTCAAGTCCTTTGCCCATTGTTAAGCTGAGTGACATATTTTTGTTGTTGGTTTTTTAGTTTTTGCTATTGAGTTGTATGAGTTTCTTATATACTTTGAATAGTAACTCCTTGTCAGATACATGGCTTGCAAATATTTTCTCCCATTCCATAGGTTACCTTCTTATTCTGTTGATTGTTTTCTTTGTTGTGCAGAAAAATTTTAGTTTGAAATAATCTTACTTGTTTATTTTTGCTTTTGTTGCTTTTACTTTTGGTGTCATGTCTAAGAAATCATTGCCAAGACTAATGTCAAGAAGATTTTCCTATATGTTTTCTTCTATAAGTTTTACAGTTTTGGGTCTTATATTTAAGTTTTTAATGTATATTGAATTGATTTGTGTGTGTGTGTGTGTGTGTGTGTGTGTGTGTGTAGAGTATAAGAGTCCAATTTCATTCTTTTTTATGTGGATATCCAGTTTTCTCAACACCATTACTGAAGAGACTACTCTCTCCTTATTTTATATTCTTGGCACTTTTGTCAAAGATCAACTGACTGTATATGCCATGGGCTTATTTCTGAGCTCTCTATTCTATTCCATTGTTTTATATGTCTGTCTTTATTTTAATACCACACTGTTTTAATTAGCTATAGAGATCTACAGATTTAAGGCTAACCCCATCAAAATATCAAAGGTATTTTTTGTAGAAATTTTTTAAAAATCCTAAAATTCAGCAGAACTACAAAAGACCTCAAATAACCAAAGCAATCTTGAGAAAGAACAAAGCTAAAGGCATTAAATTTCCTAATTTTAAAATAAATCATAAATCTGCAGTAATTAAATAAGCATTCCCAAGTTTTGACCTTTTTTTAAAAAAAAGATGTATTTATTTATTTGAGAGAGTGGGTGAAGGGGCAGAGGGAGAGGGAGAGAGAAACTTAAACAGACTCAGCGCTGAGCACAAAGCCTGACTTGAGGGCTGGATCTCGAGATCCTGAGATAAGGACCTGAGTCAAAAAACAAGAGTCAGAAGCTCAGCTGACTTTGCTGCCCAGGCACCCCAATCAAGTTTTGACCTTTACTTAAGTTTCTTTTTGGGCTGTATTGGTTTTCCTCATATTGGCATTTTTCCAGAATACCAGTTCTCTATTCTGGGGGCTTCACAGAGTTCTTATCTTTGCCCTTTTCTTGGAATTTTTCCACTTTTCCTTCTCCCTTCACCTAGTCAATTCCTCATAGTCTTTTAGGCTTCAGTAAACCTGTTACTTCTTCAAAAAGAGCCTCCTTAACCAGTATCAATATCCCTCTCTACCAGACTAATGACTGGTAGACTCATGCTACATAATAACTCAAGCTACCCAAACTATATGCTTTCATATCAAATTGTACTTCCTCTCTCACAATATGGTTTTTGGTAGAATTGTCTATTTCTTTTCCTGTCAAACTATATGATCTATGAAGATAGTTTCCATGTCCATCTCTTATTCTGTTGTTTAATTAGAACTCGATACAATGCTGGGTGCATAGTAAAAACTCAATACATATTTGTTGATTGAATGTTTCGGAGAATCTATTGGAAGAAAGAAGTTGTATCTAATAGACTATAGGGACAGGAAATACAGAGAAGTTTCATTAGCTCCGGAAGTAGGAATTATAACATCAAGAACCAAGGTCACACCTTCCATTTGCTGGGAGCAAATGGTCTCCCATCTGCTCTTGTACACTTGCTTTATATGTTTGTCTCTGCTATTCTCCCTTCTTATCTGTGTCAAATCAGCTCTAACTCCACAAGACCTCCATTACTATTTGTCTAGTACCAAGTAACAAGTGCTACTATATCGTAAGTTTTCTGTGGTGAGAAGGAAACATTAGTGGACAATTTGGTGGCCCCTATACTAAAATTAGTGAAGAAGGAGAACAGTGAGATCTATGTCCTTATTTCTATGGCTCCTTCTTTGGTTTTTTTCAGAAGCCATTAGAAGGAGCTAGGACACTCAGGTGAAATGTATGTTGTTTTGTTTTTTTAAAGTCCCTTTAAGGATCACTCCCATCAGAAACATATTCCTGATAGGAAAAACCTTGGCTATCACAGCAATGAAAAGACCAAAGTAATTCAAGTAGAAAGGGGGAGAGAGAGGACTTGAAAAATTCCTATCCTATAGCACCTCATGGACTGTCTTCCCCAGGGAATCAGAGTTTGGTTTCAAAAAAACATAGCCAAGAACTCCCATAGTCCACAAATGCTGACAGAACCACCATTGAATGTGGAAGCCAGCCAACATGCACTGACTCTTTATCTTGATAAATGGACACCACAGGAAATGATCGTTAGTGAAAGGACTAACTTGATTTGTTTGATGGCCCTGCATAGAAAAAGTTTCATTTATTTTTTTAAACAGAACTAGAAATAGTTTCTTAATTTTTTTTTTTTTTGAAATTTCACTGTAAAGGCTGGCTACCAAGCGCAGGAAATTTTATGTCCTTGAAGAGCATGTATGGTGAGGCAGATGCATTTATGCTGAGACATGTCCAAAGAGGAAAAGTGGGCAAATTATAGAGGGGCATATGGGCTTTGGTGACACACTCAGCCAACTGTCCCCACATCTCAAGAGCGAGACACATCTTATATTTTGGAACAACTGAAGTCAGTCGTCTTTTTTGTGGATGTAGATGAACGCTCAAATGTGATACATCAGGCAGCAGAGGCTGCCACTTGGAGCAATGCTGATTTATTTTAGGAAAGCTAAGCCAAGGGAAACCCATAATTTTCTAAGGAAGAGATTTTGTAATCATCTTTAAACTTTCAAATGCTAATTCCTATCTTATTTCTCTAACCACCCGCTCTAGAGCATGTTTAATGAAAATAAGAGATGATGGCTGTCATATCTTAAGTGAGCTAAATTTTATCTGTGCTGAAAATCACTGTGAAATAATCTCTAATTATAAAGCTGGAAAACAGAACTTTTCAGCACATGTGTCTTGAAGAAGTAGGCCCCCAGTTCTTACCACTAGAGCTATCTTGAAAATTACTCACATCTGCTAAAAGGGGAAAAGATTGAGCTTCTTCATCAGTGTTTTAAATAACCTAAATATTTTGCAATCATGATGAAGTTTGGCCTAAAGACCCATTTTTCTATGTTGGTGATTAAAGACATTTTATTTTACATGAAAAATGTCACTGATTTGTGTAATATAAAATGTAGAAATTATATAGCAGACCGTACATAATTTTACAAATGCTAAGTGGATGCTACATGCCAGGTGTTGTGCTAAATGCCTCCAATGTTATCTGCCTTATCTTCATCTCCCTGCCAAGATAATGATAAAGTAGCAAAAGCCATACATGGGATTGCTTCAACTAAGAAATTTCCAAGAGATTCAGAAATCTACTTCTAATCTTCAGACCACAACCACACAACAGTAAAAGGGTAGAGAAAAGAACATTAAAAAATGCTTTTATCTGCTTTCTAGCTACTTATAATATTTGAAAGGGTTGGGTTCTTATGGATTGGGAAACATGGCAGTGTTCATTATTTAATCTTGTACTTAAATAACAATAGTTATATTTATTCCAACTCCAATCATTAATCTCTGTATGTTACATACCCTTGTATGCCGAGATACACAAGGGAGGTTTCTATCCAGAGCTAAACTCATAAACTCATTCCTTCAACTTTTCTTCCTTTTCACCTCAATAGTCCACTTTCAAGATTGTGATTAAGAAAGACATTATACATAGCAAAAATAAGAGGATTCCTGACAATGTCACAAATAATTGTGCCATGTAACAGTTGATGGTCTTTTTTTTCAGTGAAACAATGCTTTTTACAGGCATTCAAGGCCCTCTTAAAGCTGAATGGACAAATGTTCATCTATACCATGTGGGTAATTCTTTCTAGACTAGATGTTTTTATCCTTCAAATTGCATATAACTTTGCACTGGATTGTGTGTTAAACTTAGCATGGTGTGGTGACTCAAATCAACCATCAGAGTTTTCTTCGGTTTAGAGATAATACCTTATGGAAATGTTGCTATTAGCTTAAAATTCTCACTCAGATTTATTTTAAAAGAAAGAAACCCGCCCATAAGCTTAAAAAATCCTAAATCACCTCAGATCTCACTAAGTAAAAATATATTTGATCACATTTACCTATGTGAGAGGGAAAATTAACCAAATCGACTCTTATGAGGTTCCATTAAGGCTTTTTGAATTGTTGTAACAGGCATTAATGGAACATTGATTAGTACCTAAAAGCCAAAATCGACTTAGTTAATCAAGGAACAACAACAAAAATCCTGGAAAATGTTGATCTTGTTATTTTGCTTTTTCAGGCATATCCTTAAAGCTGGGTCAAATCAATCCATCAACAACTCAATTTAATACTTGATATTCTACCCTGGAACAAGGACACCCCATCCATAGATCACTCCAACATTATCTGAGACACACTGTATTACATTCACTTTAAAAATCTCTGAAACAGAAAATGTCAGAATCTTTTACCCTAAGAAGGCCTAGTCTTAGCTAAAACTTCATGACTGAATTTGATGAATTCTGTGCATTTCCTGGTGAAATAATGTTGCCTCTCAGTATAATTCAATGTCATCTGGCTTAAAAAGTCAAGTATATGCTNAGCTAAAACTTCATGACTGAATTTGATGAATTCTGTGCATTTCCTGGCGAAATAATGTTGCCTCTCAGTATAATTCAATGTCATCTGGCTTAAAAAGTCAAGTATATGCTACAACTTTTGAACTGAGATGTCTATTTTATATTAAAGTGATATGTTGGGCGCCTGGGTGGCTCAGTGGGTTAAAGCCTCTGCTTTCGGCTCAGGTCATGATCTCAGCGTCCTGGGATCGAGGCCCGCATTCGGGCTCCCTGCTCAGCGGGGAGCCTGCTTCCCCCTCTCTCTCTCTGCCTGCCTCTCTGCCTCCTTGTGATCTCTCTCCCTCTGTGAAATAAATAAACAAAATCTTTAAAAAAAAAATAAAATAAAGTGATATGTTTACTATTCGGCATCAACACTGCAAGGTATAGAAAGGAAATTTGCACACTATTCTAATGCAGACTGCCTTTAAGAAGCCACCTTAACTGACAATCACATTCTACTGTATATTTTCATGAAGTCACTTGGTCAGAAATGTGTTTCATCATTTACCTACCATCTCAACTTGTCTTTTCAGTATGAACTCTAGGTCACTGAACTGTGAACAACATTTAATTATAGGCTCAATTCTTCAATGAAAATGACAGGATCATATATATATATATATTTCAAATTGAATATTATGTGAAAATGAAGATTGAGTATAAATCTGGAAGCTTTACTCTGGTTACCTAATAAAAAATGCCCGTCTTTTTCACTTAGAATGGCAAATTTTTAAAAATCCTGAGATGTAATTCTATGGTATTTTCTAATGTCAATCAATCAATAATTTATTAAGTACGCACCATGTGCATATGTGTTTTGTATAATAAATTTCAATATTTTCATCTTAGATGAGGAAACAAAAGCCCAGAGAGCCATTTGTCAAAATCACATAGTTTTTTTTTTTAAATGAGAAAACTAGGACTATGTTTAAATCTTCAACTCTCAACTAATTTGATTCATGTTTATATTGTTCTGAGGGTTTTGGTCTAGCTCCTTGATGCTGAAAACTGGTCTGCAGCCCAGATATACATCTGTCATCTAGACCTTACTGGAAATACTTGTAAACGACTTCTCTGATAAGTTAAAAGCAAAAATATATAAGGAACTTACATGACTCAATAGCAAAAAACCAAAATTCTGATTTTAAAAAATGGGCAGAGGGCCTGAATAGACATTTTTCCAAAGAATACATGAAAATCACCAACAGGTACACGAAAAGATGCTTGACATCACTTATCATGAGAGAAACGCAAATCCAATCATAATGAGATATGACCTCATACCTGTTAGGATATCTGTTATCGAAAAGATGAGAGATAACAAGTACGGGGGAGGATATAGAGAATAGGGGCCCTTGTGCACTATTGGTGGGAATGTGAATTGCTATAGCTACTCTGGAAAACAGTATGGAGGTTCCTTAAAAACTTAAAAATAGAACTACCATATGATTCAGGAATTTCAACTCTGGGAATATATCTGAAGGAATGAGATCACTATCTTGAAGAGATATCTGCACCTCCATGTTCATTGCAGCATCGTTCCCAATAGCCAAGACGTGGAAACAACCTAAGTGCCTATCAATGGATGAGTGGATAAAGAAGTTGTGTTTTATGTACATATATGTATGTGTATGTGTTATATGTATGTATTTATGCAATAGTATTGAACCTTTTGAAAAACGGAAATCCTGCCATTTGTGAAAACACAGGTGGACTTCAAGGCATTATGCTGAGTGAAGTAAGTCAGAGAAGGACAAACACTGTGATCTCGCTTACATGTGGAACCTAAAAATGCCAAATTCATAGAAGCAGAGAGAGAGAGAGAGCAGGATGTTGATTGCTGGGGCTGGAGGATGGGGGATATGGTAAGGGGTTGATCAAAGGGCACAAACTTCTAATTAGAAGATGAGTAAGCTCTGGGAATCTAATGTACAGCATGGTGACAATAGTTAGAAATACTGTTACATACTTGAGAAGTGTTAAGGGAATAGATCTTACACACACACACACACACACACACACACACACACAGGTAATTATGTCAGGTGATGGAGGTGTTAACTAACCAACTCTAACCTGGTAATCATTCCACAATATACACATGTATCAAATCACATTTACACCTTAAACTTACACAATATTATATGTGAATTATAGCTCAATAAATTCAGGGGGGGGAAGGAAATGCCATATCTGAGGCCCAACTTTAGACCTATGAATCTGAATCTGCACCTTACATGATTATCAGGTGATGGGTAAATTCAAGAAGGACTGACACATATTGTAACAGAAAATTAGAAGTTTAATTTTAATAGTGGAAGAAAGAGCTATTAACAAATAACTATTAACATGATTAAACTATTCAGTGACTGAAGGGAATTATTCATCGTTATTAATTATTGGTTTATAAATAGACCGAAGTTTTTGCTATGTTTGCTGATAAGCAATGTTGACATGGCAATGGAATAAGTCCTTGACGATTAAGAAATATAACACAAGACATTTTTATGTAATACTAAATAATTAGTTTGGATGACTTTTTGTCTGAATTAAATAGTTATTTTGGAGCGATATATATGAAATTTATTATTTGGATATTCTATTATAAGATATAAATGTTTTGCATCTGAAATATTAGGTTGAATTTCCCTAGTACATGGGCATGGTGGATGCCATTACCTCAATTCTACAGGAGAAGAAAATAAGCCAAAGAATTTAAGCCATCACCTAATATGAGGTGATGTGCTTGTTCGGCCTTTTTATTTGCCAGTAATAGAAACCCAACTCAAGCCAGGATAAGCATAACTGAAAATTCTAGAATGTTCGTATCCAGAATATAGCAGGTAGGCCACATTTGTGTCTGTTCAAGAGACATTTTACCAGTTTGACATCCGTAGCAGAAAAAGTAACACTTGCCCTCTTCTTAGTGGCTGCAGCAGGAAATCCTGGAGAGTACTTTCTCTGGCTCATCTTGAGTCACTTTGGCCAGAGGAATAAGATAAACTGCTTGGATGGGGTCATGTGACCACACATGTGGCCAAGATGGGAGGGTTAAAGAAATAACAGGATTCAGTGCGTGCAAAGCAGGAGAAAGAGGTTGCCCCTGGAAAGAGAGCTTCTGGATTTAGAATGGTAAACAAAAATCAGTATAGATGGTAAGTATGTGAACTGGGGCATGTTCATACACTGAGGCATTTTTGATTTCTCTTTTCAATTACACATTATTGAAGGATTGAAAGGGCAGTTTTCATTTGGTTGTGGTGATGAGATATATTCATATTGAAATCTTCTAGAGGAATGTTTAAGCATATGTTCACCAGCAGAAAGCCTCAGACCAATATAGTAAGAGTCCTGGGTGACAGGACAATATAAGGGTAGGATCCTAGGTTTCAAGAGATACCTATTTGTATTGAGGTATTTCAATTTATTCAAAATGTTCTCTAAATTGTATTTTAATTGGACGGTGATAAGTGATCAGTAAATGTAAGGCTTCTGGCTTTTAATAACATTATCTTTTTATTTTAAGGAAAATGAATCTGTGTTATATTTCTTTTTTAGGTAACCACACTTGTTCATGGGTTCAGATTAAGAATTCATGTTAGCATAGCAGGCAGTAGTTGTGGCCTTACCTAGGAAGAGATAAATAGCCCCTCTTAAGCAACACATAATTAAAACTCAAATCAATTGTTTGCCACATTTCTTTAATGCTCCCAGTATGTGTGATGATCAATATTAGTGATTAAAATGAGAATTACCAATCTTGAGGTTATTAATTACTAAGATCTTTATTCCCATAAATGAGAGAAAAATATCAATCAATGCTATCTTGCTTAAGTAATCTTATCACTGCGTGTGCCTGAGGGGTAGGCCATCATAAGTCTTCGAGCCCTTAGTAAAAGCCCTTATGCATCCTTTACCTCTTCTTGGGTGTCCCTAAATTCTAAGGTATTTTTTTACTTTTGAATCTTTTTAGTAAAATGTTTTATTTGAATCTCTCTTTTCTAATCTCTACTGGTAATAGAGAACAATCATTTCCAAATCCATTACTCATTTCTTTCAATGTAACGTGATTGATAATACCTCCAGTTCTTTCGTAATGACTGTATCTGTAATAATAGAAAGTTGCTTATTCTTGTTTGAGGTTCCCTTGCCCTTTCTAATATCTGCCCTTCTGTAACCTTCTCCTTTTCAATAGAGTGCATGATGAGATATCAATCTCTAATCATTTGGTTCATAGAAAAATCCCCTAAAGTCTTTTGAACCTGAGTTTCTTTTTAACCTGAACATTGAAAGCCTCTTCTCTGAAGTCCAAATCTTTCTTCATCTTGTAAAAGTCACTTCAAAAGGTGTTTCATGTTTCTAGAAAACTAGTAAACCTCATTATACTCAGATGCCATCTTGTTCGAAGCTTTTAATACTTTATTTAAGGCATGTTACTACAGTGCTAGGGTAAGACTTGCCACATGTGAAGATATTTACAGCATCTGAGTGGGCCGTGTAAGGCAATCACCTTGCTCAGCAGAGCCAGGATGTGGAAAGGAGATGACTAAAATTAAGCTGCTCTCTTTCTAGTCCCTGGCTGTAACTACTTTCTACCTCACACCTTTTGAAAATCAAAACTTACTATTAAAATAAAATCATATAGAAATAAGTCCTTCTTTCCCAAGTTCCTAGTAAAAGTTGAAATTGAATTTTATCGATGCCCCTCAAAGGAAGGTGTCTGTGGTTTCATTTTCAACATTAGCAACAAAAGACTATTAAAAAAGAAATCAAAATCCAAGATTCTGCACTTAATCTTCCGCTGCTAAATTTAAGAAGCTTTGTGTGTCATGGACATGAAATATGCCTATGTATTCATGAGATATTTTAAGCATAAAGGCAAGCCATCTGTCCACCTCGGTGTCTCCCCACCCTTCTTGCCTTTCTTCCCACCCTAAGTGGCTCTTCCTTTTAGTTTTAAAGCAATAGACAGGTTTAAGAAAAAATACACACATGAGCTCCCTTGTTACCAAAAACTATGCATGTTTCATGTTTATAAAATGTCTCTAGCTGTATACATGCCAATGTGTCCATATGGATACCAGGAAAAGCACTGGAAGAAGCTTGTCAGGTTCTTTAAGTGAGGAGGAATGGATGGGTTGGTGTGGAGGACAGGGTATAAAGGCAGACCTTCCTGCACATGTTTCATTTTTTCACATTTCAGTAAGAACATACTTATGCGTAACTTGGGTGAACATTTTACAAAATTAAAGGCATTTTCAAACTATTGCTTGATTGTGATAGAGAATTTGGGGACAAGGGCAAGATCCCACTTCCTTGGTCATTGACATCCTATCCTCCCATACATCTAAGTGAAAAGAGGTGGTTTTTAATGAGATAGAACAAACAGCATAAAAGAGAGAATGTGAGGAGGTTGAAGAATGGGAAGTAGCCACTGCTTTGGTAGCAAGAATCGATGGGAGATTTTCAAGAAAATAATTTCAGTAGCATAGCAAAAGTAGAAATCATAAGTCAGAGTAAGCTAGGGGTGTGTGTGTGTGTGTGTGTGTGTGTGTGTGTGTGTGTGTGTGTTACATTTGTCAGCAGAGTGTGAACTACCTGTTTAAGACATTAATACTTCAGGAAACCAGAGAAACAGAATCACAGCTCAAAAGAATAACAGAGCAGGAAGGTTTTTATTGTGGAAAGGGAGAGTTTATTATGTTGGGGTCTGAGGGGACTAAAAATATAGTGGAAATCTTAATGGAAGTACAAGAAGTTGGGTATTTCATGCAATAAACTCCAGGAGGAGGAGTTGACACCTCGAGGTGGCAGGGGAAAGTTTTACAATATGACTGTTTAAAAAGATGCAATGATGGCTAATTCTATTGAAAAGCTGATATCTTTACCCAGTAAAATTTTGGCCAAATAAACACTTGCCTCTTGAACAAAGAAAAGAACTATAGCCAGATGTTTTGGCCTCAAAGAACTCATTAAGAGAGAAGAGCCACAATAATGATTTTTTTCCTTAAGAACTTTATTTGTGTCTACCTCCGCAATAACACAGCAATGATCAGACACTCCAACAAATCGTTATAACCTAGTTAGCATTTCAGTTCCTCCTGGCATGTGATATTGAAATCTCACAGGGAGAACTGTGCTACTTTTTAATAAAACTATCTGGACAGCAGTTAACTGGAGCATTAACCTGTTTTGGAGAAAAATAAATCTGTTGACACTTGCATGTCTCTGGAAATTAAATGACCAGAAGAAAAATACAAGTGACACTACTCAATTTAGAGAGTGAGGAGAGATTAATTAAGGACCCAAGTAGATGCAGTCATGCAAAATCATATATATGTGTACATGAATTTGTAGGGTATCTACAACGTGCAAGATGCTACGCTGGGTATTGGGGTAAATAACAGAGTTTAGGTATTTGAGGGACATTGGCATCTTTTTAATATATTTCGTATTACATATTTAAACTCACAAAAATCTCTCATGTAATTAAAACAGTACCATATAATCCTGCTATAAAAGTTTTACATGATGGAAAAATTTTAGAAAATATAGAAAAGTCTGAAATGGAGAATTAAAATCACCTTTAATCCCTCTATTCAGAAATAACTGCTATTAATGTTTTGATGTATTTCCTTGGTCTCCTCTCCCCATGCATTGCTTTTTTACCTGGCAAATAGCCTATTCTCTCCTTTGGATGGAGCCCTCAGAGTGGAATTATTGGATCCAAGGGTACAGAGGTTTAAAGACCCTTGAGACATATTACAAAGTCGATTATAAGAAAGGGTTGCTTCAGCTCATGTGTGCTTGCTCACATTGTATAGCTCTTAAAAATCTTTGGCATCTAGTATTGACAAAACTTGAAACTTTGTTGATTTAATTTTCATTTCCTTATTTATTTGAATAAGCAACATTCATTGAAACATTACCATGTGCTGGGCACAATTCTGAACCCTCTTTTTTTTTTTTTAAATTAACATACAATGTATTACTTGCCCCAGGGGTGCAGGTCTGTGAATCACCAGGCTTACACCTTTCACAGCGCTCACCATAGCACAGACCCTCCGCACTGTCCATCCCCCACACATCTTATCCCTCCTCCCATCCCCCAGCAACCCTCTGCTTCATGAGATTCAGAGTCTCTTATGGTTTGTCTCCCTCCTGATCAAAAAAAGCAAAACCAACAAAAACAAAACCAAAAAACCCAAAAAGCAAAAAACAAAAAGACATGATGCGACTGGGAGTGAGCCCTCTTTAAACGTGGATGTGAAGACAGCAGTAGTCTCCATCCTGGAGGATCCTCAGAGAGAGAATAGCACTCACATAGGAGGCAGCCGGATAAATAAATGTGTTCAGGCCCCGTGTACACCCCACATGGTAGCAGCAAAAAAGAAGGGGTATTTAACTTTTCTTGGAGGAATCTGCTAAATAGATTATTTTTCTCATGGAAGAATGAAAGTCAACTGGAAGTTATAAACGCCTTTTAACTGGAATACGACTCTATGACAGAAGGTCATCATTTCCGTCGTGTAGATGAAGAGACAAATCTAAAGAGGCAATGACTTACTTTCAGTGACAGATTCAGCAAACAATAGAGAGATTAGGATGTATGTCTGTCTTACATCAGAGCTCCCACATTTTATCACCTTCCTACACAGCCTTTCTGCATCTCCCGAGAAGGTTATATTTGTTATATATCTCTTTTTTTGTTTAAGATATTTAAGCTCTATATCTAGGTCTACTTATCTCTACATATCTTTGTTTGTTTGCTTGTTTAACCTGAGAATCCTGGCCTAATTCAGAAATCAATGTGATTTTCTAGCCCTCTTTCTGCTCAGATGTCCAAGGCACCGAGGGAGCTCAAGGCTCAGGTTGAGAGATACACAAAGGCCACCACGTTCGATCGGCTCTTGTTTCAGCTGAGGATGCTGAGGCTCAGAGAAGGGGGCACTGCAATGACTTGTGGTGGCGAGAACACTAAAATTCACATCTCTGATTTCTACTCCAGTGGCCTTCCTCCATACCACACTGTCCTTGGTGTTTATATGTTGGCCTCAAAATAATATGAGGTTTGAACACAGATCGAGAAAAATATTTTAAAATTTGTGGGTCAGTACTCAGTTTTGTTCAAGTTCTTGTTCTTTGTTGGTGGAACCATACATAAATATTCAGCTTGCTCTGCTCCTTCTGGCGGGGGGAACTGAACATTTAAGTATCTGCACACTATATGCCAGACACTTATGTACTTTACACCATGCAATCCCCATGCTTTGATGTATCTGTTATAATCTCCAAGTCACAGACGGGAGCAAAGGGTACAATGGACAGGGAGTTTAAAGAACTTAAATTGCTTAGCTTCAAAGTAGAAGTGGGAGAACTGGAACTCAAGTCTGATACCAAAAGACTGTGCCCTTTTCACTGAATCCCCCAGCTTCCAAATTCTTATCATACACTGATAAAATCTTTAGTACTGGAGATATATATATATATATATATATATATATATATATATATATATATATATATAAAAATTTCTTTTGCCATGTAAAGTGTATATATATATATATACACACATATGGCTTGGGACTGAGCAAGAGACAGTGCAGAATTCTGGGAAATTCTAGGAATTCAAAGGCCAGACTATTTGGGTTCAAGTTAATGTTCAATTACTTTCTACCTATATTGCTTTGGACAAAATCTATAAAATCAATGTTCCTTAGTTTTTCCATCTGGAAAATGGGGCTAACAGTAGTGTGTACCTCACTGGGTTATTGTGAAAATGGAATGAAATCATGTATGTGAAGCACTTAACCATAGGGCCTCACATATGACAAACATTCAGTAAAGAGTGGCAATTTTTACTGTTACCTATATACTTTGCCACATTCTGTTGGCCTGGAGCTTGCTTTGCTTTTACTCCATTTTTGTCTAGCTTATTTATGTATGTTCTTCTTTTGGTCTCAGTTTTAGTGTTAATTCCCCAGAGAAGCCTTCCCTGATCATGTAACACTGTTGCTTTGACATAGTCAGAGAAGCTTGTATCTCTGCATCAAAGAACATATACATTGTATTTTTTTTTAAGATTTTATTTATTTATTTCACAGAGGGAGAGAGATCACAAGGAGGCAGAGAGGCAGGCAGAGAGAGAGAGAGGGGGAAGCAGGCTCCCCGCCGAGCAGGGAGCCCGATGCGGGCCTCGATCCCAGGACCCTGAGATCATGACCTGAGCCGAAAGCAGAGGCATTAACCCACTGAGCCACCCAGGCGCCCATACATTGTATTAAGATTAACTCTTGTCTACACTCCTCACTAAACTCCAAGTTCTCTGAGGTGAAGGCTGTGCCTTTCTTGTTCACCATCTTCCCTCCTTCACCCTGTCCAAGGTCAGACGGACAAGGTAGGCATGTTCCTGAGCAAGTAATGGAATTGCACCTCTGTATTTTAGCCATGGACTTTGTGAAAAGGTCCCTCTCAGGGAAGACTAATGACATGAAGAGTAATGGAAAAGACGTCTTGACTTCCCTGCCTTCATGAAGTCACAGCTGTTAGATTGCAAATCACACAGAGTTTCGCTGCTCGAGGATTATTTCATAATAGTTGTGCAATTGTGTGGTTCTGTAATGAGCAGTTTAGGGAGCGAACAGATAAAGAAAATAAATGGCTCCAGAGGCATACCCTGAGATAAAATAGTGAAAAAAAGAAGAGAACTTCTGGAAAGTGGCCAACAGGAGTTGAAGCTCCCGTGACGGCTTCCACAGCCGGTGGGAAATCCGAGTACATTCAGTCAGCGGCTTGGAGCACTCAGGTGCCTCCCTTCTCTCTCAGCACATGGAGCCACAGTCACTATATCGATTGGTAGCGAATTTGTTTTCTATTGTTGCTGTAACAAATTACCACAGACCTGGTGACTAAAACAATGCATGTATGTAATCTTACAGTTCTATAGGTCAAGAGTTCAACATGTGTCTTACTAGGCTAAGATGTTGGGTTGTGTTCCTTTCCAGAGGCTCTAGATGAGAACCCATTACTTTGGCTTTTCTAGCTTCTAGAACCTGACCACATTCCTGGGCTCATGGCCCCCTTCTTCTGTCCTCAAGGTCAGCAATAATAGCACTTGAGTGCTTCTCATATTGTTCTATCTCTGCATCTCTGCAGCCTGTAAAGTTTCTCCGCTTTTAAGGATTCATGTGGATGCATCAGACATACTTGCGTACTTCAAGATTACCACATTGTCTCACAGTCCTTAACTGTGATCCAGTGTGCAAAATTTCTTTTGCCATGTAAAGTAACATAGTCTCAAATTCTGAGGATATAAAAAAAGTAGTTATAGCCAGCACATAATATTAAAAAAAAAATTCTGAGGATAGGGAGGGGACATTTTTGGGGCCATCATTCTGTCACTACAGGTATAGTTCCATCCCTTTTTAAAACATCACTGATGGTGGATATTAAGGAGGGCACATATTGCATGGAGCACTGGGTGTGGTGCATAAACAATGACTCTTGAAACACTGAAAAAATAAAATTAAATTAAAAAAATAAAAAGGAAACAACAACAACAACAACAACAAAACATCATTGAGACTGTCCCCAAATACAGCATTGGAAATGCCTTCTTGAGCTTAGCACAGTTTAGTGGGTGCTCTGGGGTATACTGCCCATATTTACCATGACACGGGCACTCATCCCTCCAACTGCTGGGGATGTCGATGGTGACTTCATACAGCTTGGTCTTCTTTGGGAATTGCCATCTGCTGAAGAGCGCCATCCCACCCAAAGTCACAGGTCCTTTTGAGGGACAGCCTGCATTGAGTGACTCGCCATAGGGGGAATTATGAAAGCCTAGCTCCTCTGCCTCAATGTGGGGGCAACTCTGAGGGTCTCACCCCTCCCCCCACCCTGTGAGTCACTGTGACTTCACATGTGACATGTCACATGTGACTTATGTCAGTTCAATGCCCCCTTCCACCCAAACCCACTGCCCTCATTTCCCTGTAGGGGTCAATCCCAGGACCACTTCCCAGCAAACCTGCTGCAAATCACACTTCAGAGCTGGTTTCCTGGGAACCATCTGCAATATAACCTGATAGACAATGTGTGGATTCCTACAAGAATTTGGAGCTTTCCTAAATCTGCATACAAATAGGAATGAAAAAAGCTTTCAAGAGTGCACTTTCATTAATGAAGCAAAAATTGCCTCCCTGGTTTGCAACCACTAACATCTAACCATCCCTGAATCTTAGATGCAGTCAATCCTCATTATTTGCAGATCCTCTGCTTGAAAACTTGTCTTCTCACTGAAATTTGTCTGTAACCTACAAGCCAGCCCTCTCAGAGCTTTCAGGCATTCTGGATAGGTGCAGAATGATGAAAAATTTGGTTGCCTGACACAGAATTCACAGCTAAGGTTGAACAAAGTGACACTCTATCTTCATGTTTCAGCTGTCATAGCGAAAACAAGTGTCCTTTTCATGGTCTATTTAGTGCCTTTTTTAAAAAAATTATTATTTTTTTTTTTTTGTTGGTGATTTTGTTGTTTAAAGTGGCCCCCAAGCACAGTGTTGAAGGAAGGACCGTGTGGCATTCCTATGTGCATGAAGACTATGATGTGCATTTTGGAGAAAATACTTGTATTAGATGAGCTTTGTTCAGGCATGAGTTACAGTGCTGTTGGCTGTGCTTATTGAATTAACAGTGTATAGTAAATAGTGTCTTTAAGTGGACTTATATATAAAGCAAGTTTTTGTGTTGATCGATTGATGAAAGTGTCATGACCAGAGGCTTATAGGAATTTAACCTTATTTCGCCAAGAAGTAATAGTTTGTTATTTGCTAATTTAGCGTTCATGGCAACTTTATAGCTCACAATCACCACGAATAATAAGAATCAACTATATGTATGAAGGTATGTCTTTTTTTTCATCAAACTAGCAAGTACCTTGAATTGCTTGTTTGTTGTCCTGTACTTTCTGGAGATTGGAGCTGTCCCGAATAAATGTTATAAGCTCACATGCCTGGAAGCAAGGGAAAAGGAAATTCTCTTGTCTGCCATATTCCACTCTGTTCCGTTCTCCTGCTCTCATGCCATTTACGACCCAAAGGGATGAGATGATTATTGAAGCTTTCTTTGCTGGCACTATTTTCGCTCTGGGAAAGAGAACCCAAGTTCGTAGGTGATGCTCCGAGCAGCTTATGCTTGTCGGTCCCTGTGGATGACTTCAGTCCCCTCACTGTCTCACCCATCAGGACCCTTGGGAGTCAGGGCCTTCAGCAGTCAAGGCCATGCCTTCATCAGTCTAGACGAGCTGAGGAACAGTTCTGTTTCTTCCTGTGTCATGTTGGAAAGCAGGAGGACTCCATCAGATTGCTTCAGGTGTCCCTGCCCAACTGGGCCGCCATTTTCACTGGACAGTTCCCCAGTTATGGGGAGCAAAGGTGTCTTTTCTTCACCCGCAATGCAAGGTATAGATTCCAAAGCTTTGCTTTCAGTTCTCCAAAACTTCATCCTCATAAAAATGAGGATTTAAGGAATCTGACACTCCTAGAGCATATTACATGTAATTGGAATCACAGAGCTACAATTTACATACACTTTTGAGAAATTCCTCAATTGCTTCTGGAAATCAGGTGAGGCGTGAGGCATTAGACCCTCATCAGGGACACATTGAAGGACCTTCCTTCTTTCCCTTGGAACTTCTCCTCCACTAGTTTATAGCGTTCGGGGGACAAGGTTATCCTGGCCCTCATCTGTTCTCCCAATTGCATTTTTTATGACATATACTTTACGTCTCAAATCCTTCAGGGCTTCACTTTGATTCTCAAAACATCTTCTCTTTCAAACTAGTGCCTCTGCTGTAAATTTCAAGGGACTTTAGATTATTCAAACATCACAGAAATAACTCCCTTGTGATCTGTGTGAGCTGTTATAATCTACCTTGTGACAAGGGATACATCAATCTAGTTTGAATAGGGAAGGACCAGGTGGCCCAAGACAGTGCCTTAAGAACAGATTGGGGATGGATAGGGCCCACTTATTCATAGTTTTAACTGTTATTCAGATACATGTGCTTTGATTACACATGTACCTTATACATAGAAGTTTCTGTCATGGAAAGTTTTAGAACATGTTATAATTCCTTCCATGTTTATTTTCTCTCTTTTATACCATGTGACACAACTCAGAAGCCACATTTTCTTATAAGAAATAAATATTTGAGGATGTGTTATTTAAATAATGGACCAAAGATTTCTAAATATGCAAATATCCATGGAAATAAACCTGCCTTCTGCTATTTGGAGCATGCTAAAGAAATTGAACCATCCATCATTGAACCAATCATCCATCATGACTCCACTTGGGGAAGATTAAGCAAGAGAAAACATTTATTTCTTTTCATTTTTTTCCTCTTTTTGGCTGCTTTCTTTCATGTCCCCATCTCTTGATGAAGCATTGAATTCTAGCAGCACATTCTTGTCTCCAAAAACAGAGGCATTTTTTTTTTAATTGTGAAAAGGCTTAATGAGAAGTGACAACCTGCTTCCTTATCATGGTTCAATTTTTAGACCATCTGAAGTCTGCTAATTAATTTGTTTCCAATGTGATTTTCATCCTTCTTAGCGTTTTATTGATTCATGGATTAATCAACTGCAACATTCTTATTGAGAGCAAGCGTAGCATCAATTCGAATAATTTTTTCTTGTGGGAGCTTAGCTTCCAATGCTCTCACCCATGACCTAATTTCCAAGACACAGAAAACAAGCCTTGAATATTTTTGAGAAGTAACATGTAACCTACTCTTTGCCAGAGCGTGTGTTCCAGATTTGTTCTTTTCCAGAAGCATCCTTTCATTTACACTTCTTGCATTGCCCTGTAGACTTAACATTTGTCACTAGAAAGATGCTCTCACTCCCTGTTCCTTTTTCCTTTTGTCACACTAGAGTGCTAAACCACAACACACACACACCGAACTAACACTCAAATACCTCCTGAAATGGAGTGCAGTAGCCACCAGGAAAGAACCAAGCACCCAGGGTCAAAACAATGAACACATGAGCCATGACCTCTGGTAGATGAAGCAGAGGGTTTGGATCTTAAAGCCCCACTCAACCTCAAGTGATTGCAGATAGAGATCCTGAGAGTTCTCCTCAATTAGCCTATTGGTCTTGACACAGGTAACCAACTGGCCCAGCAGAACCTTAATTAGGAAGCAAATTCAGCTGGCTTAGGTCAGTGATATGAAATCAAGGTAATGAAGTAAGAGCTGGAGGACAACTAAGTGGACTCAAGAGTGAACCGTAACGTGAAGCATGGATTTGGGGTGATGATGTCAATGGAGGTTCATCAGTTGTAACAAAAGTACCACTCTCGCAGGGAATGTTGATAATGGGGAAGCTTTACATGTGTGGGGGCAGAGGATATATTGGAAATCTCTGTACCTTCCCCTCAGTTTTGCTATGAACCTAAAACTGTTCTTAAAAATAAAGTCAATAAAAATTTGAAAAAACAATCCCTAACTAGATGGACTCTAGTTCTAGCCTGGGGTCTTCTATACTGTGATGAGTATGGATTGAAAACTAATATTAGAATCGTGTTGCATTAATCTTAGGAGTGTGGAGGTTGCCATATATCCTTAGTATACATAAATTTTGCAAAGGATATTCAGAATGCCTACCCCTTATTTATTCTCTATCATTTTAATGAAATTTCTGGTTATTCTTTGAGTTATTTTAATGACACACTCTTGAATCAAGTGTACTCTGTGGATAGTTTTGGTGAACATCACTCAGAAAACTGTTTCCTTCCTTGATGGTAGCATTGCAGAGCTAAGAGGATAAGCATCTTATCTTAGGACTCCCAGCTTAAATGTCTTGTTGTGCCAGAAGGGAAATGAGGTGTAAACTAATATAAGAGAAAACAAAGGGAGGTAGTAGGGCTTTGGATGACCGGGTGGTACGTATCCTACCTAAAGGCATTGCAAAAAATCCCCCCAAGAAACAAAAGACCAAAATGAAAACCAAAAACAACAATAAAAAGGCAATACAATCAGACAAAACTCACTTGTAGATCTTATCTGGCCCAATTGATGTCAGTCTGC
Organism: Ailurus styani; assembly: GCA_002007465.1. Classification (NCBI taxonomy): domain Eukaryota; kingdom Metazoa; phylum Chordata; class Mammalia; order Carnivora; family Ailuridae; genus Ailurus; species Ailurus styani. The sequence goes on along the minus strand of LNAC01000005.1, from coordinate 3,195,469 downwards.
GACCGCTAATTTAGACCATCTTTTGATGTTACGGATGGGAGAATACAGGTCTACAGAAGTGAAGCTATTTATCAATGTCGTTTGATGTTAAAGAACAGACCCCCCAGTTCTGGCTGCACCACTTACTAGCCATGTGACTTGGGTAACACACTTCCTCTCTCTGTGCCTCAGCTGTCTCTTTTGTGTCATGACAGTTGCAGTAGTTTTCATCTCCTGGGGCTGTTTGAAGGTGAAATGAATCAGTAAAGCATAAGGAGCTTACTTTAATATGGCTGGTACATTACTTTCATTTCTTCATCCCTAACTCTGTCCTGCCACCTAGAATGTAGTTCCTACCATATTGAACCATAACATTGAGGGCTCCAGCCTCGGGATGGTGGAGCCGTGAAGAGTAAGGAGTCTGGGTTGCTGAGATTCCATGGAGTGAAGCTCCCTTGCCAGCCCTAAAACTTGGCCTCTAGGCTCCATATATGGAGGGACAAACTTCAGACTTCATTAATCACTATCATTTTGGCTTTTTTGTCACTCATGGAAGAAGCCTATCTAATACATAAATCTTCTATCTTGTTCCTTTAAAGCATCTGTGTGGCTGTTTAGGCAGTTTTTTTTTTTTCTGCAGTATATAGCTAGATTTTGTTTTGTTTATCCATTCTGATGGTCTCTGTCTTTTAATTGGTATGTTTATTATAATTTACTTTAATTGTACCCCACAGAACATCTTTTCTATCAATGTTTTTGTAGAACGATTTCTTTAACAACGCTTCCTTAGACCATTCGTATTTTTCAGTACTACGTTTTCTGATGTTTACATGTGAAAAATTTGTGTTTATATCTAGTCCAATACCAACATTTTCAACAAATCGACCTGTGAGGAAACTCCTGTGTTCTATTCCAAATGCAGTGAATAGAAATTCAGAATTGCTTGGGGACATTTTGGTAAGTGTACCAATGTCCACAATGTGACTCAGAGTTCCTGGCTCTAAGGGAGACCAAATCACTGGATATAAAGTGTTTGCTAGCAACCATATTAACTGATGGTCAGGAAGCAATGTTTTAAGCATTTCATATCTTATCATTATAATTTTTTACTTAAACTAATAGGCTTTTTACTTTGTCTTAGTTTCATTTTAGAAATATGAAATTGAGAATTTTTTAATTGAAATGCACTGGTCACATTCTTTTTAACCCTTTAAAAGAAAGAAAGATAGGGGTTTGGTTAGTGTTTTCTATGGACTATCTGATTTTAAGGATCTATATTGACTTTAGGAGAAAAATGTTTCTATCGGGGCATTTTCTATCATCTTACTTTAAATTTTCTGTTGCTTATCCCTTCTTTTTTATTTCCTTTATTACTTCCTATTGGATTATAAGTAATTTTTATATATTTTTCCTTCCCTTTTATGGTTTGGAAGTCATAAATTGCATTGCATTTCTATACTTTCGGTGAGTATCTTTACATTTTAAAAATGCATAATAAATCATACCTTTACATTTTTGTTTATCCACCAGGGCACTTGAACAGCTCATTTAACACTGGCTACATATGCTTATTGTTTTCTGAACTTTTGTTTTTCTTTTTAACACAAAAACTAAGATTTCAAATTGAAATTCATTGTATATTTTACTAACTCAGTGTTCCCTGGATTGATTTTGTTCCTCATTCTCTGTCATTTCTTTCTTTCTTTTTTTTTAAGTAGTCCATCCCTTTCATTATTTCCCTAAATAAAGGTAGTTGGCAGGTAAATTCTCTTTGCATGTTTGCATATGTCCTTATTTTGCTCTTGCTGTTGAATACTATTAGTTAGATATAAAATTCAAGATTGAGAGTTATTTTTTTCCTCAGCCTATTGAAGATATTTCTCATTTGCCTTCTGGCATGTATTGTTGCTGATAAAGAATCCGTTGTCAATCTGCATGTCATGCTTTTTTAATTAATTTCACTTTCCCCTCTGGCACCTTTTAAGATTCCTGCTTTCCTTTACCCCTGTTCCCTTGATGTTCTGTAGTGTTGGTAAGAAAAATCTAAGTATAGACATGTATTTTATTTATCTTTTATTTTGATTTTTCTTGCTCTATACTCCTACTGTACTTTTGATTTGGGAACTCATGTCTCCCTTTAACTGTGAGAATTTCTTATTTCTGTCTTTAAAAAATTTTTTTTTTCTACTCCATTCTCTTCTGGATCTGCCATTAGGTTTAGGTTAGAGCTTCTTGCCTATGCCCCCTGACTCCTAACTCCTCTCATATTTTTATTTTTTATTCATTTATTATTTATTTTTGAAAAAGATTTTATTCATTTGAGAGAAAGTGTGTGCACAAGTGGGAGGAGGGGAAGAGGAAGAGGGAGAGGGAGAAGCAGACTCGCTACTGAGCAGGGAGCCCAGCGTAGAGCTCTATACCAGGACCCTGAGATCGTGACCTGAGCTGAAGTCAGACACTTAAGGACTGAGCCACCCAGGTGCCCCTCTCATATTTTTAATTGATTCATCTCTTTTTGATGTACTATAGGTAAAATTCTTATGAACACCTTTCAGTTCACTAATTCATTTTTTGTTTCCAGTTTAGAGTGTATCCTATCTAATAAATATTTAAGTGTTTTTCAATGATGATTTTTCCATTCCCAAATTTTCTAATTTTTTTCCGTACTTATTTCTTTTTGTTTCATCTATCTCCTTTGCTAGTAGTGAATACCTTTCTGTTCAGTGGTAGTGAATATTATTCCTTTATTCATCTTTTCCAGCATCTTAAAGACACTTTGTAAACTAAATGCATTTTGAAATGAATATGATTCCACTTTAATACATGTATATATGTACATGTACACATACATCAAAGAAAACAAATATTTGTGAAGCTCATCCGAATAGAACAAGTTTTGACCCTACTTTTATGCAGGACTCCTATGTGCCTATATGGTCAGTGTCCTGAACTGTTGATTTTTTCCTGCCTGTGCTATACTGGTTGTTATATGTTTCAAATATCCCTCTGGCTCTAGGTATATAAGCGGCTCATAGCATGAATTCCTGTGGCATTTTTTTTTTTTAATGACAGAAAGAACCACAACAGCAAAGAAGAAGAAAAATGAGCTGGAGAGAGAAGTACCATATAATTGCCAGTCACCCGGCAAGGAAAAATTAACCCAAACTCTAGAATTTCTGGCTACCTTACTAATAACCACTTAAAGAGAAAAAGTCTATATTCAGCCTTGGCATTTTTCTTCCAGAAGAGGAAATATACAAAACCATACAATGTTAGAATGGAGAAGGATCACATGGTCCACCAAGTAAAACTCTCATTTTAGAAAAGAAGAAATTGAGAAACAGAGGACTTAACTTGCTAAGATCTTCTGGTTAGAGAGTGTTCAGGGCCTGGGATGCGGCCCCTGTTCCCTGATGCCTAATCTAGTACTCGTTTCCTGTTTCATGGTTGCCTTTAATTCCCAGAAGACTCCAGCCTCCCCAACAATTTTTTTTTAAAGATTCTGACATATGCCAGCAAAACTGTTCAAATATGTCAACTTATGCTCATCCTTGCTTTGCCAGATTTTTCACTAACTTTATCTCACATGAAAGAACCATGAGAAATACTTCTTTTTAGCATGTAAACCAGCAAGATCAAGTCCCAAACACAGTTGTTCGGTTTCATATGCTTTTAAATAGCAAACTGATTCTTTTGGTATTGTTTTTCACCACAGTGTTATCCTCAAAATAGCTTTAAGCAGACCATGCTTGTTTTCTAAAAATATTGAATGCATGAAGAAAACATCTTTTAATTTAATCTCGATACATTCTTACTTAACAAAAGTCAATTTCTAATAAATTGGCACTTGAGAAAGATGGATAATGTTTCTTTGCATAATCTTTTATGCTATTTTATTAAAATAAAATTTTCAAGATTAAATTAATATTTTGATATTTGAAATGTAAATAGTTCTTTTTTGTGTATATTCTATATATTGCATCCACTGTTTTTGAAAATATATAAGTTTTACTTTTCAAAAGTTAAGACCTCTCAGAATTTATGTAGTATCTATTATGATGATTATTGTGAATAATTATCGAGAGTCTACCAAATGTTAAATTCAGTATTTTGCCTGGTAAGGTAGATGTCATCGTTCCCATGCAATATTTAGGACACGAGGAAATAAGGAACATGGAGTAAGCAAGTTTCCCCAAAGAAATTCCTAGTTGGTGCAGAGGTGAGCTATAACCCGTATCTGTCAAATTCTAATTCATTTGTTGTCTATGTTTTATGCCTTTTCCCCACTTCTGTTGCTCTATTACTGATTTCTTCTGTACTAAGTAGATATTTTCTAGTGTGCCTTTTTAATTCCTTTGTCATTTCTTTTACTATATTTTTGGAAGTATTTTCTCAGTCCTTCCCTGACAATTATAATTGAAATTGTTAGTTTTAATAACCTAATTCAGATTTATAACAACTTAGTTTAATAGTGCACTAAAACTTCACTACTGTATAGTTCTACCCCTTCCCTCTCCTTTGTGGTATTACTGGCATACATATTACATCTTTATATGTGGCATGCCAATCAACACAAACATATAATTATTGTCCTATGCAGTTATCTTCTAAGTCATGTAGAAGGAAAAAAGAGGAGCCAACAAAAATATCATTTATATTGTCTCACATTTACCTGTAAGTTCCTTTTACCAATGCTCTTTGTTTTTTCATGTGGATTCACTGTCTAGTATGTTTTCAACTCAGCCTGAAGGACTTTCTTTAATATTTTCATAGGGCTGATCTGCTAGTGAAAAATTATCTCCATTTTTATCTAGGAATGCCTTAATTTCTTCTTCATTTTAAATAACAGTTTTGCTGGATACAGAATTATTGGTTGATAATGTGTCTCTTTCAGCACTTTGAATAGGTCATCCCACTGCCTTTTGCCTCCATGGCTTCTGATGACAAATTAGCCATTAATTTAAGTGAGGATTCCTTGCATATGATGAGTTACTTCTCTCGTTACTTGTGAGATTCTTTGTTTTTTGACAGTTTGATTTTGACTTGACTAGGTGTGGATCTCTTTAAGTTCATCTTCCTTGGAATTCATTGAACTTCTTTAATGTATATATTAATATTTAAAAAAATCAAATTTGAGTGGGTTGACATCATCAAGAGGATGACACAGGTTGTTCATGACTCAGTCCCCATCACAAGAAGACCAACTAGTAGGTATCCCTAGCCAAGACACTATTGTGAAAATCCCAGAACCCAAGGGTGAAGGTGAAGCGTCCCCTGGACCACAGAGACTAAGCATCCCCTGGACCATTAGAAGGGTAACAGGAGTAGTTTCGCTTTAACTGCATTACTCATCTCCCAGGCCAACACAGTGCTAAAGTGAGAAGACCCCATGGGCTCACAGTTTCTTGGGGTAAAAGAGAACCCAAGGTGGTCATCTAGTGTCCCCAGCACTGTGGGAGGCTTCCCAGGAAGCTTATTAAGCTTTTACCTCATGGGATCACTGGGGTAATCTGCACAGCTCAAATATTGAAGACCAGAAAGAGATGGAAATGGGGCAGGGCTTAGAGCGACCAGTGCTCAGGTCTTGGTGGACTATGTTCCTGTTTGTAGCAGTGCCCAAGTAGAGATCCCAGACAGCAGCCCTTCCATAGAGCTAAGCTGGTGGCCCTGCCTGGCTAGGGACTCAGTTAGCAGTTCTGGCTGATTTGGATCCCTAACCAGCAGGCCATACCAAGTGTGGAGCACGTCCTTCAGCCTACCCAAACAGGGAAGCAAACTTGCAGTCCGACACAACTGTTCGGCATGACCTTCAGTCCTGCACCACCGGGAAGCAGGGCTGCAGATGCCCAGCAGTCGAGGATCATATCCCTTGTCCTGCTTGGGCAGGGAGCCGGGCCAACAACCCTGCCCAACTGTTGAGCATAGCCTCTGGTCTCAGATAACCAGGGAGCTTGAACGGTGACCCTGAGTGGCCTCAGAGTGCCTTCTACCACCCTATCCAGAAGCAGATCTCAGCACACAGTCATACCCAATTGCTGAACAGAGCCTGTAGGTTTGCCCAGGCAGGGAGCCCAGCCAATGACTGAAGCCCAATAGCAGAATATAGCCTGAGGCCCTATCAGACCCGTTTTCCCAGACAGCAACCACCTCAGTCCACTGCAGAACATTGTCTCTAGCCCCATCCAATGGTGGGGTACAGTTGGAGGACCCACTTAACCAGAGAGCCTAGCCAGCGACCTTGTGTAACAGTGGAAGCACCACAAGGACAGGGCCTTTGAATGTTTTGTTCACTATTATAATCCAGCAGTAGAATAATGCGATCAGCCCATGGGGATAGGTTCATGATAATTGGGATCAGTTATGTCTAACTTCCCATAATCTTCTAGGAAACTCATGTGCCAACTTGACTAAGTATGGATAGTTATCATCATAATATTTGATAACACTTTAACATTTCATTCAATTAATGTAGCTGCTCTCTCTCCCTTGTATCATACTGACATTCATTCAATTTGTAAAATAATTTCATGAATAGTCATGGGCAAACATTTTTTCTAGAAAGTTACTTACAACTTGTTTTATTGACAATGGAAGCAAAGACAAACAAAAAACCCTGACAGATTCACAGAGGAAATTGCAAAAATGTTTTTTGCAAGTAATTTTTTCCTAATGGACTTACTATTAATTTGTACTGCAAAGTGAATATTAGGAAAAAAAATAAATGCATCATAAATGCCAGGGGTGCTTGACAATATTCCAGTCCAATGTGAATTAAGTAAAAATTCCAAAACAAACCTGAATTCAAAGAAAGTACACTCATGGGACTTAAAAACAGATACCAGACTATTAAAAAGAACAGGCAGTGCCTAATTGCATTAGGTGGACAAAGAATAAATAGTGAAACAAAATGCTTATTAGTCGAATTTCCCCCCCCTCAGGGCCTAGAGTGATATATTTAATTATCTGGCATTTTCCCTCTGGTTATATGTGGCAGGAAAAAATGTGATTGTGGGGAACTCTCCTGCGTTATGGCATGGCAGTAACTACTAGACTGCATCCTTGGTTGCTTGCTTATAGGGGAAACACAGGAGAATATGGCCTTTAGGCATCCTTTTAAGGTTCCAGATTTATACCATGGTAGTCCACCACCCTCTGGCTGAGGATCTCAGGGTGTTTCCCTCACCTCACTCCTGATTTCATCCCAACAAGGGGAAGGGACTTGATTCTCCTTAAATCAACCTTCCATGGTTGTCTCTTCAGAAATTGAGGCTTATACTGGACTTCCTTTCTTTCTCCTTCCTGCCAGCTAGAATATGAATATACCCATAACCCAACTTTGAACTTAAAGACAAAATAATGTCCTGGGGAGAGTCAAACTACAAGAATAGGGGATATTGACTCCTAAATGATCATATAAATCAGAACCTCCCCACTCCAGTGAGACTCTGAGCCCACCTAGAACATTCCATGTGTAGGTTACTGATGCTTTATACGTGTTTAAGTTACATTTTGTGTGTCAGGATCTAGTTTTGGGAAATGTCAAGAGCATAGTATTTATTTAAGCAACTTAAGCCTAAATTGCTCTATGCCCCAAATACAGAGCTTAAAGAAAATTCAAGGTAACTTCTCTCCAATACAATAGTGCTGAGCAGAGCCATTAGGAGGGTGGAGCTTTCAAATGTTCATTCAGGGAAAGTTAAACTATAAAGAAAACAAGGGATGAGAAACCCCAACTTTAGAAAAGTGGCTAGCTCTGAAGTGGGAACAGGAAGGGAAGGGAAGGAATGAATCAGAGCTGTACAGGTATGTCGATGACCCGTTTCCAGTTAGTTGACTAGTTTTGCTTTGTGCCAAATGTAAATTTTATAAGTGATTTTTCTACTCACTATTTAATAAAAACAATTTATAAGAAAAAAATAGATTAATAAAAAGAGCTCTTGGTGACAACAGACAAGGAGGAAGGAAGCATTAATCATTCCCCTGCTAACTCTTGACTAGATAAAAGGGACATGGTAGAAGAAACTAGTTTTTATGCAGAAACTACTATTTATGGAGTACTTACTATATGCCAGGCACTGTCAAGGTATGGTTACAAAATGATTTCATTTACCTGTGACAATCCCACCCTGTAGAGTAGGTATTAAGCATGGTTTTACTTTGGGGGGCCTGGGTGACTCGGACGGTTGTATCTGCCATCGGCTCAGGTCACGATCCCAGGATCCTGGGAGCCCACATCAGGTTCCCTGCTCAGTGGGGAGTCTGCTTCTCCCTCTCCCTCTGCTGCTCCCCCTGCTTATGTTCACTTGTGTGTGCTCTCTCTCTCTCTATCTCTCTCTCTCTCTCTCTCTCTCTCTCTCTCTCTCTCTCACACACACACACACACACACACACACACACACGAATTGTTGTATTTTGTTTCTTAGATGATAAAACTGAGACTTAGAGAGGTTGAATGATTTTCTAAGATCTCACAGCCAGTAATCAGCAAAACTGAGATGCAAGCTCATGTACTTCTTGATAACAAAGTCCACGTGAGTGGCTTTAGTGCTATCCAGCACTGTTTCTAAATCCTTAGCTGTTGGCTCAACATCTCCCTGATTTTTGCTATATTTGAGGAGCTCTGACTACCACTCAAAGGATTTCTCCCCTAGTGAATATGCCCCATTCTTATTTGCTTAATATTTTGTTTTACAACTTTCTTGATTTCACTTAAAATGGAAATTTTGTGTGATAGGTGGAAAATGGAGAACAATTATCTTTTGCCATAAATAGAAGATACTACTGTGATTAAAACTGTATAAACCTCATCTAGATACTGTTGTGTGTTGAAGGCGCTGAGCCTGAAACCTGTTTTCTGTTGATTGGAAGAGAAAGATTACCAAGAGTGTGTGTTAAAGGCAGGCCAGCACTAGACTGAGTCACAATCTGAAGGATGGAGAGAAGGCTGAAAAGAGAATACGGTCTCACCAGATGACTCCGTGATGCTTAATGCTGTACCTGAGCATCAGGAAGCCTAAAACAGCTCCTATTCTTCTGATCTAGAAATTTGGGAAATAATGGGCCAACATGAGTTCATGTCCTTGCTCCAACAGTTTCAAGTTAACGAACTTCTTTCCCTTAATGTTTTCTTCACTTGTAAGTTGAAAGGTACCTCATAGATTGTTGTCTGTGTTCAGTGTGATGGTACACAGAAAGCTTTCAACGTGTATGTTAGTAAATCTTCAAGAAAGGTGAACTTTTACCACTATGTTATCTGCACTCTATTGCTGCTGTACCTGAACTTAGAATTGTAATTATGAAGTCCTTACCTCCACTCCACTGAAGAGTTCATTGGAAAGCTTGCTCTAAGTCACAGCCTGCGTGACCTCCTTGCCACATAAACACTTAAAGAAGATCAGTGAGGAGGTGCATGACATCAAGAAATATTTACTGAGCAGGAGGACTGATATGTAGGGTGATGCATTGTTTTGCTTTGTGAGAGTTGCCTCGGGCAGCGGGAGCAGGTGGGAGCTGAAATCCGGTTTATGCTCCGCAAGCTCTTCCGTGGGCCCTGGTGGGGGGGCTGCATCGGGCTCAGCAGGTGCTTTCCCCTGATTTGCGCAAAAGCAAATCTTATCAGTGGCAGCAATCCCTCCTCCTGATTGCCCGCTATTTACTTACGTGGGGCATAGATCTGCGCCCTGTGAGTGATCATAGTAGAATCACACACATGGAATCTTAAGTGCAGGAACTAAGAAAAGGCAGCACACCAGGGTCCTGGCCAAGAAGCACCTGGTCAGAGCAGGTCCCAGAACCCTGCGCTGACCTGTCTCTATCCACGGTTGCCCTTCCCTCCTGTGTCTACCAGTGCTCACATCAGCTCTGTTTGTCTTTCAAGCAATGGCAAAATTCAATTTTAAAGTAGGAGTTCAATTTCACATGGAATTTTGAAGGTGGAGTTGAAGGACACATAGGGACTGGGTAAATGAGAGAGAGAGAGAACGTGAGAGAGAGAGAAAGACAGGATAGAGTAAGAAACCCAAATTTAGCTGTGGCATAGCTGGGTTATTTTTATTTTGACTAATAAGCAAAATTCAGAAAGGGATCTTATCCCTTTTGTTAACTTTTAAATAAAGGAAGCTCTGCCTGTGTCACTGCCATAGTTTTGGAGGAGGTAAGGAGGAGGGAGAGGAGGTGATGGAAGGGCCAGGTGTCGCTCTGGTCTTGCCTCCTTATCCTCATCTATTTGCACCTTTCCCACCTGTGATGCTGTGAGCCAGCATCATGGAGGGCCTGTACCTCACCGGAGACTAGACGTCATGCCACTCGGGCCCTCCTCCCTCTTTGCCCACCTGGGTGGGTACCTGTTGTGGGGTCTTGGGCAGGCCCCTTAGTCTGTCTTCATCCGTGGCATTGTTTGAGTCTTTATTGCGTGCTGGATACTGTGACCAGTGCTTTATGTGTATCATTTCATTCACTCTTCGGGACAGTCCTTAAAAAAAAAAATGTGGCATTTAAAAATACTTTGAAAGTAAAATTAAATTAAAACACTTTGATGATGATTCCCTATTATTATTTATTTATCATTTATTTTTCTATTATTCCCAGGTTACAGAAGAAAACAGTAACTTGCTCAAAGAAATACAATTACTGAGTTGCGGAGCTTTCCTCTGGAAAGTGGGACTGACCATTTCTAAAAGGGAGACATGTGTTCTCAGGGATATTTTGGTACCTAGACCTTTTCTTCCATGAGTTCTAAGCTAACAAATCCAGTGACTTGCTATTAGCTGGGGTAAAATGGCTTTATCTTTCTGGGGTTTAAATAAAGTGTGTAACTAGGGCGTTTGTTCAGCCGTATGTTCTGTGAGACGCTCTGTGTGCATCATGTGAGCAACTCAAGCATCCTGGGGTGCGGGCTGCTGTACAGGGTTGCCGTCTGTGGGCAACGTGAGTTTTGGGGAAGCCAGGTGAGGTTCTCAGGGGATTCATCTAGTGGGAAAGGAAGGACTATCTCAATCTCTTGAGTTCCAGGAAGGGAAAAAAAAAAATAGACATCATGGTCAGTAAAGAACAGACTTTCTGCCTGTGACTGCCTTGTCGGAAGTTGGGGGGGGAAAGAAATAGAGTCCACTTATCATCAAGGCACCTCTGAACTAGGCCCTGGTGTATCTGGAATGTTTTGTCTGCCATAGATGAAGATAAATTTGCAGATGGGACCCTAGAATCCTAGCCTGGAAACTCGAAGATAGTCCTGGGTAGGTGTGGGTGAGTTTCGTAGCTGGAGCACAACATGAATCCCTACTCAGGTTTGAGAGCCAGTATAAAGGGTGCTGGTTCCCCAGTCGCAGAATGTACCTGCAAAGTAGTTTACTTCCCTCAGTGGGGTCTTCGCTCCTTTGAAATCTCCATGGGGCTTCTTAGTCTAAGGTGCTGGTTTTGGTTCCTATCATGGGGAAGAAAAAGCACAGGAAAGTCTGCTCACTGTTGTGTTCGCAGAGTCATTGGTGGTCTGGTGGTCCTGCAGTCGGATGCCCCCACTGCTGTCAGGGCTAGGGCCCCAGGCTAGGAATGGTTCTGAACTACAAGGATTTCTGCTCGGCCAGTATTAGGATTACTTTTTCCTATTACAATCCAGGGATACCAGGAACTCAGCTCACTCAGAGTTTCTCCCTAATGCGCCTCCCTTCAACTCTGTCTTCTTCCCCACGCACAAGGTGTTTTCATGTGTTAACCCTATCCTACCAGGATTTCTGGGTCAGTAGGTCTCTAAGTATTCACAACATTCTTGCTTGGAACTGGTCCTTAGCAAAGATTTTGGGCATTGTCTCCAGGACGCTCAGCTGCTATAACAAAATACCTCAGACTTGGTGGCTGACACAGCGAAATTTTTTTCTCAAAGCTATGGAGGCAGGCAAATCTAAGATGAAGGTGCTGGTAGATTTGGTGTCTGGTGAGAACCATCTTGCTGGTTTGGAGAGAGCATCTTGTTGTATTCTTACATGGTAGACTTCTCATCTCTTCCTTTTCTTATAAGAATACTTAACCCGTTGTGGGGGAGCCAATCTCATCACCTCATCTAAACTTAATTGCCCTCCAAAGGCCCTACATCCAGATACCATCTTGTTGGGGTTTAGGGCTTCAACATAGGAATTTGAAAAGGACACATTAAGTTCACAGCAGGCATGAACCCTGTTTTCCTTGTGTCACACCTGGTGGAGTGGATATAAATACAATGGGATCTCTGTAAATTGGGGCTACAGCACCCCCATAGTTGCTTCCACTGCCTGGAGGTTGGTAGGAAGAGCTACACAGAGGAGAAGTGGGAGGAGACATAGGGAAGCTGCTCTAGGGTCCCTTGTCTTCATGAAGCCAGGGTCATCTATCTTCACCACTGTAACTCCTGAAAGCAACTCCATGCCTCTGGGGTAGAGGTCATCAGTCAGACCTTATTTTCTCCTCCATTCCCATAGCTCACCTATTTCTTGTTCCTGTAAAATGGCTGTTGGACAACCAAGGCACACCTCCAACTGTTTGGATGATCATTCTTCCTATCGGTCAAGTGATCACCAAGTGCTTATTTACTTTTCTTTTTTGGCTTGATGATTGGTTTAAAATGAAGGCACTGAGAGGATTTGCCTGCCAATAGAAACCCTGGATTCTGCTCTGGAACCATGCCAGACATCGGCCTCGGGAGAGACCTTATCCGGGGCAGGCCACTTGCTGGCTCCTTCCATCTCTCACATGTAGGTCATCCAAGGAGAACAGACAAGGACAACCTTAGATGAAAGAGGAGGAAGGACAGAGAGGTCTATAGGAAGGGGGCACCTCGTCACTCTGGGCTGTTAGATGTAAACAAGATAACAGGAAAGCGATTCAGAGATGTTAGGAAGAGGAAATTTCAGATGATTCTTGACGATATGGCTTAGGCAGGCGAGATTCGAATCCTAGTCCTGGACCTGATTATCTGACTTAAATAAACTACTTAAACTTTTTAGGCTCTAGCTTCCTCCCCCATAAAAGCAGCTGTCTTTGCTGTATGGCCTAATAAGTCCACATACCCAACACCCAGTGCCTGGTCCTCTCGTTGTTCTCAAGGCCACAATTTGAGCCTATCAGGGGGTTGCTGATGGAGGCATGGATCTTCTTTGATAATCTTAAAGTCTGAGGAAAGCATTTGACAGGACGGTTATCTTTTATCACACATCCCACCTCTAAAAATGTTAGATTTTGTATAACTTCATGGCAAATGAATTAGAAAGCCTTAGACTGAGTTCTCACTGACCATCTTCAGAAACAAAAATGAAAGGCTGTACCTTAAAAGAGAGGGCTAAATACATAAATAGTGCCCAGATACTGATTCTTATTTCCATCTGCACCTTTCGTTTTTAAGGCTCAGCCATACTGGGGTCTGGCATGGCAGTCCTGAGCTCTGCTGAGGATTTGAGGCAGGAAAGGGAACTTGAATGTCTTTTCCATCCCCCCCTGTTAGCTGCCCTTGTAATATTTTGTGGGTGGAGAGAGGCCAGCAGACAGCAAGGGGAGGGAGAGAAAAAAACGGGTGGAGGTGAGTCAGAGGGCAGGGAAGGGGTCACCAGGGGAAGAGGAAGGGGAATGGGGGTGCAGTCACTGAATAGTAACTAGGAAAAGTCCCAGTTCCAATTCCGCCCTCTCCTCTCCACACACAAGGCAGAGTCTCTATGCTAATGTGCTCAATCTAGCATCTGTTAATGCTTAACATTTCTCTGTAGCCCCCGTGCATTCTGGCACAGTCTCTGCCTCAGGCATGCAAATTTGCATTTTCCCTTGACACTGGTACAAGTAGCTTTCTAAATTTGCCTGAAATATAGCATTTGCAAGGTATTTTGGGAGACTTATGAAGAACTGGGCTGGAGTTAAGCTTAATTATTATTTTATACACTTTCTTTTTCTTCATCTAATTTAATTTCTAAGGAGACTGTTAAGCTACCCATAATTTGAGAAATTTAAAGTTATAAGACCAAAAGAATTATAACCCAGAGACCACCTTCTACTGGCCGAATGATGGAGGAGATGATTAAAGGTTGCTTCTAAATTAATTAAAAACATTTATAACCACTGCGAGTACTGTGCTAGGACTCTAAAGTAAAGCCGTACATTGTATAAATAGATGTAATACCTCAGAGCCCTCTCCACTTTTATAGGGACTGAGAGGGACTGCCTCTCTGGGATGTAAAGTCTAACTATTTATCCTGCTTAGGTTAACAGCTTCACAAATTTTACTTTAGCCCCTTTTATTCGATAATTACTAATCCGTTTTACACTTTCCAAGGACCTGATCACACAATGTATAGAATTGAGTTAACAACAATTTAGGAAATCATTCGGCTTAATTCTCAGATCCTCACCATTATGAAGTGGAAGAGCTTTTCGTGGGTTTGACAGTGAAACCTGATGTTTTAACCAGGGCGAGGGTTGGAGGAGGGTCCGGGTGGCAGGTCGCTTCCAAAACACTGCAGGCAGGGGGTGTGCCCCTTGGCCTTGGTAATAGCCCGGCAGACTGATGAAGGGCTGGGATACAAGCTGCAATCAGAACCCGCCTCCTCTCCGTTGCAATGATTACAGCTCAGCCCATGTTCGTTGTGAACCTTGCTCTCCTGCTTCCTCAGCCCTCCACGAATAAGTTTGCTTCCTTCTTTCCCTATTGGTATGTTTCACGCGGACCTTACTGCTGCTCAGAATGTTTATTTTAACCACATATGGTGTAGCCCTTCAGAACACAGACCCAAGATCAAAGAAGAGTTCTGAGACGGAGTTCCATTTTTGTCCTTTGTCACTTCCTTGTATTGTGATTTTTTTTTTTTTAAGCAAGTTACTCTAACTGGACGAATGCCGATTTCTGTAAAATGGAAATAATAGTGCCTATTGATCGTTGTATTGTAGGGTGTTAAGGTATCTGAAAAGAACTCTGAGTGGGATTCAGAATACTGCGGTTGTGGAACTGGTAAATTAGCGACTCGTGGGTGAAGCTTGGTCTTCTTTTTTAAAGTAGAAAAAAAGAAATTTTCAGGGGTGCCTCATAAGTAGGTAGAGAAAAAGATGAGTTGGATGGGAGAGGGGTCATGCTCTCATGCTCTTTGTCACCTTTCCAGTCCTTTGGTTTGATCTTGGTCACAGCGGACAGGGATTGGAGGTATTACTTAGGGTTCAGGTTACAGTGAGATACCATTTGAGATAAAGGGTGTTCGCCTCCCCCCTGCATGGGTCACAGAACCCCTCCAGCACCTTGAGGACTGTTGATTCAGAGGAGCAAGCAGGGCACCGGGGTGAGTGTGTTTATGGGGAACAACTGTGTGGCTGTTGGAGGCATTGTCCCATGGCTTAGGGGGCAGTGGGTGCTAATCAGATGGAGAAGGGGCATGAGGAACAAAAATGCCAGAGAAGTTTGCTTCAGGATGATTGAGATCAGGACCAGTTCATGAGCCAATAGGAGGCGCCCTGTGGGAATACCAGTTTGGGGGAGGTGTTAGGATTGAAGTTACATTGCTGATATCACCCCATTTCTGTCCAAAAACTTATAAGGACTATTCAGGCTATAAAAAAATTAAATGAGAGAATGCATATAAAGTACTTAACTACTGAAACAGATGAACTCCTTACTAGATGATAATTATGATTATTAATTATTCATAAATATAATAGTATTTATCAAGAGTATACTGTGGGCCAAACACTGTTCTAGGCATGGAGGAGACAGTAATCAACAGCAACAGCAATAATGATAAAACTCTGATCTCATGAAGCTGATAATCTAGTGGGGAAGGAAAAAAAGAAACAATATGATTTCAGATAAGGATACACATTGTGGAAAAAAATGGAGACAATTAGAGAGAAGTTAGGGAGTTATAATATTTGAGAAAAGGTGTCATGGGTGTGTGCAGCAGAAGAGGGTGTGTGGGGGGTAGTGTAAAAGCAGTTCCCCAATCACGCTGTTTGATTTGAACCAAACAACTAGGACACCTCATGTTCCACGTGCAAATATTTCAACAGGCACAGCTCGACATTTTCTCCTCGTTCCAAATTTGTATTTTTTTTTTAGAGGCGGGGGGAGGGGGGAGCAAGACAGAGGGAGAGGGAGAGAATCTTAAGCAGGCTCCACACCCAGCGGGGCTCGATCTCACAATCCTGAGATCATGACCTGAGCCAAAATCAAGAGTTGGATGCTTAACTCACTGAGCCACCCAGGTGCCCCCCACTTTTGTGTTCTTTTCAAATAAGCCATCACAACCTTTATCTATACATTCCAATATTTTAGTTAGAATTCAGACACCAGTGTTTTAGAAACACATCTACCACCATGAGATGACATAGAGCCTCTGAATGGGCCTGGGGGAAGCACAGCGTGGCAGAGTCTCAGCTGTTGTGAGGGACTTTATTTTTATCTGGCCCCCATCTTCTGATGTAACAACAGTTGGTCTTGCACAGTAAAGACAAAAGTCTTCAAGTGTTTGGTGTTTTCTCCTCTAAGAGTCTGCGTGTAGCCTCTAGAAGCCTCTGTTCAGTACAACCTTCACTTGCTACACCTGTGTAACAAGTGAGCAGGGCGCCCACTGCTGGCTTTCATTGGTAAAGCTGGATCTGTTGCTAAGAGAACTTGAGTTGACACCTTAAGTGCACTGGTTGGTAAATATGTTGAATTGCACTCCTGCTTTTAAGCGCATAGCAAAAGGGGTGCCTGGGTGGCTCACTCAGTCGGTTGAGCATCTGACTCTTGATTTCAGCTTAGGTCATGATATCAGGGTCTTGGGATCACACCCCACATTGGAGTACGCACTGGGCATGGAGCCTGCTTGAGATTCTTTCCCTTTCCCCCTGCCTCTCCCCACCCCCCACCCCACGCAGTCTCTCTCTCAAATAAATAAATAGATCTTTAAAAATAAGCACATACCATTGAAGCTAATTTTCAAAGTCTAGCACAGTATAGGCAAATGCATCTCTACTTACTATTTGTCCATACTCTGGCCCATCTTTTCTACAATACAAGAAACAGCAACTCAGCTCATCTTCCCTCACATTCCCAACTGAGATGTTGTCTTTATCCCTAATTCTGCCTTCCTGTGGCTTTCAACAGATATTAAGATAGGTCTTACTGATCTTTGCTTCACAGAAGCCATTTGAATGGCTTTCATGAAGAGATACCTAATGAACGTGCCAATTAAGAAAGAGTGTCCCAACTTATTTCTTTCCCTGTAGAAGAGATGAAGTGGAATTTTGGAGTAATTGTTGACAGGTCATTAACAGCGTCATCTGATATATGATTTGGGATGGTGAGGCTGCCTTTAATCTTTAAATTTAAAATGTTTTCCAGCTGGGGAGAAGCTACTTTCAGTAATTGCTTTCCTAGGCTACTTAGCTTTTCACCAAGGCCAGACTCATTCTGAGGTAGTTTTCTGATTCTGGGGGTCTCCCTCAGCCATAAATTTATTAAGGGTACCAGAACTCTGAAATTGGGGATGGCAGGATGATAGAGTATTTCCAGAGTCACTTCATGAGGCAGGTTGTAATAACAGCGGATCAAAAATCATTCACATTTTCCCAGTAAGTACTAAATGCATACTTGGTATTGTAACACCTACATGAAAATTTATTGAGTGGTACAAACGAATACAAAATTAAAATCTGCTGAAGGAACTTGTTTAGATTGCACATACTATGCAAATATGGGAAACTTCTTTTTATTTTGACAGATGATCTCATCTTGTATATTCTCTTAATGCAATTTCCTTTTAAACATTAATTAAAATAGCAATTCACTTTACATTTCTGAACACCTAGAATTCTGTCCAAGTTAGCTCCTACTCTAGCTTAGGGTCAGTATAAATACATATGTGAACAGTCTCTAATGGGGTCCCTGGTGACGTCTGTTAAGTTCTAATGAAAATGAACAAAATGATGTGTTTTAAGAGCCAGTCCTTTCATACCCTATTTTATACCAAGTAGTATATTAACCTACTAGAGAATAGGTGTGTGAAAGCTGCCTAAATAGACAATCTCTGATAAAGTCGTCCAGCTACTGAGTTCAAGTATAGGTGGGATCAATGATGAATTTTTAAGTCGACTTTCAAGATGGACTGTTCATGAGAATTAAAAATACATAAATATGTATATACATGTGTATATAGATACAAAAGTACATTTATATTCTACATAATTTTTTAAAGGCAAAATGCTTCTCAAAGAGATAATTAGAATTTTAAAGTATGGTTTTTATTAGAGTTTTCCTGAGAGGTCTATGGCTCAGAGCTGACCAAGTCAACTTTCCTTTCTTCCTAGGCACACAGGGAGATTACCTTTCCCAGTTTCTTTTGCAGTTAGGTGTGGTGATGTGACTGAATTCTCCACATTCAGTTCTGAATGTCAAAACCCTCCATGGGTGATTGATCTGCCGTGTTCTTTCTCTTTCAGGACTGAGGCACGCAACACAGTGCCCGAAATTAAGACTTGAAGATAGCAGAGACATGGGAGGCAAAGAGCTCAAATTCCTGACTTACTGATTGGAGAAGAGCTATTGGCAGATTAGGAATATCCATTTGAAATTTTAATGTGTGAGAATAACCTTTTATCCCATTGAGTCATTGTAAATTTTGGAGTTTATTAGCATAGCTGAATGTGCTATTTCCAAACAACCCGTAAATATGAATAGCAGCTGCGACCTGCTCTCCATGGTCTCTTTTGCTACAGGTGTGCGGGTGCTTCCGCTTCTTGTCTGATTTCTCTCAGCTCAAGGTGTTAGGGGATGGTGACTTGCAAGGTGGTTCTTCCTTACTCATTGTCCCCTTAGAACTTGGAGAGATAGAGAGTCCAGTCTTCAGAGAAGCTCAGGACTTTTAGTGCATGTGATTATGAATTAAGTAAGTTGCACTAAATTGGACTCACCTGGATATCTGTGGCGGCTCCCTTGAATGCATAGTACAAAAGAACATCAAGGGGAGGGACAAATGAACGTAAAGAATGCATTTTCCTTCCTTTGGCCATGTTCCAACTGAGAAGGAAAAGTCCTGGCTCATTACAGTTATTTAAACATGATTTCGAAATAAGTGACTTTATTTTCTTGAACCATCTTTCTGTAGTTACCTCTTGCCTATAGTGTCTGCTTACATGTCTTTCTTTTTTATTTATTCCTTTGCTCCAATGATTGACTTATACTTTATGAAATTTTAAACTGCTGAGAGGGACTGAATGGGGGCAACAGGTTTTTTGTTTTGTTTTGTTTTGTTTTGTTTTGTTTTGTTTTGTTTAGGGCTAGTAGAAACTTCAGCACTTTAGGGTACAAGGATTTTCTAGTAGCATGGGCAGGAGTATATTCTTCCTGTAACACTCACATCAGTTACATTCTAAGGGACTGGAGAAGTATGAAGTTGACCTTTTTGGTTTTACTCCTGATATACTAGGGTGAGAGTCCCTCATTTATGGTTTTGATGCTAGAAGAAGATGTAGTATAAATTAAAAATAACTAACTCTTCTAGTTTCAGAACACACAAATAGTTTCTAAGCTAAAAACTGCATACATTTCAGAAATAATGGAAGCTAATAGAAAAAAATGTTACTCCCTAAACATGTCTTCATATTATTCAACTCTACATCTGTTGCAAAAAATACCTAAAATCCTTAGCTGTTAGCTAAAGGATAGCGTTGTGTCATATAACCTGATAGTAGGTGATAAAGAAGTACCCAAAGGCTAGCAATAACTACAGAGGAAAACACCATCATTTTAGTCAGGTGAAATCTGATAGATCACTTATTTAGTACATAATCAATAACAACAATGGTAGTAGTGGTAGTAATACATACATTTTTTTGAGATCTTACCATGTGCCAGGTATCATCTCCAACAATCCTATGAATTTGGTATTATTATAAAGATACAATCATATTAAACATAATATAATTATGTTAAAGTATATAATTATTCTATCAAATGAAGAAATGGAGATACAGAAGGCTAAGTAACATGATGGATGTAAAAAGACTCCCAGGTCTTAAGGAACTAATGTATATGAAATGTCATCTTATTTCAGATAACCCTGCAAATTGGAGAAGATATCATAATCACAATCATTGTGGGATTGACTACATTTATTATTTGCTTAGTCACAGATGCAAATCAAGTATTGGATGTAGGTTGACTACTCAGAGAAGGAAGTAATGCACTGTGTCACAGCGTAGCCTTACTTGGCTGGCAAAAATCTCACACGTTGTATCTGTGATACTGTATGAGCAAGGAAGGAGACTTTGGGCTCTGAGAAATCTACTTCTCACTGTGCCCACACCTTTTACCATCAGGACATACATCACCAGTTAGAGAGAACTGAGAAAGAACAATCTACATCTTTAACCATCTATATTTATACATATCCAAGAAATTTTGGTCCTTGCTTTCCATACAAATCAACAAGGTTGTGTCCTTACAGAAAACCTATTTCTTTGTAGCCAATCATCTGACTCTGATTTAATGCCTTTTTATATTGGGGATGTTTCTTTCTTTCTTTTTTTTCTTCCCCTCCCCGAATGTCAGAGTTCTCAGTCAGACTTGAAAGCACTTTAAAACAAGTCCTTTAGGAGATATATAGCCATGTTATAAAGTTTTAGGGTTACTATAGAAAAGTCAGGTAATCATAATTGTTACTAGAGGTGAAAAACTTAAAATTATTAAGTTTATGAGAAGTAGTCCATTCTGCAAAGTCTATATTAATAATACACTTCATGTTAAGGAAATTGAATTTAAATACAAATTTTTAAAAAATTAAATAAATTAAACAAGTCCTCGGCAACCTCCAGATTATTCTTGGTGACCCCGATACCCCTCTGTCCATAATCTTGGGACCGGAAGGGCACATAAACGGTCACCTTATATTGGGGATGTTTCTAATACTGAATACTGGGATCCTGCCCATTAAGCCAATTCATGGGGGGCGCCTGGGTGGCTCCATCAGTTAAACATCTGCCTTCTGCTCAGGTCATGATCTTGAGGTCCTGGGATCGAGCCCCACTCATGGAGCTCCCTGCTCAGTGGGGGGCCTATTTCTCCCTCTCCCTCTGCCCCCCCACTCATGCTCTCTCTCTCTCTCTCTCTCAAATAAATAAATAAATAAAATCTTGAAAAAAAGCCATTTCCCTGTAGTTCGCACTCCAACCTTGATCGAGAGGTCATTTGATTATCTCTGCAGCTATCACTGGTCATATATCTATGTTGTTGATCATTTTTACCTTAATTTCTCATGTTACCACCCTGTGTTCTAGTGGTGACAGTAGAGCAGTGGAAGCCCATTGGATCTAGACTCTTTGGCTTAGCCACAGACAGTTCAGGAAGTATACTTGTTTTTTTTGCAACAACAAAATATCATAGACTAACCTTGAAATTTTCTGCATGCAGTAGTCAGGCTATTCTCCAAGGAGTCCTGATTCCTCTTAGAGGGAACAATGAAAATGTACCTTCACGGGGACACCTGGGTGGCTCAGTGGGTTAAAGCGTCTGCCTTCAGCTCAGGTCATGATCCCAGAATCCTGGGATCGAGCCCCACATGGGGCTCCCTGCTCAGCGGGGAGTCTTCTTCTCCCTCTCCCTCTGCCTGCTGCTCCCCCTTGCTTGTGTTCTCTCTCTCTCTCCGACAAATAAATAAAATCTTTAAAAAAAAATGCACCTTCACATAATGAACTCTAATCTCCTTCTATCTTTTTTTTTTTTTTAAAGATTTTATTGATTTCTTTGACAGAGAGAGAGATCACAAGTAGGCCGAGAGGCAGGCAGAGAGAAAGGAAGAGGCAGGGTCCCTGCTGAGCAGGGAGCCCGATGCGGGCCTCGATCCCAGGACCCTGAGATCATGACCTGAGCCGAAGGCAGAGGCTTTAACCCACTGAGCCACCCAGGCGCCCTCTCCTTCTATCTTTACTAAGTTTAATTTCTTCTCATCTTGCTTTATTTAATATGAGGATTCTTTATTTTTTTATTATTTTTTTTATTTTTTTTTTAAAGATTTTATTTATTTATTTCACAGAGGGAGAGAGATCACAAGGAGGCAGAGAGGCAGGCAGAGAGAGAGAGGAGGAAGCAGGATCCCCGCCGAGCAGGCAGCCCGATGCAGGCCTCGATCCCAGGACCCTGAGATCATGACCTGAGCCGAAAGCAGAGGCTTTAACCCACTGAGCCACTCAGGCGCCCAAGGATTCTTTAATCTAATAGTCCTTCCTGCTCTCTCTCCATTTTTTTTTCTTTGAGCTACAATTTTCCTCACGCTCCCCACACCCCCAAAGAACCAACATGTGACAGTCGTTTAAAAATGCGCTCTGGAGTCAGACTCTGCCTACATTTGTTCTCCAGCTCCACTGCTGGGCAACGTCTCAGCCTTGCTGGGGTTCAGTTTCCTTCTCTATAAAGCACCTCATAGGAGTGTTATTTTCGAGCATGCAAACCTCTTAGAAGAATAATTTGGTTCTAGGTGCTAAATAAATACTAGCGATCATTAATTTTGGAACTACATGTTTTACATGATGGTAGGAAACCATCGCTTCAACCTGAAATATTGCTTCCAAACCTGAAAACATTCATTTAATTTTTATTCTTAAACCCTTGGCATCCTGAAATTGACTAAAAAATGTCCCGACCTCCATAATTTCCTTTGCCAGCGTTACTTTAAAAGAATAATTATCTATTAAGATAAAGGAATCCTAAGCTTTTTATGCTCAAGTTGCATTGTAATAGAACCCCTGGATTCTTATAAAAACAGTAATAGAAGAAGAACAATAACAAATATATTCTCTCCGGTCTTTCTTAAAATTCAATTTTATTTTTATTTTATTATATTTTTTAGAGGGAGGAGAAAGGGAAGAAGGGGGAGGGGTCTTGGGAGAGGGGAGAGAGAATCCTAAGCAGGCTCCACACCCAGTGTGGAGCCCAACATCGGCTCCATCTCACAACCCTGAGATCATGCATGACCTGAGCCAAAAACAAGAGTTGGACACTTAACAAACTGAGCCACTCAGGTATTCCATTAAAATTCTATTTTAATTACTTATTTTTTTAGGTATTTAATTATCATTTTTCTTCTACCACAAAAAGCTTTACTGTTGAACTCCAAATACTTAACAACTTCAAGTAGAACTAGAATGATAATTCATTAATTCTATAGTTTTACAGAAGTTATTTACAAATATCAGAAATACAACAAAACTGGTATCAAAATCATCAGAGGGTGCCTGGGTGGCTCAGTGGGTTAAAGCCTCTGCCTTCGACTCAGGTCATGATCCCGGGGTCCTGGGATTGAGCCCTGCATTGGGCTCTCTGCTCAGCAGGGAGCCTGCTTCCTCCTCTCTCTCTGCCTGCCTCTCTGCCTACTTGTGATCTCTCTGTGTCAAATAAATAAATAAAGTCTAAAAAAAAAATCAGAAAATCTTTAAAATTTTCACTTCAAACATCATGTGGACCCATTTTAGTAGGTTCATAAAGGTACATCTTGGAGCCACACCTAGGAGCCACAATATCTGACCCTCCCAAAAAAAGAAATCCTAGAAAT
Organism: Ailurus styani; assembly: GCA_002007465.1. Classification (NCBI taxonomy): domain Eukaryota; kingdom Metazoa; phylum Chordata; class Mammalia; order Carnivora; family Ailuridae; genus Ailurus; species Ailurus styani. The sequence continues at coordinate 3,171,965 of LNAC01000005.1, read as the reverse complement.
ATAAAAAGTATCCTTCAAATTACAAAAATTTCCTTCATATTGTGCTATTTGCTTGTGCTTTCATGACAAAGCAAACTTAGACAGGATCACACTTAAAGAGCCATTCTTATGAATCCTGTTCAACCTTCTAGCACCAACTACTGCAATCTTTCTACCATCTTTAAGAACTTGTAAGGAACCATATCTATTGGGTTCCAGCATCTTTCTTAACTATTGCCACATCCTCTATGCAAATCATAGGCCCCGATAGAACTAGTTTTCTCATTTTTTTCTCAACTAGGCCTGTGACTTCCTACCTCTGTGTTTGTTCACATAGGTCTTTTCCTCAGATGGCCTCTCCTGAAGTCTGTTTCCTCTTGAAGAGCTGATGCAAATAAACCATTCTCCTTGGAGATGTCTCTATTCTTACCAACTGGAAATGGTCTTCCTCTGCTATTGTATGTGCTAGGTACTACTTACTCTTCATGGCCTATTCCATTTTCCCCTTTCTAATTAGATTTTAAACTCTTTGGCATCTGTGGGTCACAAAAGCTAGTTTGGTATATTATACCATGCATGACATTCTAGGTGTTGAATGGGGATAAACTTAGGTTCTTATTTCTGAGAATAGAGCCCTAAGTAGTGAGAGAGGAAGAGCATGGAATCTGTGAGAGATGGAATCGCACATCCAGTTCCAGCTCTGCTCTTTGGAAAAAATCACCTTCTCTGAGGTCAGTGTTCTCAGCCCTGAAAGGAATGGAATGTACTAGGTAAATTTTAAGACTCTTCTTGCTCCAAAATTACTTCACTTGGTAATAACTTTCTCTTACTCTTTACAAACAGAAATGTGGTTTGATTGCTCATCCTGAACTATTTTAAATTTGAAAAATATTTTGTATGCATCATTTTCATTTGACAAGAAATTATTGTTAGCAACTGAAAACAACTATACTAGGAGATATATTTTAAAATATTTGGATTACTTAAAAAATGATTTAGTTATCAGAAATATCAGAAGAATATCATTTTATTGTCATCTGTTCCAAAAGACCTCAAAGACGCTGGTTTAGAAAAGAACCGCCCAAACATTTAAAATATATACTAAATGCCTACAACTTAGGTTTAGTGACTTGGAAATATGACAGAAAAAAGAAGTATTCACCTAGCCCATTAATTTATTTCTATTTTTAAAATTTTATTTATTTTTCAGAGAGAGAAAGAGAGAGAGAGAGAGCACAAACAGGAGGAGGGTTAGAAGGAGAAGCGGGATCCCCATTGAGCAAGGAGCCTAATGCAGACAGATCCCAAGACCTGGGATCATGACCTGAGTTAGAGGCAGACACTTAACTGACTGAGCCACCCAGGCATCCCTAGCCCATTAATTTAAAGAAGTATAAAATATTCCTTTGCTATATTCCTTTGCTATTTTCCCAAAGTTTGTCAGCTGTGTCCTTAAAAAGAAAGATTAAATTTAATTTCTGGTAGACTCTTACTAACTTTTTTTTTCCTTTTCCAATTGGAATATATTTCAGTTCATGTGTTCAAAAAATCAAGCAAGGAAATGTAAAATTATGTTGATTTTTAATAACATCTTAAGACTTAGCCATATTTGAATTGCTTACTTTTATAAAAATTTAATTCTAAATCAGAGAAGTCACCTTAATTGCAATAAAATAGAATCTTAGCTCTTAATGAATATAACATTGAAGACATGTTACCTAAATTACTTCATTTTCACAGAAATTAACATTTCAATGTGTCTTGCTCTGAAATGAAAATATCTTTGAAGAAAACAATTATTGATGAAATAAAACATCTGGTGGAGTTGACTCAGAAATTCTCTGTAGAAATAGACACCTTTATAATCAACAGTTCTGGCAAGAAGTTTTGATGAAACACTGCTTAAAATAAAGAGTTTTAATATGCCACAGAGTTTTTTTTCCCCCAAGTGTTTTCTCCAGGCTCCTATTACTACCAAGAACTTGAAATTGACAGTATGAGTTTTCCTCTTTAATGACATGAGACATTCTCAGGAAACTATACACACAGACACACAGACACAGACACAGACACAGACACACACACACACACACACACACACACACACACACACACACATATTTTCCCATAAAGTACTAACCTCAAAAGGCTTTGTTTTCTAATGAGCTAAGTTTGTTTCTCTAGTTTACGTGAAAAGGTCCTTCTCAGGACTAATACACTCACTCCTCTCAGAGGGGAAACTGTTGCTGCTGGTTTGCTCAGCTCACCCCCACCCTGAGAGGAGTCTCAGAAGAGATTTTATTGCTATTTTTTGGCTCAGTGGTGAGAGATCTCTCATTTGGCCTGAGGGATTCTTGGTAATGTCCAACACTCCACTCTGGTTTGCTATTGAACGAATTTCAGGTTTTATGTTGAAGGTTTTCTCAACCCTGGTACTACTGACATATTATTTGGGATAATTCTTTGTTGTAGGTAGGAATTATTCTCTGTATTAATTAATGTTCCCCGAAGGGTGGAGACCAACACCCCTGGCTGGGAAACTAGCATCTTAAAGTACTACAGTAGTGCTAATTCTGAAGACAGAGAATTCACACACACACACACACACACACACACACACACACACACACACACACACACACACACATGAATTTGAAGTCCCCCCTTGTCAAGGAAAATGATCAAAAAGACTTCACCATCAGCTGGCCCCTGACCTGGACCCAGGCACTTGGAGGCTCCTCACCCCCTCCCTGTACTTGGAACCTGAGTGCCATTAACCTTTCCTACTCTCAGAGTCTGCTCCAAAGACAAAACCTTGAAAGAGTGATATGATCTTGAAAACACCTGCAGGGTATACAGGACTGAGCCCAGTTAAGGCCTCTTTATAAGCTTTTAAGATTTGGAGAGTGCCTGCGGGCCGGGGATCCATCTTGCTTCTGCCCAAGGCAACCCTCAAGCCTTCTAGGTAAGTTCCCTTTTCTACTATTAAAACTGCCACTTAACCAGTCTGGAGTAGCCTTTTTCTTGTCTCTTTCCGCCCTCTGTGTAAGGGTGGGGGGCGGGGACAGTGATTTCAGATTACACCAGGAAAGTTCCGGGGAGGGCTGTGAATCTACCCCTCCCCTGTCACATTTTGAAGCCCTGCTCCTACACTTAATTAGCAATGTGGCTTTGAGCAGGTCAATTAACCTCTCTGAGTCTCACGGTCTTCATCCGTAAAATAAGTATGGTAATAATTTACCTCATGGGGCCATTATCAGGATTAAATGAGATGATACACAGAAACCACTTACAAGAATGCCTGGAACATCATACACCCTTAACCAGCACTGGAAATTATTTTATTATAATCCCCAGAGGCTTTGAATAAAACTTTTTCACAGTAATGCAAGATTTAAAGGTTTTCTCACCAATTCTGAAAGTTATATAATTAATACTAGTTAGTGGATATTTTTTCCTTTTTAACCCAAGTTAAAATAATTGCATAGGCAGTTAATTTCTCTAACTAATTTTCAAAAAGGGACACGTGTCATTAGCCTCCCTAGGCTGATAAATTGTCCACCATCCTGAGGATCGAATACAGAACGCATTAAAGGAAAGCATTTAATTTTTTTTTTTTAATCACAGGCATACTCAAGAAGGTCTAGTGGGCCAAACTTTTACTTTAGTAGTAATTGATACAAATGCTAATAGCTCAACACCCCTAGATTTCAAAACACGGCAGTAGTTGAGACTGCATTTAAAATCTCAGTAGGGCCTGCTCTCATGCTTCCCATAAAACCTGAAGGCTACAATAGAAGAAGGTATGATTTTTTTTTTTTAAAGATTTTATTTATTTATTTCACAGCAGGAGAGAGATCACAAGGAGGCAGAGAGGCAGGCAGAGAGAGAGAGGGGGAAGCAGGCTCCCTGCCAAGCAGAGAGCCCGATGCGGGCCTCGATCCCAGGACCCTGAGATCATGACCTGGGCCGAAAGCAGAGGCTTTAACCCACTGAGCCACCCAGGCACCCAGAAGAAGGTATGATTAAGACCAGTGCTCAATAACACTGCGGACACCCTAGGTGCTTGCAAGTGACAACTAAACCCTTTCTTTAAATTTGAGCTTAAAAGAGTCACCTGATTATCTTATCAAGATAAACACAAGTTGGGATTTTTAAAAATATGGCCTATGGTGCTGAGATATTAAGGAAATAGATACTTAACTCATCTCCTTTGATCATATTATAAATTGCATTAAAATACAGATACTTGGACTTCACTCCTAACATTTTGATTCTGTAATATCCAAGGTATAGCTCTGGAATTAGATTTTTATGCAGCTATCCTGGTGATTCTCAGATTTTCAAATTTGGAAGATAATTCCTAAAGAAATAGAGGAATACCTATGGAACTCAAGTAAATTTCTATAAATAAAATAAAATTTCCCGTATGAATCTGACCACCAATTGTATGGTTAATTTATTCGTTTATTCCATATATATTTACTGAGAGTCTATCACATGGCAAAAACCCCTAACCAGAGGCGGTTCAGACATGAACAAAATAGGTCTGGTCCCTGCCCTCATGGAGATTATTACTGACCAAGATGGCCTTAACATGCCTTCAGCCTGACTAAACTTCAGGTAGATTTCTTCCTGATTAGGGAAGGCCCCTGACCTCCTTTTTTAAGAACATTTATTTCAGAAAATTTGCAGTAGTAACTTGTTTTTCTGCCCCTTTGAGATGAAGCCAAGCATGAAATATCTTTCTCAAGAAGCTGGAGGCCATCCTTTTGAAACGTTATCAGCAAAAGAAATTCTCTCTCCCAGTTTCTGTGGGAGGGTAGGAGCCTAACTTGAATAAATGCCAATTAGCAAACACAGATGGCTCGATCACATTGACCAATCTCCTTCTTAATGTTCTCTAGTACTTTTCCATGAGCTCACCCCACCATTTAAAAATCCTCCTGCCTTTTGCTTCAGTGGAGTTGAGCTCCCTCTTTGTCCCCTAAAACATTACTCTTGACCCCTATTGCAATAGTCTTGAATAAAGACTTCTTTCCCTGTTTTTTCCTTTTACATTATCTATGTCACAGATTTTTATCTTTTTAGTTTGTGAGAATTATCTGTTTGCTAACCTAGAAGGTTTGGGTATGAACAAGGAATCTGTAGTTGTAAGTACCTAGATGATATGAGTAGGACATAGAGTGACCAGACATTGAGAAACATGGTGCCAATGGTCCCACTAGACGTTGTGTTAAGGAATGTACCATCTCGGGGGCCAGATGCTAGCTTCAAGAATTCACAAAGGCCAAGTCTTAGATATTTTGAACACAGAATAACTAAATATGGTAATAAATTAAGAAATGTTGAACAAAATGGAAATTTATGAGTATGTACTGATCATAAATAATTAGGGAGAAGGAGCAGGGGCTCTCGATTACAGGAGAAAGCTGAGAGATGACTGGTCATTGTGCAGAGAATGCTGCAGTTTAAAAATCATCATTTTGAAACCATCACAGTAAAGATTAGAAGAATCATTAATGAATGATAAATCAAGGGGGAAATTTTTGATGCAGAACAGGACAGATGCATAGTCTTAGAGTGTCTCTCTATGGATTGCTCATTAATTACAAGAGAAAAAGTAAGTAACTACACAATAGTGCAACTGGACCATATGTTGGTCAGGTGACCAAAGTTAACATCAGCAATGAAGGGCAAATGGACATAATGTGCCTTCACATGTAACACTCTGAGAAGGACATAAAAATACTTGTATAATCTTTATACTAAGAATTTTTAATGTGACCACAAGGGACCATGAAACCATCCCCAAATGATCCCCAAATAATCTACTATTAAGAAAGGGAGGGGGAAAGGATATATTCTTCAAAGATGTCAATGTCAGAGGCCAAAGATCTATTTTGGATTAAAGGATACTCACGAAGCCTGAAATTAAATGCACTATGTGATCCTAGATTAGATTTTGTATTGAAAAAAAAAATGCTACAAAGGCCTTTGTTCTATTTATTGGTAAAGTTGCAATACAGTTGGTAGATCACTAAATGTTAAAAACTATACAATGATTATGTGAGAGAATGTTCTAATACTTAGAAAATATACATTGAACATTGAGGGTAAAGGGTCATGTCGTATGTAACTTATAGTCAAGTGGTTCTGAAAAAATGTAGATAGATAGCAAATAATAAAGATAAAGCAAATGGGGTGAAATACTGACAATGGGTGAATCTGTATAAAATAATTACAAGTGTTCATTATATTATTTTTGTAACTTTCCTGCATGGTCAAAATTATTTTTAAGTAACAAGTTTAAAATATTCCATTTTTCTTAGATACACATTTAGGTAATCAGAAAACCAATAATTCCACAAAGCTAGTCATTGCATGGCCTTACTCAGCTTCAACTAAATTTTATAACTTTAGCCTTTACAGAGAAGGAACTGAGGAGGTGATTTTTTAATATTATTTATTCTGCTTAATTAAAAAAAAGTATGCATTTCTCTAAGACCACAGAACAAGGAAAGAACTTAGCTTTACTGAAAGAAAACCTAATAAATTGGTTAGACTTCCTTTACTTCACTGTGAAGAGCCTCAGAGCCCTTTGGCCTTGACTGTTGGAACCAATTTTGCTACATTGTAGTAATTCTTTTCAGCCCAGCTTGGCTGGTACAAAAGGTAGTACCTTCTTTTAAACCCCTCCTTTTTTCTCCCCCTTCCCCTCCCCCTCCTCCTCCTTCTTCTTATGTTAAAGTCTATACTAATAGGCTTCAACTTTTTGAGTGACATTTTGACAGTTAAATGGTGAACTGCACTAAAATATTGAAACAGGGGCGCCTGGGTGGCTCAGTGGGTTAAAGCCTCTGCTTTCGGCTCAGGTCATGATCTCGGGGTCCTGGGATCGAGGCCCGCATCGGGCTCCCTGCTCAGCGGGGAGCCTGCTTCCCCCTCTCTCTCTCTGCCTGCCTCTCTGCCTCCTTGTGATCTCTCTCCCTCTGTGAAATAAATAAAAATTAAAAAAAAAATAAAATAAAATGTTGAAACAGTTGCATTATAGATAAATATATAAATGGAAACACTATACTGAAATAAGACAATGCTCTAACCAGGTTTATCCTCTGGAAGTTAAACGCAATGTTCAGATGTTACTCAAATGCTGGAATCTGGGGAGACTTCTTTTTTTTTTTTTTTTAAAGATTTTATTTATTTACTTCGCAGAGGGAGAGAGATCACAAGGAGGCAGAGAGACAGGCAGAGAGAGAGGGGGAAGCAGGCTCCCCGCCGAGCAGGGAGCCCGATGTGGGGCTCGATCCCAGGACCCTGAGATCATGACCTGAGCCGAAAGCAGAGGCTTTAACCCACTGAGCCACCCAGGCGCCCTCTGGGGAGACTTCTGATGGATATACCTCAAGTAGCCATGTCCTTTCCCGCTCCCCCCTCTATCGCTGTTCTCTATCATTTTATCCTGATTTATTTGATGGCTTGGAATTTGTCACCAACTGCCTACATTATTTATTTATTTAAAAGGACTTCATTTATTTATTTGACTGAGAGAGAGAGCACAAGCAGGGGAAGTGACAGGCAGAGGGAGAAGCAGGCTCTCCGCTGAGCAGAGAGCCTGACATGGGGCTCGATCCCAGGACTCTGGGATCATGACCTGAACTGAAGGCAGATGTTTAACTGACTGAGCCACCCAGCCCCCCTCTACATTTTTTTGTGTGTATTGTCTGTCTTCCTCTAAAACATAAATTCTATGTTCATAAGCTCAGCAAGAATTTTGCCTGTCTTTTGCTTAATGTTTAGCAAGTAAATAAATGATAGAGAGAGATGCAGAGAGAGAGGGAGACAGAGACAAGAGTTGTATACTCCCATAAATTTATTCTCTGGTTTTTTATTTAAGAGCCAAGGTAGTTTCCCATCGTATCACAATTTTTACCTCTGTAACAAGATATAAACATTTAATATACACATGCATATGTATGCATGTATAGATGCACATATGTTTGTGTCTATGTATATTTCAATCTTTGCTGATTTACAAGGCAAGTATTGCCTACTTCTTCTTCATCTTTACCCACAAGGGAATGGAGATTGAAGAACAGCGCCTGTACATGTGTGTGTTATTATACTTACTTATTTTTTTTAAATAAAAAGTTCCCCAGGCCTTAAGGAAGGAGAAAAATCTGAGCCTAATGATTTGTTTAAAGTGCATTTTCTTGGGTTTATGGGTAGACCAGTTGGTGAAGTGTCTGCCTTTGGCTCAGTTCATGACCCCAGGGTCCTTGGATCTTGAACCATGTCAGGCTCCCTGCTTGGTGGGGAGTCTGCTTCTCCTTCTCCCTCTACAGCTCCCCCTGCTTGTGCTCTCTCTCTCTCTCTCTCTGTCAAATAAATAAATAAAATCTTAAAAATAAAGTGAATTTTACTGTTGATGTTGTTTTGTTTTTTGTTTTGTGGCTGGTGAAACAGGGCAGGGAAGGGGATGTGAGAAAGAACAGGATAAGGAAGAAGAGGAGCAGGAACACAGGAGGACTCCAAGCTCCAGGTGTGAGCAGAGTGAGGCTGTTGTCTGGGAAGTGCTGGCAGAAGCATGTAAAGAAAGAAGCTGTGTTGGCAGGGAGTCCTCACCAGCTAATGACCCAGTGCGTTGACAGCCCAGGTACGTGGGAGTGGAGCACAGAGAATGAGGAAAAGAGAGAGGGACAAAAAGCTCACCATGTAAACAGTGTGTATTGTGATGGGATTATTTGTCATTTGGAGGATTTGGGATCTTATCCTGTGGGGAGTCACTGAAGAATTTTAAGCAAAGAAATGACATAATGACATTGTCAATTCAAAAAACCCAGCAGGTGGATGGGGAGAGGGATATGTTAATTAGCTTGACTATGGTAATTACTTACAATGTGTATCAAGATCAAAATATCAAGTGTATACCTTGAAATATATAATTTTTATTTTTCAGGTATATCTCAATAAAGCTGGGGTAGGGGTGGGGGAGGGAGGAAGCTATCTGGTGGTGGGATGGGGAACAATTTGGAGAGAAAGAAGACCAGATGTTGGGAAACCAGGCTATTGATAAAAACCCCGGGGCTTTAGCCGTGGCAGCCCTTTCTTATACACATGATTGAGTTTTCTGAATTAAAAAAAAATATAGAAAAGATAACCAAATACAGATTTCTGTCTAAGTGAAAATTACATGTATGTTTTAAAAAATTAATAATGTTCACATCTCTGTAAGTTGGGTTTATTTAGAAACTGTTTTTGTTTCTATCCATGGATCAATACAATAGCTGAATTTATTTTTAATTCATGAATGTATAGGATACTAATCTCTTCTACCAAGCTACTGATACGAATTTGTTTTTAGATCCTTTGCCATTTCAATTGATGGCATGATAAAGTGATGAAATATCAGGCTGTGGCTGTTATTTTCTTCTGAAGAGTTAATCCATTTTGTTATTTGCTCTGAAGTAGTGGATCTATAGCTATAATATTTCAGGGTTCTGTCCATGGTGACAGCCACATTCATTATAAGCACCTAGTAATCCTACAATGCTTCCTTTGGCTCAAGTTCATCAGACACCATTCTGGAAGTCTGATATCTGTAGCAAGGAGCCATGTTAAATGAGAATGCAGATGCATTGCTTGAAAATTTGACTATTTTTGTAACAGAATTCAGAGCAAGCAAACAGAACTGGGACACACTGCCCAGCGTATTATTAGGCAGTGACAGTATAAACCAACTAAGTAACCTAGGCATGATATGAGGGGAAGAGGGAGACTTTCCAAAATGAATGGTAAGCAAATTCCAAAGGTAGTTCTGGACATCTGACTAGTCAATGTGTGCTAATGATCTCAGGATGCTTAGTCTTGTCTGTATTTGAAGCTTTTACCGTTTTCTCTCTGAAAAGTAAAAAACAAAAACAAAAACAAAAAACTTCGATTAAGCTATAAAGTCTCAATTCTAACAAATGGGGAACAACTAGAGGGTTAAATAGCATTCAGATAATTACTTTAAAGACTTTTCTGCACTTATCATGAATACTAGGAGCCTCTTGCTCCTTCCATCCCTTTCCAAGTTTAATACTAAATTTATGTCCTATATGTGTCTTTGGTTATTAACTTGTTTCTACAGTTGACTCTTGAACAACACACTGGTTAAGGGCATTGACCCCACAGAGTTGAAAATCTGCTTGAGTCCCCCAAAACTTAATTACTAATAGCCCTAGTGTTGGGGCTGTTACCAGAAGCCTTACTGATAACATAAATATTGTGTATGCTGTATGTGTTATCTACTGTGTTCTTACAGTAAAGAAACCTAGAGAAAAGAAAATATTATTAAGAAAATTATAAGGAAGATAAAATATTTATTGAAAAACATCTGCATAGAAGAGGACCTGCACAGTTCAAACCTGTGTATTATACACAACACTTCATGTATCTCCTGCCTTTACAAGCTGCTAATCTATACATTAATTGTGCATAGCATATCTTATGGGTTTTATATGTCCCATTTGTTTTTCTTATCCTCTCTGTCAAAATTGAAATTATTAAATAATGTGGCAAACATGTATTGCAGTAGTTATTCAAAATTAGGTTTCTGATCATGTTATTATTAACTGAGTCATAGCTGCAGTGACTAATAAATTTGAGCAATTTATTTTTTATTTATTTATTTTTTAAAGATTTTATTTATTTATTTCACAGAGGGAGAGAGATCACAAGGAGGCAGAGAGGCAGGCAGAGAGAGAGAGGGGGAAGCAGGCTCCCCGCTGAGCAGGGAGCCCGATGCGGGCCTCGATCCCAGGACCCTGAGATCATGACCTGAGCCGAAAGCAGAGGCATCAACCCACTGAGCCACCCAGGCGCCCACATTTGAGCAATTTAGATAAAAGCCAAAAAAAAGGAGAATTATGGGATCAAAAAAATCCCTCTTTAACAAGACTTAAGAACTATTTGCTTCTGTGTAATTTCTCTTACTTAACTTGACGGTGGCCTTATTATTTTTTCAATCTATTTCTTTAATTTTGTTTGAGTTGAAACTAAGTTAGCCTGAGTAACAGTGAGTACTCAAAATGCCAGGGACCTGAATAAAGTAAAAGTTTATTTCTCTGTCATGCGTTTGAAAAAAGTTTTCTGCTAGGAGGAACAAGGGAAGGAAAAAGGAGGGCAAACTCTCTTCTAGGAAGTCAAACACAAGGAATTTCTGTATATAGCATGAGCCAGAACTTTAGTCATATGACCATACTTAACTCAAGGGATGCTGGGAAATGTTGTCTTTTTTCAGTTGGTTATGAGGCTATAGCTAAAATCAGGGCTTAGGGAAAGAAGAGATGGCATGTATTGGAAGAGGAATATCCGGCTGTGTCACAAAAACCTCTGAACAAAAACGAAATTTCCACTAAAGTGCAAAAATGTGACCCGAAAATAGGACAAATGTCCTGCCACCTTATGATTATCTCTGTGATCTAAAACTCAAAGAAAATCCAAATCTATGTTATTACAACTCCTCCTAAAAAGTGCGTAATTATGATCAAGTTAGCATCTGATTAAACATTTTTCTCTAAGACTTTAGATTCAAAACAACCAATAATTATCTTGTGCAGCACGCTTAGCAAATGCATCTTATTACCATAATAATATCAAGATCATATCATTAAACCAAATATAAACCTTTGAAAACAATTAAAAACGAACCCCACACTCCCTAAACAGGTGCATGCTTTTCTTCTGTAAGTCTAAAGAACACTACTCTTTTCTATTTGCTTGTTTTCCCCCCAAACTTTATATTTTCAGAAAAGTACATTACTCATCTGTCTTTAAACATGGGCAGAGTAGTTGCTGAAAGCTGGAGCTTTATCTATTTCTTATTTCTCTTCAAATCATTGGCTCTAGTCGATTTGTAATAGTTGGTCTCTAGATTTCCTTTGATCTTCTTTAGTAAGAAATAGCCTCAATCGGCCTTTTAATTGGTTTCCACACGAAATCTGCATTCACTGAAGTTTTCCTGGGAATAAAATCGCTGGCACTTTCCAACCTCTCAATTGACAATAACTGCCCCACCTGCTTTGGGAGAAAAGATCTAAGGGGGCCGTTCAGGGGAGCTGTAGTGTTGTCTTCATTGTACCCAATAATCCCTGAAGTCTACATGGAGGGATCTAACTAACATTTATTGAAACAATTATTCATTGCCAGCACCATATAGTAAAGTTTTATTTGGTATATATTAGCAGAATTATATTATCTTCTGAAATAATCATACTTATTTCTTGCTAATCATATTCTTGGGTATTTTATGATTAGTTGTCATTGAGCTCTTTCTTCCATTATATTGATTATTCCTAGAATTTAAGATAGCTATTGACTCTTACATATTAATTTTGTAGCTAGCAATCATATATACTTTCTTCATATATTCAGTAATTTTTTTCACTTGACTCTCTTGGGTTTTCTAAATATACAGTGGCATGATCTTCAAAGATATTTGTCTCATATTTTATTCTCATACTTATTTTCTTTAAGAGATTTACTGCTAATCACCATGGGAAAAGAAAGTTCTTGGTTTACAACTTGTGACTCTGTCTGAGATGTTACGAGTTTCACCCTCGTTTACTTCACCCTGTAAACCGGGAAAGAAAGTTCCTGGTTTACAACTTGTGACTGCATCTGAGATTTTAGGGGCTGAATTAAGCCCCGTAACTACTTGCAAAGTGAGTATTATCCACATTTCATGAAGAGAAAATTGCCTAGGGTCACAAAAGTAGATAAAGGAAGCAAATGTTTTTGGAACCCAGGTTCAGAATTCATATATTTTCTACTATTTCACAGAATAATCCCCATAAGAAAAAAATGTATAAGATTCAGTAAAAAGCTAAATTTATTCTCCTGCTAATGTTGGAGATTTTCATTATGGGAAAAACAAATCAGAAAAGCACCTGTTCCACTTATATCGCTAGGTAATATGTAACTCCAAAGTGAGGAGTATAAAACTACATACATTTTATTAGACTCATGGATTTTATAGGGCAGATATTGGATGGGGCACAGTGAGGATGGTTTGTCTCTCTGCAGGGTACCACTTAGCATGCCATGTTCTGCAAAGAACACTGTTTGCTTACAGCTGTTGTTCCAGGTTTGGCTATGGAGGTGGCAAGACATGGTTAGACAGAAAGTGAGATGATAGACTTTGGAGGCTCTTGCTTGGCAGGCCAAAAACTTAGGATGCTAATCTGTAGGCATCCTTTAAAGGAAGATGAACAAATCAGCATTTCCATTGATTCTTACAGCCTTTGAAAGCTATATGGGAAGGGGTTGAGGCAGGAGGTGGGAAGATAAGTTAGGGGAAGCGATGAAGGCTTTTACTGGGGCAAGAGCAATGAGAACTACCATAACTTGCTGGTGGATTACATATGGAAGTTTATGAGAGGGCTCAAGTCAAGGAAGATTCCAAGGTTTTGGAACTGGATTTCCTAGCACATGGTGATGCCATGTAGGAGGCCAAAATGATACAGAGGAAAAGCAGAATGACATGGAGGGGGATGGGGATGATGGATTTCATCTAGAAACATTTAATTTGAGTGTCCTGTGAGAAATTTCCCCCATTACAACCAGGGGAAAGGCCAGGTAGGTAGTTGGATTCATGAGTCTAACACTCATGGGATTAGACTGTGTCACAGTCTGAGGAGTCAGCCAACATGCATATGAAAGCTGAAGCCACATATTGCAGACGGGAAGATGAGGAGAGGTTTTAGAGTAATAATAAAAAAGGAATAAGGACAAAGCACACAGGAAAGTACCAATATTTCCATCCCAAGCTGAGTAGGAAGGCCAGAAAGGTAGAAGAAGAACCAGGAGAAAGTGGTATCTATAAAAAATTGAGGGAGGATTTCAAGGAATTTGGTCCAGTTTCACTTGAACTCTATTATGACTGAAGGAAAAATCTTCTTTCTCTTTATAATCCGAAGGACAGGGTTCCTTAAGTCATCAGAGGGAGACATTTTCAGCGATAGCAAAGGATGTTGTAGTGGTTCTTGCTTCTGTTGGCCCATCTGTTTTCCTTCTGGCTATCCCCAGGTTGCCTGGATGCAGGGGTGGAGCTATGAGCTGGGCTGAGTCAACCATAGGCAAGCCATCTTGCTGGCAGTAGTGATTGGTTCATGGTATATGGGTGGGGGAAGCATGGCCTGGGAACATTTAGTCTTGAGAGATTGTGCACAGAGGCAGAAAAGCAGCTAGAATGAAGTCTTTTTTTTCCATTTTCTTTCTTTCTTTCTTTCTTTCTTTCTTTCTTTCTTTCTTTCTTTCTTTCTTTCTTTCTTTCTTTCTTTCTTTCTTTCTTCCTTCCTTCCTTCCTTCCTTCCTTCCTTCCTTCCTTCCTTCCTTTCTTTTTTTTTTTGCCAGTACTCAGAAAGAAGTTTGAAAATTGCTGCTAAGACTTCTAGACCTGCCCTTGTTCTTGCCCTTCTAAGGGCTTTCTCATTTAGCACTTTTTTTGTTTTCTTGGCTGTGAGCTATTTCCCCTTAGTTTTCTTTTGGTCCCCTCACTCTCCCCCTTCCTGGGATTGTTTGATTTGAAAACAAATGTGGAGTCAAGGGACTTCAGATCTCTATGGGCCAAAGTAAAATTAAGGGGGTATGCAGATGGGAAATGGCCACTTGTGACCTGAGGATGAGGGACTGGAGTGCTAGTATTTAAGATGTGTAGTAACCCTAGTTGATGACAGGTTCTAGGATGTGAGTAAGGAGTGAGTTAATGAAATGGCGTGAAGTAGAAGCTCACAGTGACTAGTATGGTGAGAAACAGTGAGGGCGGGACTTTGGATGACTTTGCTATATGGATGTCCAACAGCTTTTAAAGTGTCATGAGGAGAAAACTGAAATGAAACAGACATATGTGCATTAAAAAATGTACATCATTAGTGTTGCATTCTGTCTCACTATATCTTTACAGTTTAGATTTCAAGTTGTTTAAGAATGTTTCCTTGGTGGGCGCCTGGGTGGCTCAGTGGTTTAAAGACTCTGCCTTCGGCTCAGGTCATGATCTCAGGGTCCTGGGATCGAGGCCCACATCGGGCTCTCTGCTCAGTGGAGAGCCTGCTTCCTCCTCTCTCTCTGCCTGCCTCTGACTACTTGTGATCTCTCTCTCTCTGTCAAATAAATAAATAAAATCTTAAAAAAAATAAAGTTCTATTTAAAAAAAAAAAGAATATTTCCTTGGCTCCTAGGTTTTCTGAGGATGGGTCTAAATGTCTAGTTGCTCACTTATTCATCTCATTAAGGTCATATTAATGGGGAAAATATAATGTGAATCTCAATGGTCAGATATTTTATAGGTGACCATGACTTTTCAAGACTGAAGTTTAGTATTTCTGAATTTGTAATATGCTATAACAGTAATCCCAAATCAAGGGTGAGTGGAATGTCTTGATGAATTCTTTTCTCTTGAATATTTATTTTCCCATGTTCTGGTCTCACTTATTTGAATCATTTTCCATTGTTTTATGGAATAACAGTGGAAGTATTTTTAATGATGGCCATACTCCTTTTGTTTTGAGATGTATTACAAATCAACCTGTTGAAGTGCTAAATTTTCCTCATTTAAATAATATCAGTATTTATTCAGGAAATATTTTTTTAAAATGAGGAGGCAATGACAGTTACAGCAGAGAGGATAGGCGTATCCATACAAAAGGGAAATATGGTAATTCAGAGATAACTGGGAAATGCCTACAGTAAACCAAGCATGCGGATGCAGTGTTTGAGACTGAACAAGGAGAACCCAAAAATGCTTGCGTCCTCACCCTTATGTTCTTTTTAAAGAAGGCAGTTTGTCATGAAGTCCATAGCTTCCTTGATACATTAAATTCTCAAGATATCATATACTTTTATGTTCCTGTTTTTGGGCTGGACACTATATTTTTTTCTCAAACTATTATTAGGAAGAAGTTGGCAAATATTTATCAAGTATTTTCTCATTTCCTCATAAGACATTATTCTCAGATTCCAATTCAGAGTTTTCTGATATCATTAAAAAAAGGAGGAGTACTTGGATTTAGTGCTTAGTACGGGAATAGCTTCTTTAAAACCTGGGTAACTCACGATACTGATTCAATACACTACGTAAAAATGGTGGGTTTGCCTTTTGGTCCCTAAAAAGACAGCAAAGGAAGTCACTCATCTGGATCCTTGATGACCTGGGTGAAGAAGAAGGAAAAAAATATGGGGCAGGTATTTGAGGGACAAGCACTACAGAGCTGTAGGTCTCTGTCTGCATAATGCTGTTCTCGAAATGGCTTGTGTGTCCTACTCTGTGAACTCAGAGCTCAAATGTCTATATCTGTGAAGTATTCATTCATTCACTTCCCCAGACTACATCACCCCCTTGCACACATCTTTCCATATATACGCCTATGTAACCCATTGAACTATAATTGTTTCTTTAATGTCTCTCGGGCCATCTGGATAGTGAGGGTTTTCCGGAGTCCTTTGTGTCTGGTTTGGTACTGGGAAAGTTAGATTCATAATAAAAGACTTATTATCATTAGAATGCTTACTTAATTCAACACATTAAAGCAGCCGAGACAGCATACTTTCTTCCAGTGGTAAAAGGACGGGATAAAATTAGATGTTAAAGAAATTAGATATTCTTTACTGTAATGTCTTCTAGTCTACCTGTCAGAAGGAGGCAAGGGTGGGAGCGGACTCTGGTGACTGAGATTTAAGACTTCCAGAAATCACTGGAAGAAAGACACGTAGGGGAGGAAGATGTACAATATTGGCCACCTTTTATAAGGGAATGATCATCTGGGAGACATTTCTGACATTTTTCCTGAGGTTAGGGATCAACTCAGCTGTACGTATTATGGTATTTCCAATCCAAAGTAATACTTGTTAACATTTTAGAGAATGTTTTTGTGGATGAAGATTCTCATGGACTAATTCAAGAAATAAGAGCAGGGGGAAGGAGGTAGCCTGGTGAAGTTAGGATTCCTTGTCAGTGTGGACATTTCCCAGAAGTGTGGATTTGAGCAAATGATTAATCTTAGCATCTGTAAAATAGGGCAAATATTTGTCTCAGTGTTCTATTTTGATCATTAAATAAGATGGGTATATATAGCATACAAAGTACATTGTAGGTATTAATAAATTTCAGTCTGTGTTTTATGTAAAATCTAACCAATATTTACTTTGCTCCATAACTGAATAGTTCTCACATTTCAGTGTGCATAAGAATAGGTTTGAATTCTTCTAAAGTACATATTCTTGAGCACTATCACCCACTGGTCTATAAGGCCCAGCATTCTGACTTCTTAAGGAGTCTGCCTGGTGATTCTGATGTAGACGCATTTAGAGCACACTTGAAACCAAGCACTACCCAAGAGCCATTTGGGTAGACGGGTAGATGTGTCATGTATGGTACAATGCATTAATAGCTTTATGTAGAGTATGGTTGAGTGATGGTACGATAACTCTGTAGCAAAAAAGCAAAAACATGATATTAGTTGAGTTCCAAACAACGAACAATTTTTCAAGATTCTAAAATGCACTGTCCTTTCTACTGTGACCAGTGTTCCTCTAGCTCTCATTTTACGTAAACACAGCAACAACAGCCAACCTTGTCACCCTCACCTCCTCTAGCAAGAATCCTGTTAGGTCAGCTGAGCAAGAATTTCCCCTGGCATCGATGTCTCCTCTTGATAATATTCCACTGAGCCCTCACTCTTTTCTTTGGCTATAAATCCCTATTTTTTCTCATATTTAGAAGCGGGCCCAGTTCTACACTGAGGTATCTTTTCTCCTAATCTGTTTTTTACTGCCTTAACTAATGTTCAGCTCTGGTTCTCTTTAACAATATATAAATGTTAAATCTATTTTTGTGCCCACAGACTGTTGCTCACCACAGTACCTACTGTGCTTACCACATGTGTACATTTTTATGAGTAAGTAATCCAGAGAAGGTAACTTCTTCAGAGTTCTGTGTGTGGGCATTTTAAAACACCTCAAAATATTTAATTCTATTTTTTGAAACTGCCTCCCCCATGATCTCAGTGCTCAGTGCTTCCGAATGGTAAGAATAAAGTTTTCCTAGAAGTCTTTTCTTTCTTTTTTTTTCCCCCCAAATGCATTCCCCTGTGTCCCCTACTCCACAGCTCCTGGCAATCGCTTTTTTACTGCCTGTTTCTAGGAGTCTGGCCTCTTCTTCTCCTCCTCCACCTCCTCCTCCTCCTCCTTCTTCTTCTTTTTTCAGTTTCCACATGTAAGTGATACTGTGCAGCATTTGTGTTTCTGTCTGGCTTATTTCACTTAGCATAATGTCCCCAAGGTCTATCCATGTTTTTACAAATGGCAGGATTTCCTTCTTTTTCGTGGCTGAATAATATCCTGTTGTATACATATTCCACGACGTCTTTATCCATTTATCTGTTGACTGACATTTAGGTCACTTCCATATCTTGCTATTGTGAATAATGCTGCAGGGAACACAGTGGAATAGGTATCTCTTTGATATCCTGTTTTCATTTCCCTTAGATATATACCCAGAAGTAAGATTGTTGGATCATATGATAGTTATATTTTTAAAATTTTGAGGAACTTTCCATAATGGATGCACCAACTTACATTCTCACCAGGAGAGCACAAGGATGCCCTTTTATCTCTATTCTTGTCAACACTTGATGTCTCTTGTGTTTTCATTGATAGCCTTTCTAACGAGTGTGAGGTAACATCTCACTGTGCTTTTGATTTTCATTTCCCTGATGATTAGTCATGTTGAGCACCTTTTCACATACCTTTGCCATTGTATATCTTCTTTGGAGAAATGTGTATATACTTTGCCTATTTTTTAGTCATTTTTTTCCTGATAAGTTCTTTATATATTTTGGAGATTAACTTCTTATCACATATATGGTTTGCAAATATTTTCTTCCATTCCACAAGTTGTCTTTTCATTTTGTTGATGGTTTCCTTTGTTGTGCATAATTTTTTTGCTTGATGTAGTCCTACTGATTTGCTTGCTTGCTTGTTTATTTATTTAGCTTTTATTGTCTTTTTTTTTGTGTGTCAAATTAAAAAAATTATTGCCAAGGTTTATGTCAAGAAGTTTACCCCCTATGTTTTCTTCTAGGAGTTTTATGGTTTCAGGTCTTATATTCAGTCTTTAATTCATGTTGAGTTGATTTTTGTGTATGGTTTTGAATAGGGACCCAGTTTCATTCTTTTACATGCAGCTGCCCAATTTTCCCAATATCATTTATTGACAGTTAGCCATCCTTTTTTTTTTCTTTAAAGAATTTATTTATTTACTTGGCAGAGAGAGAGAGAGAGGAGGAAGCAGTCTCCCTGCTGAGCAGGGAGCCCAATGTGGGGCTCGATCCCAGGACCCTGAGATCATGACCTGAGCCGCAGGCAGAGGCTTTAACCCACTGAGCCACCCAGGTGCCCTGACAGTTAACCATCCTTACCCCATTGTATATTTTTACCTCCTTTGTCATAAATCAATTCACTTAATAATTAATTAATATATGCATGTATTTATTTCTGGGCTATATATTCTGTTCCATTGGCTTATTTTTCTGTTTATGCCAACATCATGCTGTTTTGATTACTATAGCTTGGAATATAGCTTGTAGAAGTCTTTGTGGGACATTTGCCAAGTATCATCATAATTTCTATCATAATATCTGACAGTCCTTTCCTTGAACATGATACATTCTTTATAAAAAATACTTTTTGGTTGGCAAGTATTAGAATATCAAATTCATTGTCAAAGAGAAATTTATTGACTCATGTAACTTTTAAGTACCTGGCTCAGGTCAGTTTCAGACAGGATTTTATCTAAGAGTTCAAAAATAAAGACCAGCTTTCCATTTTTCTTTGTCTTTGGCTCTGCTTGTGTTGTATTATTTTCATACCCAGGTTCTGTATGATGGCTTCCAGCAGTTTTAGGCTCACATCATCATAACTACTGGTAGCCCCATTGAAGAAAGGAGAATATCTCTTGGTGATCCTCACACAAGTCCAGTGATTTACCATGACTGGGTAATTTGAGTTACTTACTCATTACTGTAAAGAAATATGAACCTTTAATTGATCAGGCCTAAGGATATATGTTTCATTCTTAGTCTGAAATACATGGATGAAGAATGAGAAGAAGTTGTTTCCTAAATGAATTGTAAGGTATCATCACCAGAAGAGGGAATGGGTGTTAGGTGGTCAAACAAACAAGCAAGCAAACAAACAACCAAGAAAACAAAATGTATTTCCCCAAATTCTTTTGTGTCTTTGGGACTTTTCATTCCTTATTTTCTATGTCTAGAAATCCCTTCTCTACTTCTCTTTCTGATGATTTCCTATATATCCTTTTAGAACCAAATCAAATGTCAGAACCTACTTAAATACTACCTCAACAAGGTACTAACCATCCTGTTGTTTTTATTCCCTTACTCAAACTTTTTATTCTACACAGCACTTGTTGCTACTCGACATATTACATATATTTTCTATTTCTCCCTACTAGAATATTAGCTAACAAGGGCAGAGATGTTTTATTCTGTTGCTCACCATTGTCTCGTCAGTGCCCATGAATAGTACCTGATACCTAATGGGTGCTCAGTAAATATCTGTTGAATGAATGAATGAATTCTTCTCTTACCCTCTTAGTGAAAAGTTGGCAGCTCAGTTCTCTATGTCCTGTTAATACTTTGCACACATTTCTATTCTAGTCCTAGCACATTGTACTCTATCAATAGGAATATATGTGTTCTTGGTTGGACTCATCAAACATTTGTTTAATTGTGCCAATCTCTCTCTACTCTTAGGATTTTCAATCTTTGTGAATTGTGCTTTCACTGTGTATTAAGGCAACTGTCTTATTTTCAAGATCAGTTTTCTTAATTGGCATTATTAGTCTGACTATCAGCTTCTAGAAATGTCGACATTTTTCAATTACCTTGTTAATTTATTCATGTTCAATTGGTATTTGTTGAGGCTGTATTAGAATGTTGGAAGTGCATAGAAGCTTAGATTACAAAACAGAAGGAAAAATTTGTAGTGATGATATGTAATTGCGATACTTACACGTATTTAAGATTTTATTTTAATCTCACATCAAAAATCAACCACAATGACAAGGCGATTATTAGCTTAATTTTCTGAGACAATGGTTTTTCCATCATCAACTTTGCTACATATTTAGCCAAAAAAAAAAAATTTGCGGGGGGGGGGGGACTAAGAAGGCAGAAGATTGCATTTTAGTATGGATTCTACTATGAATTAACTTCATGGTGTAAAGTAAGTCACTTCAATTGTCTGAGCTTTCAGGTAATTTCTACCTCATTCCTCACAGCCCCTTATGCCTCCTCTTCTGTATTCTCTCTAACACCAGCATCCATCTCTTCTTCCGCCTTCTAATTTTTGCGTCCTCTGGAGTGAACTCACCTGTCTATTCTTTGAACATCAGTCTATTCTTTGAATGATTACTAGATCTTCCAGCTTTTAGCTAGCATTCAGGAGGCACCATTTCTCCAAGAACGTGGAGTCTTCTTCCCAAGAGAGGAGAAGCCTCCTTACTTTCTAGTTCTATTTCTGAACCATTACTCTTTCATCCATTTAAAAACACCTCTTCCCTTTTGGCATTCAAAACCTCTGACTTGCTTCTGTGCCTTCATTAGATGCCATCTGTCAACTGATGGTACTCTTTTGATTTGTGGGAGAACATGATTCAGAACAATCTCCATGAACAAGTTTCATGTTCCACTATTCTGGATGAGCCCATCATCTATATGGAAATCTTCCTTGACATGATGATCTTTACTGTATCATTCATTCAAAAAATATGTGTTAATAAGCCTTGAGGGTACTGCAATATACAAGATAGGTAAGATCTTCAACCTCAGAGAGCTTACATTCTAGTGGAGAAGACAATTGTCAAATCATCATACAAATAAATGTAATATTGCTATTGTGATAAGCACACAGAGTATGTGATGATACAGGGACTGATAATATGTTGATTTGACCTGGTCGTGGAGGTTAGGAAAAGTTTATCTGGAGAAGTGACACTAGATCTGAGATGTTGTAAGATAGAAGTAAATTCTGGGAAGAGGAGAGGAAAAGAATTTAAGGTGGAGGCAATGACGTGAGAAATTATTGTGTGAGTACGTGTGTGTGTATTGGGAAGAGAGCATGATGAGTACATAGAACTAAAATAATGCCAGGATGCCTTCTTATTTCTTGACTTTGCTTCTTCGGATGGCTTCTTCCTGCAGAGTTGCAAGATGGTTTCCAGTAACTCCTAGGCTCTAACATTCCTCTTTCACATCTAGTTGGTAGAGTCAATTCTTGGTGGTCTTCTAAGATAAGGAGGCTTTTCTGTCCCAGATATCCATCAAACTTTCCTTGGGTCATTTGATTTATGTGAGATTATGTGTTCTGAAGGTAGAATGGACTGATTACCAGAATAGACTGGTTACCAGTGGATATGATATCAAACTTTCACTATTTGAGGGGTTGCCATGTGTGGGAGGAACAGTGTGCCTATATGATTGTCAAAGACCAATAGGTAGTAATTTCACAGAAGCAAATTTTGACTCATTATAATTAAGAATTTTCTCATATTCCAAGCTGTCAACAATGTAGTTGGACCTCAGGAAATTGTGAAGTCTGTAAAACTGGAAGTGTTTATGTATTTATATCAGATAATTGCATAGTAGCTATTGGAGAAGGATTTTATGCCTCACATGAGAACTGTACTAGCTGATGTCTTTGTTATTCCCTCCTTGACTCTGACTTCTAACTAATCACTATAGAGGCTTCTGTGTAATGCTCTTCTCATAAGTTCTTTTCTTCCTTTGTTCAACCATAAGCCACTTACCTTTCCTACTTTCGATCATTTTATCCCCTGCAGCTTTCATTTGATCTTCTAAAGTTTGACCATTTTTTGCTTGTTGTATTCTTTTTTCAGACCTTGTGTTTGAGAATATAACTACTTTAAAACTTATAAATATGTTAAACAAAATTCATTGTCCACTTCAGCCAAGACATGTGGCATAAAATCCATGGTTAAGTTATAAGTGATGGATTCTTGCTAGCCCAGAATATGTTAATTATTTTCAATAGAGGGTCTACATGGTGCCATGATTTTATAATATTCTGCTCTTTATTTTATTTTTAAATATCATTAACTTAGCAAGGATAGTGTCCTTCTAGATATGATGCATTGGGAAAATTTCTAAAAAGAGTTTGCATGCATATGTTGAAAGCTTTTGAAATGAATCAAAAAGCGTATTGCCTTAAGGTTTATATTAGCTTTAAGTTAGAGTCATTTCTTCTGTTATTTGTAACCACTGATTAGCCCACAAATATTTGTGGAACTTGTGCTATAGGTGAGGGACTTTAGAGGATTCCATCACAAATAAAAACACTCGGAAATTTTTGTCCTAGCTGTTGAGAAGAGGAAGGCAAGTAAAAATTTGAAAAATACATGTATTTAGCCTCATTTAAAAGTATCTTTTGCTTTTTCTTCTGAATAATGTAAAAAGAAGCTATCTGGCTTTCATCAGAGTTTGGGCATATTATGAAAACCAGGACAGACTAAACTTCTTGTACTGGTATTTGGCATCTGCTGCTGTGTGTCTTTATTTGTCTTTATTAGTGTAATTGGAGAGTCATGTGTATCTAAGTTTGAGACTGGTTTACCCCAAAACTTATTTTGTAATACCTTGGGAAACACATATTCCTCAACCCATGGTTAATATCAGCAATGAGCTTTGGGATTCTGATTGTGTTTAAAATATCCATCCTGCTGACATCTGTCAACTAGCAGAGGCAGGTATTTTAGTTCAACCCCTGACAAATTTAGAAAAGAGACTGATTTTCTTTGTGTTGATCTGTCATTCTTCAATTTATCAGTCAGCTCACACTTGACAGAAAAAAATAATGCCCATTTTTTGGATTGAGGATTTCCTGTTTCCATCTCACACATAAAAAGTAATAATAAAAACTGAACTTTCTAAGTGTCTGAACTATTATTAAGCCAACATCAAATTTTCTTATACATTTGAAAGGTACGAAATCTCTAAGACAACATGTGTTTAATCTTATTCCAAAATAAAACAAGTTCAGGAACACTACCATGGATTAATTATGCCCTCTTTTGAGGCTTTGATATTAACAAGTCTTTCACATGGGGTTCATTTGGTCTTAGTGAATGTATACTAAACTATTAATTTCAGATGTGGCATAAAAAAATACTACCATGATTATGTATAAATCAAACAGATGCCTCTGCCATAGAATTCTAAATTCATCAGTTAGAACCCAGTACCCTGGCTACATAGGTCTTGGGTTTGCTTGGGCTACATAGGTCTTGGGCTACATAGGTTTGGGTTTGCTTAAACTAACTCAGTTTTTGAGCAACTGAAGATATGGTTCATGTCCCAACATGGAAGATCCCAAAGAAGACGATATCTCTGAGATTAAGGGTATACATTATGAGCTGCAGTCCATGGAACCCTAGATCCGTAAAGACATATAATTAGTCATTCATGCAATTAAAATTTTGACCAATATTAAAAATCAGGATTTTTAAACACAAAAATATGGGTTCAAGTATAATCTTGGAAATCAGTAACATATTGCTCAACAGGGCCATTTGCTATAGAAACTTTCCTGTTGGCCCAATTTTAAAAACTCACACAATGTATGCACATACTCCTACATCTGGTCTTTGGTGGGCTTTTAGAAATGTAACCCCTGACCTTGGGATGTGGGATTAGGGAGGATGGCTAGCATTTTGCATGTAATGCTATAGGACTGTTCATCTTGCCAATGCTTCTGTGGGTGAAGATGGTTCTCTGGGATAGTTACAGCTGTTTTGGAATCATCTAGATAGGTTTGTGAAGTTATGAATTTTTGAGTCTCCTGGAGATTCAAAGGTAGTAGATATATTTGAAGTGATGGTAATGGAACGTAGGGAGAGTGGATAGAATCTGGACTGCCTAAATTCTCTCCATGTCTATCTAATAATTATTTAGATTGGGAAGCTACTCTGTATTCAGCAATCTTAGCCTTTCATGATACTCTAACTTGCACAAGGAAGTCAAAGACTGCAGATAAAGCCTGTAAATGGGAATTGGGCTCTCTGGGCTTCAGGTCTTGTTTATTATTTGTGGGAGCTTGGGCAGTCACAGAACCTAAGCTTCAGTAACTACACTTGTAAAATGAAATCAGAAATGTAAGTAATTGTATTTTACAATTTCTATGAAAATAATAAAACTTTAGAAATGTAGTTAAAATAAACTGAAAGTTATCTGTAAGAAAACCATACTGAGTTTCTTTTTTTAAAAGATTTTATTTATTTATTTGACAGAGAGAGATCACAAGTAGGCTGAGAGGCAGGCAGAGAGAGGAGGAAGCAGGCTCCTTGCCCAGCAGGGAGCCTGACGCAGGCCTTGATCCCAGGACCCTGAGATCATGACCTGAGCCGAAGGCAGAGGCTTTAACCCACTGAGCCACCCAGGCGCCCAACCATACTGAATTTCTGATAAAAATTGACATTGTCTTGTTTTAAAAGTTTTCTAAAGCCATAACATAACATAAATATTCAATTGAAAAATATTTTTCCTGACTGACTTGTTTAAATGATACTGGAATTGTAATGATTACTAAAAGTTCTGATATGACTCTCTCATATCTCTTTCTCCTTCAACTTTATGTCAGAAAACATGATCAAATTGCACCTAACAGATTAGCATAGAAGCAAATACAATTGAAGGGAAAGACTAGCAAAGAAACTGTCATCATGTCAAAATACATTTTAAAATCAATAGCATTAAGAGATTTATAAAGTCTCTGGAAAGATTCATAGGCTCTGCAAATACATGATTTATTTAAATTAACCAAAGGCAAAAGCAAGCATTGAAGACAGAAAAATATAATCAAGCCACAAGAACAAGAATAAAAATAGGACTAAATTTGAGAAGATTAAAATGTATTAATCCTTCCTTGTTAACGTTGCCAGGTGCAATGATATAGAAAATTATGAATCATTCAGGGACACATAGTCAGTTAGATAGAACAATGCAGTGCCCTTAATTCCCTTTCTTTTTTGGAATTGAGAACAATTATAGGTGGACACACATGTGCGTCATGCCACATCCATTCCAATTTTTGATTATTTAGATATTCTCTGTTTTTAAATATCATGCTATAAACTATATTAAGAATTAGCAAGCTCATTCAAAACAGCAATATTTAAAAAAAAACTTGAACTGAATAGTTTTGCATCTAATTTATTTAAATATAAATAAGGTGGAATCGAATTAATACCTTATAAATAAAATAGGCTTAAAATCAATGACAATGCTCTTAAATTCTGTATGCCAAAGAAAACAGGAAAAAAATTCCAGGTATCCTTGTAGTGAAACAATGTGTTTTTTAATTGAGAAAACACAAATTTTCAGTTACAACCTTGCTGTTTATTATATATGTGTAACTTTGAGCATGTTATTTTTTCCCTCTGAGACTCAATGAGGAGCAAATAGTTTGAGGTGGAGTGACAAAGGGAGACAAATAGAATTGGCGGTAACTGTACTTATGAACTTAAGAAATAGAAATATGCTCTTAGTCTGCTTTGGTATGTGTTTTTCTCCCATGAGATTTTTTGGGGTGAACTTAAAACATTTACAAATATATTGCATTTCCCTTATGTATGAATTGTGAAAATTGCATTCCTTTTTGTCTTGGAGTATTAGAAATAATGAAAAGTGTTCAACCTGGGCTCCAGGTCTTTGTCTACTATTAACTATTTGTGGAACTGGGCAAATCACAGATAACTAAATTATCCATAATTTTGTTCCTTGGACTATTGATGGAAAAAGTGGTGCAGACACTCGGGGATGTCGGTGATATATTTAGCACCAATATACATCTGGAAACTTCTTTGGTCCTCTCAGGTTGTTTTATAGCCCAGAACATACCAGTAGCCAATAATAAGAAATTACTGCTGCCTGAGACATGTGAGAACAAAGATTTCTGAAATGGCTGCAAACATTGAAATTGTACATATACATATCTTCTCATTCATAACGATATGAGTTGTTAGGGTAGTCAGAGATGTGTCCAAAGTCAAAAGAAATTCAGTAATTTGAATAAGGCTATACATTACATAAACATCAGTCAAAATAAACCTTGAGAAACTATATTAACAGATTTTACAATGCCTAAGGGAATCAAGAGGATAATAATTTTTCCAGAGATAATGTAAATTAGAATGCTTTCGATAATCCTCTATACTACCAGTAAAGAGAATACTATTTATCCCCATATATCCATTCTTCCATAGTAGTAAAACTGGACCTTTAACTGGACTCATGACTACCAAAATAAAGACATTTCTCAGCCAATGGAAAAAGTGTGATGCAAGTAGAAATGATATTTGGTAATTTATAATTGAAACAATCTCACAAGCAGATCCATAAATACAGAACAAACTGATGGTTGCCAGAGGGAAGGGGGTGGGGGATGGGCAAAATGGGTGAGGGGGGAGTGGGAGATACAAGCTTCCAGTTATGAAATGAATGAGTCATGAGGCTAAAAGGTACAGCATAGACAATATAGCCAATGGTATTGTAATAGCATTGTACGATGATGGATGATAATTACACTTGTGGTGAGAATACCATATTGTATAGCCTTGTTGAATCCCTATATAACATTGTGTGTCAACTACACTTCAATTTAAAAAAAGAAAGAAAAAAGAAAAAGATATAATCAGGAACACCAACAATCAGGTAGATGTGCTTTTGAATGGACTGCAGATTTCAACATAAAGAAAATAAAAGTTAATGGAAATCTTCAAATAATGAGTCTGTTCAATAGAAGTTTTTATAGAAGCTCCCCATATGAGGGAAGAAATATGAATGTGAGCTAATGGGTCAAGACAGAAATATGAGTTTCTGAAGATGACCAAGTAGGCATGGCCAAGCAGACAAACATTATTTTCTTCTCAGAATAAATATTAGTGGGTCTATGAAATTCCTTTATTATTTGCAAATCTCCTGCAATTAACTTTCTTTCTGAAGAAGAAAACTCACTTCCAATAGCATCAAAAAGAATAAAGTACTTAGGAATAGATTTAACCAACAAGGTGAAAGATCTATACACAATTGATGCAAGAAATTGAAGAAGACACAAATAAATGGGAAGATGTTCCATGCTCATGGTTTGCAAGGATTGATATTGTTAAAATGTCCATAATACCCAACAACTATTGATTCAGTGCAATCCCTATAAAAGTTCTAATGGCATTTTTCATACATATAGAAAAAACAATCCTAAAAGTTGTATGGAACTACTAAAGACCCTAAAGAATGGAAGGAATCTTGAGAAAGAAGAGAGCCCACAGGCATCACATGTCCTGATTTCAAACTATATTATAACACTAGATAATCAAAATGGTATGGAATTAACACATAGATTGATGGAACACGTAGATCAATGGAACAGATTTTTTAATTTATTATATTTAATTTTTATATTTATCAGTTCCATATTTTTAGTAAATACTTACATATATATTTCAGTGTTCTTGAAGTTAGTGTCTAGCTCATTTTTTTCTGGTTTTATTGCAGTTTAATAATGCAGTATTTATTTAGGGGTGCCTGGGTGGGTCAGTAGGTTAAGTATCTGACTCTTAATTTCAGCTCAGGTCATGATCTCAGGATTGGGGATCGAGCCCTTGCATCAGGCTCTGTGCTCCCTGGGGAGTCTACTTGAAAATTTCTCTCCCACTGCAGATCTCCTCGCATGCATATTCTCTCTCTCTCAAATAAATAAGTTAATCTTTAAAAAATAATGCAATATTTATGGATTTTCTATTGATAATGGCCTTGGCTGTATCCCCACACATTTCAATAATTTGTTTTGTTATTTTCTAAATAGATGCATTTGGTTTTAATTCCTCTATGACTTAAGAGTGTGGCAACTTTTCATCCACAATTTGGATTACCACTATTTCTTCAAGTGTGTCTATGTTTTTGCACTGCTGTTGCTTCACCTGGTGAGATCCTCTTCCTTTTTCTGACCTCCCTTGGACTTCTCTAACCATGCCCCACCTCCCCTCCTTGTTTTCCCATCTGATTCCTTTTTATTCTTTTTTCTCATGATATATCTGTATTTCTTTTGCTGCTTTACTCTCCTAGTGCAATTTTTATTTTATATTATGATTATTTATATGTGTGTCCAGGTCCTAGCTTATAAATTCTTTTGGTGCAGGATAAATTTTTGATTTGCCTTGAAATTTACAAAGTAAAGACTTGGTAAATACATAGGTGCTGGACAAATGCCTGTTTTTGGGTGGAAGAGAAATATGGGATGCTCAAACCAGCTAAACTGACCCAGGAATTCAGTAAAAAGAAATCCCAGCTTAACAAGTGGGGAGCCAGTCCAGAAAGTAATCAATGCCCTATTGGAACCCGGAATGCGGTAGGCTTCAAGGGTGCTCTCAGAAAGAGGAATGGGGAATCCAAGCAACAAACAGAATGACAAATGAGCTTGATGATAGTAGTGACACAGTGAAGAAAGCATATGCTTCTTCTCTCAAAAATAAAAAATGAGACAAAGAGAAAGTCCAGGAAATATAACAGCTAAATGTGTCTTAGAAAGTCATTGTCCAAATATAGGTTAAACTACATAAAGGATGATTTTGAGCAAAGAGTAAAGTATAATTATGGAGAGTTCATTTGACCTGGATGCTTAGGATCATTACACATTGATTAGTAGTACAAGGGTGGTGATATTGGATCTACCATGAAGGAAATAGAACCTTAGCATATCAGCTGGCTCTCCATTGAATATTTATGTAGTCATTATATTGTAACTGCTGTTAGTTTTCAACTCTCAGTACACCTCTATAGACAAAGCATGAAGATTTAATTATGGTTATAGAACAGAACCTAAGTTAATAATCCTTATCGTGCAAAAGTAATAATTTTTCTGATGGAAGGTAGACAGTAAAGGGGACATATAAGTGAAGGCTCAATAGAAGGGGGTCAAGTAATTAATTAAAGTTCTCAGAATTAAATAGGGAGTTAAGTGTATTTTTAATTTAGGAAGTTTACCAAAACGAAAACTAGAAATTATAGAATTAATCTTGTTGTTTCCAAGGGGGCTTAGTAAATAACACTTTTCTTTTCTTTCTTTTTTTTTTTTTTTAAAGATTTTATTTATTTATTTCACAGAGGGAGAGAGATCACAAGGAGGCAGAGAGGCAGGCAGAGAGAGAGAGAGGGGGAAGCAGGCTCCTCACTGAGCAGGGAGCCCGATGTGGGCCTCGATCCCAGGACCCCGAGATCATGACCTGAGCCGAAGGCAGCGGCTTTAACCCACTGAGCCACCCAGGCGCCCAACAGTTTTCATCCTTACCTGGGTTCCTAGGTAGTTGAAAAAAAAAATGAGGAGCAGCAGGGAGAAGGAAAAACACCACTTTGGTTACTGGTACAAAATGTATGAGTCTAAATAGGCTTGCTAAGTGAACCTGAGCAACAGACACATTAACCATCCTGCAGCGCAGGGCTAGAGAAGGCCCATCCTCACAGTAAAGAACAGCAGAGAACTTCTGGACAAGTCCAGAAAAAGAAGCGAAGGATTTGGAAAGAACCATGCTTAGTTTATTGTTCCTGATGTTACCAATTAGATATTCACTCAATATTCTACAGCTCCTACAGTATGGATAAAGATACAGAGAATGGCCAGGGAAGTTGAAGTCATTGGAGCCACAAGAACACAATAAGTCACTTGATGTGGGAGCTACGATTGCCCACTCACCGCCACCACCACCACTCACCATCACTCACCACCATCACCACTCACCACCACTCACCACCACCACTAACTATAAGCTTGAGGGGACTGGGATGAGGCTAGGCAGGTGGAGTTGGCGTAAGTGAATTGATTATTCATCTTTCATAGTTGGCTGTTGGTAGATATCATCTAAAATGAATAAAACAAGAAAAAATAGATTTTCTATTTAGCAGTGAACAGGCTTCCTCAGAACTGGATATTTAAATTAAATTAACTCTATAGATTATAAACTCTTTCACTTGAATTTTGTTTTATTAGCACTATGGCTGTCTTACTGTGGTTTCAAAAGGACAATAAAATGATGTATTCTTGTAATTAAAGTTCAAAATAATATTCTCCGTAATAGTAATATTTATTTGTGTGTTTTCTTGTTTGTTTTGTTAATAAAAATAATTCCTCAATGTGGGGCTTGAACTCACAACCCTGAGATCAAGACCTGAGATCAAGAGTTAGATGCTCTACCAACTGAGCCACCCAGGATCCCCCATAATAGTAATATTTTAGGATTAATAACTGAATTTTATCTGATCAAAGCTCACTTTCTTTCTCCTTTTACCCCTCAAGATTAAAGACAGATATATAATGCTCTAGTAATAATACTACTTTTGTAAATATGAAAAACCCTAACATTTGTTGTATGCTATGTTGTGTGTGAAGAGATTTCTGTGAAGGAGATTTCTTTTTTCTTTTTTTTTCACAGAATGGAAAGATTTTAATATAATCTTCAAAAAATGAGTTACACTGACATTAATTACACTTGCACACTTACATTAATGACACGTAGTTAGAAGATAAAGTGAAAAAAAATAAATGTAATGACTTAGCAACAAAAGCCTTGCATAAGTGAAGGAGATTTCTATTAATCTAGACAACACTGCCATGTCACAGATGAGGGACTAGGTGACTTACCCAAGTCACGGTGTGTGAGTGCCCCAGAAGGGAACTCAGCCCAGTCTAACACCGCAGACTGCAGTCTAAAACACATCACTCCATAAGCCATATTCCACCCAGACAACCCCAGCAATGTTTGTGAGGATATACTTCCTACGGAGAACAATTGAATTAAACTGAACATTTTCTTTTAAATGGCTTTACTGGGGTTTAATTTACATATCATGAAGTCGTTTACCTGGTTTAAGTGTGGGAGGTTATCTGCTGTTACAGATGACTTCTGAGCAGAGGTGGATGTTCTCCAGATTAACTAAATAGCCCATGTTCAAAGTGTTGACAGTCTAGTTGGGGACATGGGCATGAATACAGCTACTAAAGATATAATAACACAGATGTGATTACAATTGGAGTAAGATGGAAAGTTCACTCTGTCAATGCTAGAGTGAAGTTTCAAAACTAACTCTGCAGATCCTACTAAGTATGTGAATGAGTAACTAGGTTGCAATTTTAATTTTCAATTAAGAGTCATCTCTCTCTTTAAGAGAGAGTAAATAAGTCTCAGAGCTTAAATAAGGGAACAATCCTACTCTTAAAATTACCCACAGGAAAGCAAGAGTAATGAGTATGAATGTCTTTTCCTTAGAACAATTATATTAAATTTTTAAAATATTTTCCCACAGGCACTAAAATCACAAATTAGAAGAATAATATATTATGTAAATTTTCTAGTAAAAAGAGAAACTCCTTTGGCGTATATTGATTCAAAAAAATGAGGAAATGAGTCCTCGGATGATTTTGAAATAATCATTCTTGAGAATTGAAACAAAATCTACATACAGAATAAGAGAGCATAGAGCCTTAATGATTCCATGTGATTAGAACTTATGTAAATGTGCTGAATGCATGTATTTACTATTTAGTATTAAATGTTTGATTTTGCTGGGGTTTTCTGGAGAAGGAGATCACATGTAATATCTCTATTTTGGAAACTGATGCCAAATCATAAGAAATAGCACATAGGCCACAGAAAACTAACTTTTAAGGAAACTTATTTCAGTATTTAACATTTTTGTAATTTGGTTTGAACTGAATGACAGCTCACGCTGAAAAGGTAGTTATTGAAGAGGAAATATATTTAGGATATTTTCTGGTATTAAAGTTATATCATGAAGTTAATTTTGTCACTAGTGGTATATGATGAAAGTGGTAATTCTCGGTAACAAGTGTGAACATCTAATATTAAAAAACTTAGCAAATTAGTAAAAAGAAAAAAATTGCCATTCTCAGTACTTCCCCTTAATGGCGCACTGTGCTCTGATTCATACCTATCATTTCATTTAACTGTCCCAGTAACACTCGAGGGACATGTTTATGTTTCTGTCTTAGAGAAAACTAAGGTTCTGTGTAATAAATAAACATCCCTAAGTTCCAAATCATGAATGTGAAGCACAGGCAGTCTGTAAACAGACTTGCCAGCCCTGGAGCCCATGCTCCTAATCCCTGTGCCACACTGCTTGGATATGTCCTGATTGGAATATTTGGAATTCTAGTAGCATTTTCTAATTTATGGTATATGTTCTCTCTGTGCAAATGCTCCCTAGGTCTCTGGAAGATGTTTGACAGCATTCTAATTTCCCTTGAAATTTACATGTGATGGCAGTTGCAGAAATCTACCCTTAAAAATATACTTGAATTATGAAAAATTTAACACATACAGTGAATTCGAAGGGATGCATTTTCCTTACCAAGCATATTAGGTCTTGAATGTGTGTATTTTTGCCAGAGCACAGCAGTAGGTGCTTAGTGTGAGTGGGATGTATCAACATTGTACCAGGGGACTACATGTTTTGATGTCATCCTCCTAGTTCAAATGTGAAGTAAGCCAAGGTAATGTGGAAGTCAGGGCAAATGTTAGAGCAGGTTGTGAAAGAAAGGCATTTTTGAAAAGATTTTATTTATTTATTTGAGAGAGAGAGATCATGAGCAGTGGGAGAGGAAGAGGGCCAAGCCAACTCCCCGCTGTGTGGGGAAGCCAGACTCAGCTCCATTCCAGGACCCTGAGATCATGATCTAAGTCAAAGTCAGAAGTCAGATGCTTAACCGACTGAATCACCCAGGGACCCCAGAAAGGCATGTTTTAGTGAGAGTTGCTCCTTTCTCAGCCAAAGCTCTTTTCCCCTCCTGCCACCCAATCCCCAGCCCAAACCCCCTCTAGGCTCTCTCCCTTTGATGTTAAAACCTGATTAATGCTTTTTCCTCTGGGTTGTTCTGAGGATTAAAAGAGATCATCTGTGTGAAATGATGACTCCAGTCCCTGGTACTGGAGGTAATAAGAACTCAAGAACTGTTAGTCGTTTTTGTAATGACACATGCTTCACAAACTACTTTCACAGTCTCCTTTAATCCTGATCATAATTCAGTGATGCAAGCATTCTCATCCCCATTTTTCAAATAAGAAACTTGAGGCTCAGTGATGCTAGCTATCAGCTAATTCAATGCAGCCAATCCTAAAACCACCATCTTCTACCTCAGTCTTGCATTTTTCCCTACTACATCACAAACATTCTAAAAAAGATAACCAAATCTTCTTTTCTGGTTAAATTCTCATATCTTATTAAATTAAATTAAATTTTACTTTTTAAATTTTATTTGTTTTTTTATTGGAGGATGGTTGACACACAAAGTTAATTAGTTTCAAGTGTACAGTTTAGTGATTTGACAAGTTCGTACTATGGTCACCACAAGTGTAGCTAACATCTGTCCTATTATGTCATTATTACAATATCATTGACTGTGTTCCCCATGCTCTGCCTTTTACTTCTGTGGCTTACTCATTCCATAACTGGAGGCCTGTGTCTCCCTCTCCTATTTTGCCCAACCCTCCAGCCCCCCATCCCACTGGCAACCATCGGTTTGTTCTCTGTATTTATAGGTCTAATTCTGCCCTTTGTTCATTTTTTTATTAGATTCCACTTTGAATGGAATCATACAGTATTTGCCTTTCTCAGCCTGACTTATTTCACTTAGCGTAATACCCTCAAGATCCATTCACATTGTCACAAATGGCAAGATTTCAGTCTTTTTCATGACTGAATAAGGTACCATATATGTGTTTCTATGTGTTTATGTATATATATACATGTATATATACATAAAAATCTCACAATTTTTTAATTCATTCATCCAACAATGATGCTTAGGTTGTTTCCATATTTAGGTTATTGTGAATAATGCTGGAGTAAGCATAGGGGCGCATATGTCCTTCTGAATTAGCGTTTTCATTTTCTTTGGGTAAATACCCAATAATGGCATTATTGGATCGTATGGTATTTCTATTTTTAGTGTTTTGAGGAAACTCCATACTGCTTTCCATAGTGGCTGTACCAATTTGTATTCCTACCAACAGTGCATGAACATTGTCTTTTTTTCCTTATCCTCACCAACACTTTTTATTTCTTGCTATTTACATTTTAGCCATTCTGACTGATGTGAGGTGATATTTCACTGTGGTTTTGATTTGCATTTCTCTGATGATTAGTGATGTTAAATATATTTTCATGAGCCTGTTGGCCATGCATATGTCTTCCTTGGAAAAATGTCTGTTCAGGTTCTCTGTCCTTTCTCTTTTTTCCTTTATGAGTTTGGCTAAGAGTTTGTCAATTTTCTTTATCTTTTCAAACAACCAGCTCTTGATCTCACTGATTTTCTTTATTTTTTTAAGTTTCTGTTATTTATTTCTGCTCTGATCTTTATTATTTCCTTTCTTCTACTCACCTTGGACTTTGTTCTTTTTAAAGTTCCTTTAGGTGTGAGATTAGATTGTTTGAGTTTTTAAAAAATTCCTGTGGTCTGTATTACTATATACTTCCCTCTTAGAACTGTTTTTGCTGTATCTCAAAGAATTTGGGCCATTGTGTTTCATTTTCATTTGTCTTCATGTATTTTTAAATTTCTTTTTTGATTGATTTGTTGACTCACTAGTTGCTTAGTATCATGTTATTTAGTCTCTATATGTTTGTATTTTACAATTTTTTTCCTCATGATCTATTCTAGTTTCATACTACTGTGATCAGAAAAGATGCATAGTGTGGTTTCAATCTTCTTAAATTTATTGAGGCTGGTTTTATGGCCTAATACAGGATCTATTCTGGAGAATGTTCCATGTGCACTTGAAAAGAAGGTATATTTTGTTTTGGGATGGAATGTTCTGTATATATCTGTTATGTCCATCTGTCCAACGTGTCATTCAAAGATATTTTTTTCCTTATTGATTTTCTCTCTGGATGATCTATGCATTAATATTGGCGGTGTGTTCAAGTTCCCTGCTGTGATTGTATTACTGTTGATTACTTGCTTTATGTTTGTTAATAGCTGCTTTAGGTATTTGGGTGCTCCCATGTTGGGAGCACAAATATTTACAAGTACTATATCCTTCTGTGAGATCTATCCCCTTACCATTATGAAAAGAAGCACAAACAAAACCAAAAGTTAGTAGAAGGAAGGAAATCACAAAAATTAAAGCAGAAATAAAGAGACTAAAAAGATAAGTGAGAAGCTCAATGAAGCTAAGAGCTTGTTCTTAAAAACATAAACAAAATTTACAAGCCTTTAGCTAGACTCACCAAGGAAAAAAGAGAGGACTCAAATAAAATCGGAAATAAGAGAGATGTTACAACTAGTATTACAGAAATACAAAGGATCGTAGGGATTACAATGAGTCATGAACTACCATTATCAAGTGGGATTTATTCCAGTAATGGAAAGATGGTTCAACATGCATTAGCTATTATTATTTTTGAAGATTTTATTTATTTATTTGACAGGGACAGTGAAAGAGGGAACAGCAAGAGGGGGAGTGGAAGAGGGAGAAGCAGGCTCCCCACTGAGCAGGGAGCCCAACTCGGGGCTTGATCTGAGGACTCTGGGTTCATGACCTGAGCCAAAGGCAGGCACTTAATGACTGAGCCACCCAGGCGCCCCCAACATATGTTAAATTAATCAATGTGATATACCACATTAACAAAATAAAGGATAAAAATCATACGATCATCTCAGTGCAGGGGACCTGGGTGGCTCAGTTGGTTAAGAATCTCCCTTTCACTGAAGTCATGATCCTGAGGTCATGGGACTGAGTCCTGCATTAGGCTTCCTGATCAGCAGGGAGTCTGTTTCTCCCCCTCCCTCTGCTGCTGCTGCTCTCTCTCTCTCTCTGTCAAATAAATAAATAAATCTTTTAAAAAAAGATAATCTCAGTAGCTGCAGAGAAAACACTTGAGAAAAAAATTCTACATCCATTTGTTATAAAAACTCCCAACAAAGTGGGTATAGAAGGAATGTACCTTAACATAATAAAGGTCATATATGATGAGCCCACAGCCATTGTACTCAATGGTGAAAACCTGAAAGTTTTTCCTTTAAGATCAGAAACAAGACAAGTACATCCACTCTTGCTACTTTTATACAACATAGTATTGGAACTCCTAGCCAGAACATTTAGACAAGAAAAAGTAATAAAATTTACCCAAATTGGAAAGGAAGAGTAGAACTGTCACTATTTGCAGATGACATGAATGATATGCAGAAAATCCTAGACTCCATCAGAAAACTGTTAGAACTAATGAATGAATTCAGTAAAGCTACAGAATATAAA
This sequence comes from Ailurus styani, assembly GCA_002007465.1. Classification (NCBI taxonomy): domain Eukaryota; kingdom Metazoa; phylum Chordata; class Mammalia; order Carnivora; family Ailuridae; genus Ailurus; species Ailurus styani. The sequence goes on along the minus strand of LNAC01000005.1, from coordinate 3,134,590 downwards.
AATCAATACACAAAAGTTTACTGCATTTCTGTACACTAATAACAAACTGTCAGAAAAATATTTTAAAATCCCAGTTATAAAGTTGCATCAAAAAGAACAAAATACCTAGGGATAAATTTAATCAGTGAGGTAAAAGATTTGTATTTTAAAAACTACAAAGATATTAATGAAAGAAATTGAAGAAGATAGAAATAAATGGAAAGATTTTCTATGCTCATGGATTGGAAGACTTAATATCGTCAAAATATACATACTACCCAACAACTACATTGTCAAAACAATCTACAGATTCTGTGCAATCCCTTTAAAAATTCCAATGTTATTTCTCACAGAGATAGAGCAAATAATCCTAAAACTTTGATGGAATCACAAAAGACCCTGAGTAGCAAAAGCAATCTTGAGAAAAAGAACAATGCTGGAGGCCTCATGCTCCCTGATCTCAAACTACATTACCAAGCTATAGTAAATAAAATAGTATGGTATTGGCATAAAAATAGACACAAAGATCAGTGGAACAGAATAGAGAGTCCAGTAATAAACCACACGTATATGGTCAATTAACTTATTATAAGGAAGCCAAGAATATACAATTCGAAAGGACAGTCTCCTCAATGAATGACATTGGGAAAACTGGATGCAAAAGAATGAAACTGGACCAGAATCTTACACCATACACAAAACATAGGTATTGGCAATGGTTTTTTGAATTTGATACCAAAAGCAAAAACAACAAAACCAAAAATAAACAAGCAGGACTACATCAAACAAAAAAGCTTCTGAACAGCAAAGGAAATCATCAACAAAATGAAAAGACAACCTATTGAATGTAATAAAATATCTACAAATCACATATCTGATAAATGGCTAATATTTAAAATATATAAAGAGCTCACACAACAAATAGCAAAAACATAAGCAATCTGATTAAAAAACGAGTAGATTTGAATAAACATTTTTCTCAAAAAGACATAAAGGTGACCAGTAAGTATGTGAAAAGATGTTCTACATCATTAATGATCAGGAAATTGCAAGTCAAAACCTCAATGAGACACCACCTCACGCCTGTTAGAATGGCTAGTATCAAACAGAAATAATGAGTATTGACAAGGATATGACTGTAAAAGGAAAACCTTGTGCACTGTTGGTAGGAATGTAAATTGGTGCAGCCATCATGGAAAACAGTATGAAAATTCTTCAAAAAATTAGAACACAATTGCCATATGATCCAGCAATTCCACTTTTGGGTATTTAACTGAAGAAAATAAACAGTAACTTGAAAAGATATATGCATTTCATGTTCATTGCAGCATTATTTACAACAGCTAAGATATGGAAACAGCTTAAGAATACGCTGATGGATGAATGAATAAAAAATTGTAGTGTATGTACATACAATGGAATATTAGTCATTAAAAAAAGAAACCTTGCCATTTGTGACACTATGGATGGATCTTGAGGATATTATGCTAAGTGAAATGTCAGAGAAAGACAAATACTGTGTGATTTCATTTGGACATGAAACCTAAAAAACAAAACAAAACAAACTAAAAGCTAGACTCATAGATACAGAAAACAGCTTACCTATTGCCAGAATGGAATGGAGTTTGAGAGGGCAAAATGGATGAAGGCAATCAAGAATTACAAACTTCCAGTTATAAAATAAATAAGTCATGGTGATGTAATGTGGAATTGGGAATGTAGTTAATAATACTGTAATAAGTTTATATGGTGACAAGTGGTAACTAGACTTACTGTGGTAATCATTTTGCAATGTATACAAATACCTAATCCCTATGTTGCACACCTGAAACTAATATTACATATGTCAGTTATACTTCAATTAACAAAAAAGACCTGGCAAATACTTTCAATTTTTCAAAAATTCTTATTTAAGCAATTTTCTGCTGAATACACTCAACTTAAAATGATTTTAGACATCTTTTATTCACATAATTCACACAATTTGAGGACCAGGATGTATCCTCTGGCACCTTAATTTAAAAAACAAATAAAATATCTTCCATTTAGGGAGGTGTCAGCTCAGTGTGATAATTTTATGTCTTATTCAGTTGCTAAAAATGATGTCTTATTTGTATTTAATTTTGGGTATTGTTTACCAAAATAAATGTTCAAGATGCCCTTCTGAACAGCTCTTTTCTGTGATAATAATAGGTAATGATCTCAAATGAACAGATTTCCAGGCAGTGTTGCAAAATCATAAGTACATTTCACACAAATTGGTAAATAATTTAAACAAAGCTAATAGTGCTCATAGTTACCTTAAGTCATTTCTTAAAATAAATATGAAGAATTTTGAAAAAGATATAAATAATATGCAAATAATTCTTCCTTCTGGTGCTTGTTAGAGACAAGAGACTTCATGGAAGTTTTCAAATGTTAACCATTCATTTACTCCAGTTCAATGTTCTGGTACCAAGGTGATATTTACAATAGAATAAAGGTGGAAAGTTATGTTTGTATGTAATTTGTGAGTTTAAAGGCATTGTCAAAAGAATACCTAGGGAAGGAATATACTGGACTTCCAACAAATGAGAACCATAGCTTAAACAACGAGCCTGTTTATCTTACCCAGTGAGCTGTCAGTAACTGGAGCAATAGCTCTGCTATCAAAGATTTAGCATCTTTCCAACTTCTTGCTCCACTATCCTAAACATGAAGCGTTCATGCTCATGGTTGCAATGTGGTTCCCCCATTACATAGCACTTGATTTTCAAGCAGAAAGAAGGGGAATAATAAAAGGCAAAAGAGTCTTTGCCTTTTTATTTGGAAGTGATGCCCTCCTTACTGACTTGTGTTTGTATCTCATTGGTTAGAGAAGTGAGTTTTCCATCTGGACATCTTGCTGTCCTAATTTTGAATGCTTTCCTTAATCAAAATCTAGGTTTTATTAATAAGTAATTAACAATTAATATTTAATTAATAAGTAAAATAATACACTAAGTTTTATTAATAAGTAATAATTAATAAGTAAGGTTTTATTAATAAGGAGGCACTGGAGAGATGTAAAAATGTATGGCAAAATAGTGCTCAAACCTTGCATCAGTACAGGTCATAGTTGTAACTGGGATCTGATAATGTTAACAAGCTCTCTGTGAGCTCAGGGTATTCACTTGTGTTTTGCTCAAATATTGCTGCACACTAAAGGTACTAGACAATGGAGAGGCAAAGATTAATATGATACTGCAGGGTGGGCATACATTTTAGCTAATATGTTAGTTAAATTTGTTATAAATTTGACACAATTGTATTTATTCAATTGTATTCTATATTAGCTACTTCTGGTTGCTGATTTTCCTTCCTATGGGAACATAACTTTAAGTGCATTAAAGAGCATAATTTTAAGTGCTAGTTAATACATTCAACTCAGTAAAACAAATAAATGTGCAAAAAGAGAAGCTAAGACAGTAAATATTAAGTTTTTAACTAGCTTTTTGGGATCATGAAATTCACACAGTTTGTAAAATCTGAGAGTCATCTCAGTTAGTTCTTCAAACTTTACTGCTCTCCTGTACAGGCCATTGACAATTAGCAGCTTTTCCTGTTGGGCTTCAGAATCAATACTTTCCAATGTCTTTTACATTTCTTCCGCTCAGTAATCTGTTGCACTGAGTCACCATTCAAGATCTATTTCTTTTGTAAGGTGTGTCTCCGCTGTCATATTTATGTAGTACCTCTATGAGGCAGCAATTCATCTACTCAATGTGGGAATGGACGAGTCCTTTGGGAAATATAGCAGTAACAGACAATTTGGTTGGCCGGTGATTTGTTTCATAAGGGAAAATTGATGTTCACAATGGCCCTTAAGTTAAAACACTGCATTCCACAAGGGCAACATCTTAAACCTTCTGTAATCCAAAGGCTTAAATAACCTTCTTATGGCAGAACAGTTACATCATTCCTGTGAACCGCTTTTTAAATAAATTCAGAATTTTCTTCTAATGGTTACAAATTTTAGAAAAACACTTGAACAAATATCATCTTCCCATTCTCTAAGGCAAATAGGAGGAAAAACTTTATTATTGATTATTCTTTCTGTTTCTACTGGTTTGATTTTTTTTTCAGATTTTATTTATTTAATTGACAGAGAGATAGAGAGAGAGGACAAGTAGGCAGATGGGCAGGCAGAGGGAGAGGGGGAAGGAGGCTCTCCACTGAGCAGGGAGCCCTATGTGGGGCTCCATCCCAGCACCCTGGAATCATGACCTGAGCCGAAGGCAGCCACTTAACCGACTGAGCCACCCAGGTGCCCCTCTACTAGTTTGCTTTTTAACAGCAGATATATTTTATTCTGGAGTTGGAATTATAAAAAAAAAACTTCCTAATATTTTAATAGTTTCTCATATGCAATAAGAACACAATTTTATGACTGTGTATTGTATGAAGTGCTTGAAAACTCTGAGAGACATCAAATAGCTTGTTTTTGATGGGCACCATTTTGTTTCCTGGTGACACCTAGAAATAAGTTACTTCCTTTTGCATCCCACACCCCGGCGATTGTTTCTTAAGATTGAACTTCTGGATGCTTTAAGGTGATTAGAGGAAAAGAATCTTCAAGCAGACTCCCCACTGAGCATAGAGTCTGACGTAGGGCTTGATCCCAGGAACCCACTAGATCACAACCTGAGCTGAAACCAAGAGTCAGACTTAACTGACTGAGCCACCCAGGTGTCCTATTATTTCTTTTTAATGAAACTGAACTGTAAATGAAAAATTTGAGACTGATTTCCTTATATCTTTTTTGTCATAATGGAAAATATAAAATATAATTTAAAACTTGAAATGTAATAGTATTTAAAAACAAGTATTTATTTTAAAATCCAACATTAATAATGGAGACAGTTATTTCTCTTTATTAGCAAGAATTGGCAATGTAAAAATTGGTTTTAGTCGGCAGTTCAAATAACCTCAGAGGTACTGGTGTATGTAATTATTTAAAAATCTAAAATAGTGACATTGGGGTGCCTGGGTGGCTCAGTGGGTTAAAGCCTCTGCCTTTGGCTCAGGTCATGATCTCGGGGTCCTGGGATCAAGTCCCGCATTTGGCTCTCTGCTCGGCAGGGAGCCTGCTTCCTCCTCTCTCTCTCTGTCTGCCTCTCTGTCTACTTGTGATCTTTCTCTCTCTGTGTCAAATAAATAAATAAAATCTTAAAAAAAATAAAATAGTGACATTATTATATGTTCATTGGCATTTGCATTCACAACATTTCAGGGAAACATCTGAACATCTTCACTGAAGCTTTCTTTACTGCCCTGAAAATAATTTGATCATTTCCCTTTTCTACCACAGTACACCTGGTATATGTTTCTGGTTTTGTAATTAATCATTCAAAACCCATGAAGTCAGAGGAGAACAAAATTTTAGAAAGGAAGTACAATAACTATTTTTTAGGCATCTTCAATTTCAGAAGACATCTAAGTGCATATGTTTAGAAGGCTGTTGAAAATGAGAATTCCTATATACTGGTTTGAGTATCATTGCTTGTTAACACTTAAGGATCATTATAGAAGGCATAATTGGAGTTTAATCCATTGTGAAATATATGTTGGAAGCAACAGCACTATAAATAGACTCTATGCATAGTTAAGTGATTAAGATGAACTGGAAGTTGGAAACATCTAGCTCTGTTACTTGAATCTAGTGACTAGTCGCCTAGAAACGGGAATCATGATTGCATTACTAGGCAACTCTCCTTTGAGATTACTTTTAATAATCCAACTAAATTTGTAAATGAGTTTCTTTGAGGAGGAGATCATTAAGATTGAGAAATCCTAAAACCACAAATGATTTCAAGCTAGGAATCATTTAAAGCAAGAGGCATAATTGTGAATCAGCCAAGGAAGTAAGAAAAAGGAGACATGTGCTAACCACTTTATATATATTTTCATTCTATCCTACACAAACTCATGAGGAAATATAACCAGCTTATTGAATGAGGTCAACTTTGTAGAGGCAAGCTGAAAGCAGTTTTATTCTTTCTTCTGTCTCCTCGAATTTGCTGTCTTTCTTAATAGCCTTGTGGAAGTATAATAGATATACAATAAACTGTACATATTTAAAGTGTACACTTTGATAAGTTTTAGCATACATCACATACTTGTGAAACCACCATCATGATAAAAATAATGAATGTATTCATCACCCTCAAAAGTTTCCAATTGTTCATTGCTAGTTTATAGATATGTAGTTGATTTTATGTATTTAATTTTTTACCCTATAAACTTACTAATCTTAGATATTAGTTCTAGTGGAATTTTAATAAATTGTATAGAATGTTTATAGAGATAATTATGTCATCTCTGAATAAAGACCTGTTTTACTTGTTCTTTTTCCAGTCTGGATACCTTTTATTTATTTTTTTCTGGCCTTACTATACTGGCTAGAACCTGCAGTGTGTTGGATATAAATGTTGGCACTAGCTATCCTTGTCTTGCTTTCAATCTTAGGACAAAGCATCTAGTCTTTTACCATTAAGGGGACATTAACTGTAGGTTTTTTATGGATATAAATATCAGATTGAGAAAGTTCCTTTCTATTTTTAATTTGTTGAGGGTTTTCATTAAGAATGGATATTGGAATTTTTTTATATGCTTTTCTGCATTGACTGAGATGATCATATATGGTTTCTTTGGTAGTCTTTAGTATGCTGAATTACATAGATCCTCATAGGTTAAACTTATTTTCAGCAATTGCTTGCAGTTCTGTGCTAAAGAGCGGACACTTTGAGGATGTGGAGAAAGGGGAACCCTTTTACACTGTTGGCGGAAATTCAAGCTGGTACAGTCACTCTGGAAAACAGTAAGGAAGTTCCTCAAAAATTTAAAAATAGAACCACCCTATGACCCCAAATTGCACTACTAGGTATTTATCCAAAGGATACAAACATGGTGATTTGAACATTCACCCCAATGTTTATAGCAGCAATGTCCTCAATAGTCAAAATATGGAAAGAGCCCAGATGTTCACTGACAGGTGAACGGAAAAAGAAGAAGTGGTATATGTATACACAATGGGATATTATCCAGGCATCAAAAAGAATGAAATCTTGCCATTTGCAATGATGTGGAACTAGAGGGTATTATGCTAAGTGAAATAAAGTCAGTCAGAGAAAGACAGATATCATATGTTTTCACTCATATGTGGAACTTAAGAAACAAAACAGATGAACATAGGGGAAGGGAAGGAAAAATAAAATAAAATGAAATCAGAGAAGGAGAGAAACCATAAGAGACTCTTAACTATAAGAAACAAACTGAGGATTGCTGGAGGGGAGATGGGTGGGGGGATGGGGTAATTGAGTGGTGGGCATTAAGGAGGGCACTTGATGGAATGAGCATTAGGTGTTATATGCAACTGATGAGTCACTAAATCCTACCTCTGAAAGAATGCACAATATATTCATTAAATTGAATTTTAATAAAAAATTTTAAAAAGAGAGAACATCTGTTACTTCATTAATTCATGTACTATTTAGTTCATGCTTTCTGAGAATCATGTACTATTCTAGATGTTGGGATGGACAGTGAATAGAATAGAACAAAGTTTCTGCTTCTAGGAAGCCCAGATGCTAGTTGGATAAATAGCTGATAAGCAAATAAACAGATACACGCTGTGTAAAGTAGCAGTGAGTTTTATTAAGAAAAATGTAGAAGAACCACCATGCTGTTTTCCACAGTGTGGGATACCAATGTACATTCCCACCAACAGTGCATGAGGGTTCCTTTTTCTCCACATCCTCTCTAAATCTTGTTGTTTCTTGTCTTCTTGATTTTAATCATTTTAACATGTGTGAGGTGACATCTCATTGTGGTTTTGATTTGCATTTCCCTGATGATGAGTGATGTTGAACATCTTTTCATGTGCCTGTTGGTCATCTGCATGTCTTCTTTGGAAAATGTCTGTTCAGGTTCTCTATCTGTTTTTAAATCAGATTGCTTATTTTTTGGTGTTGAGTTTACAAATTTTTTATATATTTGGAATATTAATCTCTTAACAGGTATGTCATCTGCAAATATCTTCTCCCATTCACCAGGGAAAACAAAAATACTAACTTAAAAGATATATGGACCCCTGTGTTTGTTGCAACATTATTTACAATAGCCAAGACATGGAAGCAACCTAAGTGTCCATCAATAGGTGAATGGATAAGGAATATAATACACACACACACACACACACACACACACACACACACACACACACAGAGGAATATTACACAGTCATTAAAAGGATGAGATTTTGCCATTTGAGACAGCAGGGATGGACCTAAAGGGTATTATGCTAAGTGAAATAAGTCAAACTGAGAAAGACAAATACTCTATGACTCCACTCATAAATGGAATCTGAAATACACGAATAAACAAACAAAAAGCAGAATTGTGGGAATTCACAATGCCTGGTTAGCTACAATATGATAAACATTATCCTCCTTGAGAGAGGCTAGTTGAAAAGCGAAGGAGTGACCAGAAAATTGGGCCTCCTTTGAAATTTCTGGGCTGAAAACAGCCAGATCTTAATTGTGGCTCAGTGCTATCTCCCAGGGGGACAGATGTTTAACTTAAGTTAGACATAAATCCTTAATAGTCACCTACTCCCTGCCTGCAAGTCACGAGCACAGATAGTTCTAATCACACAATCCCCATAAATGTCACTGCCCTAGTTATTGAAACTTTACATTCCTTTCTAATCTTGATTCTTTGATAACATGCATTGTAAACATGGAGATTAAGTTTGGCTTGGGGCCTTTCTCCACTAGAGCGTCTGGTCCTCAGGCTCTCTCCTTTCTTCTATTTTGGTGTCTGGAATAATTTTTTCATTTGCCATCTCCGGGTTTGCTGGCCAAACCTGAGGCAGAATCAGAACTATAAATACAGAGAACTGATGGTTGCCAGAGTGGATGGGGTCATGGGCTGGGCCAAGTGGGTAAAAGGGAGAGGGAGATACAGGCCTTCAGTTATAGAATGAGTAAGTCGTGAGAATAAAAAGCACGGCATGAGGAATTGAATCAATAATACTGTAATAGTGTAATAGTGTAATGTAATGGGACAGGTGGGTAGCTTTACTTGTGGTGAATATAGCGTAATGTATAAACTTTTCAAATCACTAAGTTGTACACCTGAAACTAATGTAATGTTCCGTGGTCAACTGTATGCAAATAAAAAAAGGGGGAAAAAAAGGAAAAATATAAAAGAGTAACTGAATGGGTATATCAGAAGTGAGGCAGGTGATGTGCTCTTTTTATAGTAGGTAGCCAGGAAAGACCTCTCTTAAATGTGACATTTGGGCAAATATCGGCAGAAAATAAGAGCAATCATTCAGACACCTGGAGGAAGGAAGTAATAATAAGTGCTAAGGTGGGAGGTATTTGGCATGTCTATAAAACTACAAAGAGATCACTGTTGCTGGATTAGTGTGTGGAAACATTCCCCTCCACTATCAGTGTTAATCAATTCACGTAGGGCGCCTGGGTGGCTCAGTGGGTTAAGCCTCTGCCTTCAGCTCAGGTCATGATCTCAGGGTCCTGGGATCAAGTCCCGCATGGCGCTCCCTGCTCAGTAGGGAGCCTGCTTCCCCCTCTCTCTCTGCCTGCCTCTCTGCCTACTTGTGATCTCTTTTTCTGTCAAGTAAATAAATAAAATCTTCAAAAAAATGAATTCAAGTAAAAATTGAAGATAAAAAGCAATTAAACTAGATTCAAAATTTGAAGTGTTATTATTTACTGAAATTCCAGTGAAATATTCAAATTGATGATACAAATATGTTGGCATATATTTACTGCTTATCCTTACTTTGCTTTCAGTCCTTCTTAATTTAAAGTTGAGACATAAGAAGTAGAATTTAACAACATTGATATGTTTTTATATCTGGACCAGTCTTGATCAGGCATCACTATTTAATTTCTAAAAATGTTTTATTATGAAAATGTCCCATGTGAACATTTAGTTTTACTTGATACCTCAAATTTCAACTACCAAGGCTACTGGATATTGCTTTGAAGAAAGATGGCAAATTGATGGTCAGTCTTCTCATACACTCTTTCTCCAGAAGGAATTACTTAGATTGAAAAATATTTAGAGAATAGAAAAAGCTTCTGAGGACAAACGAATAGAATTAATGTTGGTTAATGATAAAAGCTAATTATTTTTCTTAGCTGTGGAACTTTCAGATGTTTATGAAATGCTAAAGTAGGCTGTGAATCTTTAAGAGGAGGACATCCTATTGACAACAGAAAATCTACAAACAGCTTAAGAAAGTTGTGCTCACCAGAGTAAATCTTGCAAAACTCTTTAAAGAAGCAAGCACCATTTGGTCTAAGTTTTTCTTTAAGTTGATGGGAATGGTAAACAGCTGGGTTCTGGATGGCACACCATGGGATCACAATCAAAAGGTCGGAAATGATACCATTAAAAAATTATAAGCAGAAGCTTATAAATTTTTATTACTCACTGTTTTTAATTAACCTTTAAAATCTATTCATGTAGGAATGCATAGGTCTTGGCTTTTGAAGAAATCAAGGTTTAATATAGCTCTATTTTCTAATGCAGACCCATAGATGCTCTTCCAGTGTGGCTATGACATTTCAAGTTTCAATAACACCATGCCTAGTCAAAACACCGCTAACTGAGTTTCAAGATGGGCACCAGGTAGAAAGATGGCATTTAACATTCTTAATCATGTTTCCTTTGCTCTCAGTCATTTCAAACGATTACTAATTATTTTTTAGATATGATCAGTATAATTGCATAAGCAGTCAGACAGTTCAGGTCCAAACCCCATCAAGTTTTCTATAAACTTATAGAATAAACCTTCAACAATGAGCTATGTAACTTATCTTTAGAGACACAAACAACTAAAAAAAGATAGTGTATTCGTTTTCTGTTTTTGCATAAGAAATTACCACAAGCACAGCAGTTGAGAGCAACACATATTTATTATTGACTGGTTTCTTGGGTTGAGAGTCCAGGCAGAGCTTAGCTAGAACCTCTGCTTAGGGTTTTACCAGGCTGTAATTAGGATCTTGGCTAGGCTGGTTTCTCATCTGGAAGCTTGCCTGGGAAGAACCTTCTCCAAACTCACCTTGGTTGTTGAAAGAATTTATTTCCAAGTCTCTGTAGGATTGAGACCGCTGACTTCTTGCTGGCAGTAAACTGGAGACTACTCTCCAGTCCTACTGGGTTACATGGAGCTCAAATCCAGAAAGAATGTCTCCAGAACAAATCTGTTCACAAGCTGTTCACAAACATACACACACACACACACACACACACACACACACACACATATATATGTATATATATTTTTTCTTTTTCTAATTACGTTTTTGATAAATCTAGTTAACACTCTGGACTCATGTTTTAAAAGTTACTTTTAAGTTCACTGAGCATATTATAAGAGACAAAATGAAAACAGTAATTTTACCCACATGTGCACAAACCTATGGGCACATACCCCAAATGGCCTTGGCTGTAAGATGTATTGGAGGCAGCAGGACACTGGGACCCATTAACCTAGTAGCCATGGTCCTGTAAGAACCAGTGTTTCTTACAGGAGGATGGATGCTGGTATGGCTGGTGAGGTCCTTTTTTAGTTTTCCTCCTAGGTTTTTATTAATCACCTGGCATCCACAGGGCCATGGGAACCTCTCAAGTTTCCTGACAAGGCCTGACTCGGACAGGGAAAAATCTCCTAAAGAGTTCATAAAACCCATCATCTTACTATCTTCTAGATTCTCCTCCCAATTCTTCTTCTTTCCATCACCATACTTATTAAAATAGGGCCCAAAGATATTTATATCATTTATCTTGCCTAGGATCCCTATCTCATCCTGTGCTACAACTAGGCAGGCCATACCCAGACTCCAAACTATCCCACATCGACATCCTACAATCTAAATGTCTTTGATTTTATACGCTAGATTGGTGAAGCAATCTTCCCTTTTCCTTCTCTTCACCTTGTTCACAGAAGCTGAAGTTGGCTGAACAGAAAGTTAATCAAAGACCTAAACACTAGTCTAGATCACCTTTTAAAGTGATTAACTGGGAAAAAATGAAATCCTCTAGGTAGGACAGCAGTCTCTTGGTTTAGCAAAGAATGGGAATGGAAACAATTTTCTACCATCTCAATTCACTTTGCTCCTGTTGACAATTAGTCTATTAATACCAGGCTACTGCAAACTCAACATTTTAATATTTTTTATTAACATAAAATGGGTTGAATTCTTGAGTCAAAAATAGAAAATGCCTGCTGTCTTAGCAGATGTTTTACATTAGTTTTATGTATACACCGTACATAGTATATTTAAAGGGTGACTGTATGGTACATGCTGGAGACTGGTTTGTGCAAACACATCCTTGAACATGCCTCTTAATCATGATCTTGAGAATGCAGAGCTTCTGTCCTTTCTCTATGTTCCCATTAAGCAGAATGTGTAAAAGGATATGTTTAGCATTCAAAGTCAGGGGCTTGGGAGTGGCCAACCTGGAGCATTTCCCTTGTAACGACGGGAAGGCCTTGATCTCCTTGGAATGCTGGTGATGCCAGGTGGGAAGGGCTACAGACAGTTGCTAGGCTAAGTTGCTAGGCTATGAAAGATTGCTGCATGTAGATCCCAACAGCAGATGCTTTGTCTGTCTGGTTGGCTGCTTATGGACTCCCTATAGGTTGTTCCCCCCCCAATAAACCTGTATCTTGCTTGCTATCTCTAGGTCTTTTCTTTGGGCTCAGTGGATCATCATCCACCTTTGGCTTGGAGTCTGCTGGGGTGTGGCTGCACAGTGATTCTAAAGCAAGGGGGCCATTTACCAGCTAGAGGAGCACATGTACTTCCTGGTGAGTATTGCCTCAGTTGGGATAGCTATCCCTAGAGATACTGCCATAGGATGAAATGTATTTCTAAGCCTAGTTCTGCATGTCTTCAATGGTGCAAAAGCTTAATATCCTAAAGGGTGATTTGGTATTTGTAAACAACTGAAGATCATTCATTCGGAGCCATTTTAATTAAATATGATTGGTGACCGTGTGAAAGAACACTGTTTGGCTGATAGGGAAATAAGAGTTTGATATGAAAATGATTATCATATTTTGCTTCTAAACTGTCACCTGAAAGCAAATACCAAAAGCAAAATACCAAAGAACTGCATATAAATTTTGATCAATGACAGCAGTATTGGAATGAGTACATTATGTCCTTAGCTACCCTTTTTAGGAGAAAAACTTATTGTATAATCTAGGAGTATATGTTAAAAGTATATTTCTTTATGGATACTTTTATGCTATGTGTTGGGGATAGTGTTCTGTGATAGTTTACCTGCTTGCTTGCTTTCACATTAGGATCACATACACAATCTAGCAGGAGTCCTCTTTATCAAGGAAACTATACTCCATATGTCCAAAAGTTAAGAAATTAATATAATAAAGGTTTTTTTTAAAGAGGAGAAATAAATTAACATATAATTGACTTAGAATGTGAATTGGGGTTCATTAAATTAGGATGTGTGAGCATGAGGAGATTTTACATAATTGCATAATTATGACTCTTGCTTTCTAGAGTGAAGGAAATATGAAAGACTTTATTATAGTCAACTTCAAGAAAAAGTACATTTGTTGTTGTTGTTGTTTTTTACTTAATTTTTTCAGTGATCCAAGATTCATTGTTTATGTACCACACCCAGTGCTCCATGCAATACATGCCCTCCTTAATACCCACCACCATGCTCACCCATCCCCCCTCCCCCCTCCCCTCCATAACCCTCAGTTTGTTTCTCAGAGTCCACAGTCTCTCATGCTTCACCTCCCCCTCCGATTTACCCCAATTCACTTTTTCTTTCCTTTTCCTAATGTCCTCCATGTTATTCCTTATGCTCCACAAATAAGTGAAACCATATGATAATTGACTTTCTCTGCTTGACTTATTTCACTCAGCATAATCTCCTCCAGTCCCATCCATGTTGATACAAAAGTTGGGTATTCATCCTTTCGATGGCTGCTTAATATTCCATTGTATATATGTACCACATCTTCTTTATCCATTCGTCTGTTGAAAGACATCTGGGGTCTTTCCACAGTTTGGTGATTGTGGACATTGCTGCTATGAACATTGGGGTACATAGGCCCTTCTTTTCACTATATCTGTATCTTTGAGGTAAATACCCAGTAGTGCAATTGCAGGGTCATAGGGTAGCTATATTTTTAATTTTTTGAGGAATATTCACACTGTTTTCCAAAGTGGCTGCACTAATTTGCATTCCCACCAATAGTGTAAGAGGGTTTCCCTTTCTCCCCATCCTCTCCAACACTTGTTGTTTCCTGTCCTTTGGCCTTTCTGACTGGTGTAAGGTGGTATCTCAATGTGGTTTTGATTTGAATTTCCCTGATGGCTAGTGATGATGAACATTTTTTCATGTGTCTGTTAGCCATTTGTATGTCTTCTTTGGAGAGATGTCTGTTCATGTCTTCTGTCCATTTTTTGACATGTTTATCTGCTTTTTGGGTGTTGAGCTTGAGGAGTTCTTTATAGATCTTGGATATTAGCCCTTTGTTGTAGTGTCATTTATGAATATCTTCTCCCATTCCATGGGTTGTCTCTTTGTTTTGTTGACTGTTTCCTTTTACTTGTCGACTGTATTTATCTTGATGAAGTCCCAAAAGTTCATTTTTGCTTTCGATTCCTTTGCCTTTGGAAACGTGTCTTGAAAGAAATTAAAGACACAAAAAGATGGAAAAGCATTCCATGCTCATGGATCAGAAGAATAAACATTGTTAAAATATCTATACTTCCCACGACAATCTATACTTTCAGTGCCATCCCGATCAAAATTCCACCAGGATTTTTCAAAGTGCTGGAACAAACAATCCTAAAATTTGTATGGAACCAGAAAAGACCCCAAATCGCTAAGGAAATGTTGAAAAAGAAAAACAAAGCTGAGGACATCATGCTGCCTGATTTCAAGCTTTAATACAAAGCTGTGATCACCAAGACAGCATGGTACTGGCACAAAAACAGACACATAGACCAATGGAACAGAGTGGAGAGCCCAAATATGGACCCTCAACTCTATGGCCAATCTTCGACAAAGCAGGAGAA
Organism: Ailurus styani; assembly: GCA_002007465.1. Lineage (NCBI taxonomy): Eukaryota > Metazoa > Chordata > Mammalia > Carnivora > Ailuridae > Ailurus > Ailurus styani. The sequence continues at coordinate 3,119,489 of LNAC01000005.1, read as the reverse complement.
AATATCCAGTGGAAAAAAGACAGTCTCTTCAATAAATGGTGCTGGGAAAAGAGGACAGCTATGTATAGAAGAATGAAACTCGACCATTCTCTCACACCATACACAAAGATAAGCTTGAAATGGATGAAAGACTTCAACATGAGGCAGGGATCCATCAAAATCCTAGAGGAGAACATAGGCAGTAAACTCTTCGACATCACCCACAGAAAAAGTACATTTTTGCTACTATTTTAAGTCCATCATAAAACTTAATTGCTTTTCATTTTTCTTATAAACTTCTGGATACTACTATTTTTAGAAAATTTGGAGACCTGTTCTGTTTCTGCTTTCATATATTATTTTAAATTGGTTTTGAAGTTGTTAATAATGAAAATATTTAAAATAAGTAAATATAAATTTGTTAACAATATGCCTGTGTGCACAAAGCATTTGACATTCAATTATCAACAAAATATTCATGTAGTGTTGTGTAAAATTACCAGAAGTCTTTCAGATGACTTTCTCATTTTATCTGAATTATATTGACACCATAATCTCTACATGAAGGTTGAGAAAAAAAAAAGAAAGTTGAGGAAAATAATACTTCACAGAGTTCAGTAACACTGCAGATCACAAAGCTAGTTAACAAAGGAGTCTAGACTAGACTCAGGTGCGGTTCTGGATACTGGCTTCTGTTTTAGAGCATTCTTCACTGACCCCATCTACATTTTTAGGAGCTGCCTGCCTTTTTCCTACCACAACTGAGTTAATAAACTAAAGACAATCCAAACTTGATGGTTAGTTTTTATTTACTTCCTGACTCTACCTAAAAAATAATTTGATATGATGGTCAATGTGTATAAATTAAAAAATAGAAGTAAGTCAGGAAATTGGGTAAAAAGAAAGGTGTAGGAAAAAAATCAGATTTTCCGTTGGTGTAAAATGCATGTTCTTACACTGTGCTATCTCATGAACTTGATGGAGTAGGAGTTGGAAATCAATATCTGAGCTTTCTAGCAATCACTGAGAGAATTGAGCCATAGTCCCTTATACAATTTTCAGTACTCATAAGATGAAAAACAAACCCATAGTCAAGGAGAAACACAAATATCTATAATAGGAAAAACTAAAAAAAATTTTTTCCTGTGGAAATAAGAATACGCCATACTTGTAGTCAGCAATTGTTCTAACCAAAACCAAGCACCCTTGAAGACAAAGACCAGAGAAGGTTTCTAACTGAACACAGACAAGGTTGTCCTACAGCCATAAAATGAATTATATCCCAATCTAGTGTTATCTCTGCTTCCTTACAATGACAAGATACTCCTCGTTCCTCCAGTTGTCATCTCCTGCTTCAGGGAAAAAAAATAAAGGAAAACCTTGAGATACCCAATCACTCAATTGCCTCTGCTTCCCCATGGTTCAACCCACTCTCCTAACTTGTCCTCAGAATTGTTCAGCCTTGCCCAAACTCTATAGAGAGGCTTCTTATAGAGTTCCCTTTACTAAGATGCTACTAATGGTCAGGTGACTTCTCCTTTGTTAGAGCAGGCTAAATAAAACAACTGTGTAATTTGTATTTTAAAAAAGTACTTTGTACATCTGTGTGATTATAGGTGTTTCCTTGGTATCATTTGATTAGCAAGTTTTGGCAGATGTCAAAAATTTAAGACTGTTTAATGAAGTGAAAAGTATCTTAAACAATATAACCAGAGCACAAAAAAAAAAATTTTCACATGCCATTTCCTCACACAACTCCTTAATTTAGGCCAGCATCATTATACCAAAGGATATATAACCACATTAGTATTAATGTGGTAGAGCAAAGCAGTTTTCAGATGACCTGACCTAATCCAGAGAAGCATTCGATATCTATGTCTAAAGTATTCCTTAAGAAAACTCAAAGAAACTCGATGTATCTTAGATTCATTCACAATATTTTTTTTGGAGACTTTTTATAGTTTAAAACATACCAGTCTTTAAAACTGTCTCCTTATAACTGAATTACCAACTTTTCATACAGTTATAACCTGGTAACAACCATTTCACAGTGGGCTTAAATCACACTCAGATTTTCAGTGTGTACTGAGACTGGAGGATTTATTCCAAGGACTTTGATGAGATAAAGTATTTTTAGAGTCAGAAAAACATCCCTAGAATTCCTAAACCAAAAAAAAAAAAAAAAAAAAGATTTTGAAATGGAAGCCACTTGATTCCTACCATAGGGAAACAGAAATTCTAATACGTCACTCCTGAAAAAATTCATAGAGAGTTAATTGCTTCTTCAAGGCTGTGTATAAGGCTGGTTTTCAATGAAAGCTTATTTTTATTTTTAGATGGTGAACCATAATATTTGCCATATTGTAGCGAGTGAAAACCAGTATAAGATTTTTTTAATGAGTTTCTCTAACATCCAGAAATATTTCTCTATTATTGACTGAATTTCATTTTCATTATGTAGTTAATGAATTCTAACCCTAAAGAAAGAAGTTTTTCTTATCTGACTTAGCCATCTATAACAAAGACTTTTACTTTCATAAGAATACAACTCATACCATTGATTTAAACAATTTGCCATTCTGTTTGGGACTGTAAGTAGAGGGTGAAACACCACAAAGTAAAGAAATCTTGTGAAAATGTAAAGTTTTGTTAATAACCAAAGACTGAAGTCAAAACGGAAGTGATGGACATTTGGTTTTTAATTTTTTGGAAATGATTCCCACTTCTCAAACATGCTTTCTACTTTCCATAAAACACTTGCTAGGATTTTCCATCTGCCCATCTCTGTATCCATCCATGGTGTTCTAAATATGAATTTTCTGGCTTTAAAGAACAAGTTTCAATGTCAAATCTATTTTCTACAAACACATTCCAGCGTTGTTCCAGTATCATGTTAGTGCTTTATGTATTTCTGTAATCTCTTCAGAGGGAGTATAACACAAATATGAGATTCTCATTTCGGAACTGAATTCTCAAAAATGTGTCTCAGTTATTTGGGTGAGAAATATTAATCCCTGGATAAATGTTTATTTAGTCAAAACTCTGTATATCAATATCCAAAAGTTGGAAATTAGCCTTACCTCCAACTTTTAGAAAACAAACTGAAATTTTTGTTTTGGTATTAGGATGGTGTTATAACCAGGGATCCAGAAATACCAAAATCTCATATCTGACCAAGCTGGACTTTCTGACAAACCTGGAGGGACACCAGGAACAAGTAACAATAAAACAAAGGTAACCCTTTATTGATTTCCAGACTAGAGACACAAATTCCAGTGCAGTAAATCTTTTGTTCCACTCCCTCTTCAGAACTTCGCAGATGTAATCTGAAACCAGCTCTCATAGGAGCAGGGGGGAGAGACAAAGAAAGGGGTGGGCCACTCCAGGTTGGTAAGTGGCAGTTTTAATAAACAAAGGAACATACATACGGAGCTTGTGCAAGACTTAGTCTTGTGTCTGCCCTCCAAATCAAAAGTTTATACAGAGTTCCTTCACTGGGTTCAGCTATGAATACCATTCAGGCGTTTTCAACACTGCATCACTATCTCAAGGCTATGTTCTTGGAACAGCTGCTGGGAGCAGGAAAGGCAAGTGGAACCTACATTCTAAGGATAAGGGAAGATGTGAAGATCCTCTGATCACCTGGGTCCAGTTCACAGGTCATTCGGCAGTCATATTTTTTTGATGACCTTCCCCAATAGTAACCCAGGCCAAAAAACACAGAGCAACACTTTTTATAAACTAGCAAGTACCTGATGGCACCTGACAGCATCAAGGGGGAGGTAAGTTTAGGTATTCATTCATTTGCAACGTAAAGAATGCTATTTATTATACGATTCAGTATGGGGAAGGTCTTTCCCCACAGGGAGATGAGGGAGTGACTATCAGGAAATGGGTAAATGGATAATAGAGGAGCAAAGCAGCAGTTGGAAAAATCAGCCAGTTGAACCAACTAGGGACAGAATGAATGTATGTCTCAGGACTGAATTTAATGATCACTACACTTTGTCACTCTGCTACTTCAGAGCAAATTCTATAAACCGTGAAGAAATTAGAACATCTTATGATTGCACATCATAAGATGTTGAAAAAGTTGCACATCTAATTTGTCATTTTGTGGGATCTAGCATCATTTGGGGCCTCCAGAAAAATTTTCAAGAACGTGATGATAACAGAAAATCACTATATACAAAGTAGCTGGATTCTCTTTTATCTGAGTGTCTGCTATATCTAGAATAGTTTTGAATTTCTTGTAATTATTCTGATAAAATTTAATATTGTTGTTTTGTTTCCTTAAAAGAAGGACTTCTTAAAGTGCTTTAAATCCTTAGAAGGATCTCTGGATTAATAATTTCTAAGGAATATTTTCCCTTTTATTAATATTTTAGAGCACAGAATGTATTACCATAGAGTATACCACATAGGTTGTTATTTGTTTGGGAAATAAAAACCATTTGAGAGACTATGGACCCTAAGAAACAATCTGGGGGTTTTGGAGGGGAGGAGGGTAAGGGGAGGAGGTAACAGGGTGATGGGTATTGAGGAAGGCACGTGCTGTGATGAGCATTGGGTGTTATACTTAGCTAATGAATCATTAAACATGAATCAAAAACTAATTATATACTATACAGTGGCTAGCTGAGCATAATTTCTAAAAATAAATTAAAAAAGTAAAAAACAAAAAAAACATTTGAAGATAGTCTGTTCAACGAAGTATTCAATGACATTTAAAAACTTTTTCAAAGCAATTTGACTACCTTGAATCACTTGGTAATTCAGCTTGTTGAGATAAGTGGTCTATTGAAAGTCAAAATATTTGTGCACATAAACAGGGTAAGTATGAAAGGGCGAGAGCAAGGACTATCTATGAATTTATGCTGCTGTGCTTCATTATTGTTTCATGATGTTCAAGTGCACATGCGTGTGTTGCACACATATTTACCTATTCTAATGGGAAGGATTTGAGAACTCTAAAGGAATATGACTGACATACATAGTACCTTGAACTTGCATATGTAGAAGGGCTTTGCATTGGATTTTCCAGCTTTATTGTCTGGTAAATTGCCCCTTTTAACTCTCTCTTTTTTTTTTAAATATTCCTGACTCTCAATGCACATATCACCTCTATCCTGCCACCTTTTGCATTTTCTAATGTAGGCTCATTTTTGTATCAGTTCTATTATCACAGTGGGACATGACATTTATTGGTTTGAGAACACTGACTAAATTGGAATGCAATTCTAATATACATAAAGGCACCTACAACAGCAGAATGACATGAATTTAAATAAATAAGAAATTACAAAGGTCAGTCACAATAAAAGCCAGAGTTGGTAAATAAAAACACAATAGTTCTCAGAAATAAAAAAGAAACAAAAAAAATGATACAATAATATTCAACACAAGTGAAAAGAGCAGGAAATGCATATAAAGTAGAGGTTTTGATGAGGAGGAGTTAGAAATAAAATTCTTGTATAAATTACACTATTTTCTCTGGAAGACTAAGTGAATACCTGAGGAAGAATATAACTATACTGTCAAACTAACAGGAAGACGACTGAGGAGAAATAGATTTTTGTTGTCAGTAACAGTTATAATTCACTGCCTAAAATCCTTAATGAGTATCAGAGTTGATTAAGGCTAGACAATCTTTAAAATGTAGCAGTTGAAATAAAGCATGAATATGAAGTAATCTGGAAAAATAAAAAAATCAAGATAGACTAAGAAATCAAAGAATAGGTGAATTTCAAACATAGCTCTATATTACATAAAATGTGAGAAAAGATAAATCTAAAAAATCATGGGCATTAAAAAGCACATGCAGAAAGTACATGTAACACAAATATAAGGAATTAAGAAAGAGATATAAGAGAAAGCCAATATTCTCCCATATACCAGAGAGACCACAATTATAAAGAAAAAGATATAAAGAAAAAAGAACGAAAGAAACTGCTGAGGTCAGGGACAGAAATTTTAGGTGCAGTTAACTTCCACTTAGAAATGAAAATAATAATGTATGGAAAAGAGTGAACACTGTCAGAATGAACATTCTAATTTACCAATGAGCTCCATGTCACTAAATGTAATGGTTGGTTTTCCAAGCTCATTTCAATTGACCCATCATAAGTTTTAACCAAGGTGATCATTTCTCGTTGATGCACTTTCCTTGCTCGGATTCTAAGTACACCCACTATCTACTGCTTCTCTCCTAGCTCTCTGGTTGCTCCTTCCTGGGCAACTTTATTGATGCTCTTTTTCATCTCGACCTCTTCATGGTAAGCCCAAGCTTGCTCCTTGGTCCACATACTAGCTCTTGGTTTCATCCAGGCTGGTGACTTGCAGTACGATCTCCATGCTGATAACTCCCAGCCTAGACCTTTCACATGAACTCCAGACTCATATATCTAACAATTCATATGGGTCCATCCTAGATGGATTTAATGTCCAAAGCCATACTCCTAATCTTCCTTCTCTAACCTCCTTCATGTAGTTTTCCTCATTTAACTGTGGGAAATTCCATCCATGGAAGTGTCCAGGCCAAATCTTTTGGAGTCATCTTTGCCCTCATTTTTAGTACATATTCTTATATCCACTGAGAAGTCCTTTTGTTCTAAGTTCAAACTTTATTCAGAGTTTGCTATATCCAGAATCCACTTCTAAGCCCCTCTCCATCAGTTTTCACCCTGATCTGAGTCACCATCAGCTGTCACTGCACTACTGCAATAGTCTCCTAATTGGTCACCCTGCATTTATACTCATATCCCTACAGTGTCCTCTATATAACAGCGTACGATCCATTTGAAACCCACATCTGAATATATTGTTTCTCTGCTCGGAATCCTGCAATATCTCTTCACTATACGCAGTAAAAGCTAAAGCTCATGCAAGCATCTCTCAAGCTCTATATGATCTAGCCTGCTCCCTCATTACATTTCCAACCAGATTTTCTATATCTCTTCCCTGTTGCCTCTACCTCAGAGAGCCACATTTATCTGGTTGCTTTTTCCTGAACACAGGAGATGACACTCTTACCTTGGGACCTTTGCTCTGGATTTTGCCTTGTTGCCTCTGCCTGGAATGCTCTTCCCTTAGCCACCTGCTTGGCTAACTTCTTTAATTCCTCAAATCTTTGCTCAAATTTCACTGTGATGAGTCTTACCTTGACTATTCCTTTTAATATTGCGACTTGACAACAGCCCACACCCCTGCTATTCAAGATTGCAAATCTCCTTACTTTGTTCTGCTTTTTATTTTTTTCCGTAGCATTTGTAGCTTTCCAACATGATACACAATCATTTATTATATCTGTTCTTTATTGGTTGTATCCTCCTGCCAATATTTAAGAGAGTAGAGGTTTGGTTGTTTTTAAGCCTACATGTGAAGTCAATTTATTAACAGAAAACAACAATTTGAGGAGTCCTGTTCACAGAGGGTGACCACAGTGACCCACTTCCTGCAGGTGCTATTGGAGGGCATGAGGATGCCATCCCCAGTTCTCCTTGACCCTCATCCCTGAGCAGGCAAGGGCTCTGAGGGCTGTGACCCAGGCCCAGGGGGTCTTTGTTCTCCTTCTTTCTGTGGCCTGGAGTTTGATGTGGAAGGCAGTGATGCCCAGCTCCTTGAATCTCTGGTCCATATTCTGGGTGGCCAAAATGACAGCATATGGAGAAGAGTCACCTTGACCAGCCTTCACCTTCATCCTACCAGTTACACGGGCAGACAGAACTATTGGTGCTAGAGCCAAAAGTGTTATTGAAAGATATAAAGGTGCGGTAAACACCAAATATTTTTTCTTCTATGGCCACCTGAGGTCCAGGGCTAATGACCCGTTCTTTCTCGTTTCTTTCCCCTTGCAAGATCCTATTTCTGTACATCTTCTCCAGACTTCATCACCAGAAAGAGTGAGAGTAGAGGGTTTTGACAGTTTTGTTCATTAACATACCAAAGCACACTGGATTGAATTACTAGCTGAATCAAATGAACTTATCTTATATAATGAACTTTCAGGGTTATAATCTATGTACATATTTTTTAATACCATTGGGGATGCCTCAAAACATCCTCCAGATAACATACATGTTCAATATGGATTAAAGACTCATCACTGTCATTGTTCACAATTCACTCAGTGCTAGAATCCAGATAAAAGATCAACAAGTTCTATATGCCATTACATTTCCAAGGATATATTAAGTATTTAGTAGATTCAAAACCCTGTGTTGCAAAAAATACAATAATATGAAAATATGGTCTCTAGAGATTTACTGTTCAGGAGGGAAAAATAAAATAATTTTCATATTTACCTGAACCCTGAATTTCTTCCCAATTATAATCCTCCTTTGTAAAACCAGATAAAATGGTATCTTTTTCTAGGAGTTCAGACAAAAAAAAGTTATCCTCCTTATCTTTTCTAAGGCTCTTTAGAATTGTCGTAAATGAAATGTCTGGTTACCTGGTTAACTCTTCCCTGGATACTAATGGGATTACAAATTCATTTAAATTTGGCTTTTTAAGACATTCCCTGGAGGGCAGGCTAGCATGCTGAGCTCAAGTAATAGACTTTTAGCATCACAATCTAGGTACACACTTTTTTTATTGCCACAGGGACCTTAAAATGGCTTAAAGTAGATGAAATATTGTCATTATGTTCTTATGTGATGTTCTGTAGTGCTGGGATATTTTTAAAATGTTTGGATGATATTTTAAACAAAGTAATAAAATACACAATCTGTCCCTAGTTGGTACAACTGAAACTATATCTATGGAAACGGAACTCAGTGACCATGAATGTTAATCCATCTGCAATTTGACAAAGAGGAACAAAATGAAAATCTCAATTTCAACCATTTTTTTTTTTTGCAAATGCAATCTCCTTTTTAAGCTAGTGTGTGACTTGATGTATTTGATATGCAAGATAATGTTTTCTCCCTAAGGTGTGGATATTGATGTCCTATCCTTTTCAATCTTTTAAAATCTAGGGGGCTAGCTTTACTCTTAATAAGTAGACAGCTAAGAATGATGTAATTCTGGCCCTTGGTTGAGGACTTACGTAATACTCCAATGCTCACACTTGTATTGTGAGGTCTGATTTAAATAGCAAGATACTGGCCCCATTACCCAAATACCTGCTCATTACTATGTATCAATCTGAGTGTCTGACTTTATTTTGTCATGCTGTTTCAAATTCCTTTGATTAAACTATCAATTTCTTCCTAAAGCTGCTTTTAAAATGAACTTCTCTGGCAGTACTTTCTGATATTACTGGCTGATAGCTAGGAAAAGGAGAGGGCAGATACCTAGGAAAAGGAGAGTTTTAATTGGGAAGAGAAGAGAGAGAAGACAAGTCCTTGTATAAAATGGTGTAGGGTACTAGTGACCTATGTATGCCCATGCTCATGTCCATGCCTGTGCCTGTGCCTACGCCCGTGTCTTTGCATATGCCTGTACTTATGCCTGTGCTCCTGCCTACACCCATGCCTACCTGCATGCCTATGCCTTTGTCTGTGCCTATACCCATGCCCATGTGTGTGACAGTGCCTATGCCCATTCTCATGCCTATACCCATGCCTGTGTCAAGATTTATGCCTATACTCATGCCTGTACCTAATTCCATTCCCATGTCTATGCCTATACTCATGCCTATGCTTATACTCATGCCTATGTTTATGCCTTTACCTATACACATGCCTATGCCTGTGCCTATGTCCTTGCCTGTGCCCATACTCATGCCTACACTGAAGTCCATGCCCCTGCCCATGCCCCATTCCCATGCCTATGCTTATGCCTACACCCATGCCTATGCCCATACCTGTCTGTGCCTGTGTCTATGCCTATGCTCATGTCTATACCCAAGTCCATGCCCATGCCTATGCCTATACCCATGCCTATGCCCTTGCTGTGATTATACCCATGCTTATACCCATGCCCATGCCTATACCCCTGCCATACTTATGCTTAGACCTATATGCATACTTTTATACCTATGCCTATAGCCTGTATCTATACCTGTACCTATGTCCTTGCCTATACCTATACCCAGGCCGATGCCTATGCCTATGCTTATACCTAAACCTGTACCTATACCTGGTTCTCCCATCCATGTACTAACCAGGCCCGACCCTGCTTAGCTTCCAAGATCAGACGAGATCAGACACGTTCAGGATGGTATGGCCATAGACCCTATACCTGGTTCTAATCTTCATCTGTATCTATATTTGAATGAAAGCCAACCAAAAAAGCATAAACATTTTTATGGGCCACATTTTTTTCCATTCAAGATAAAAATAGTTATACTGAGTCCCACAGGGAAAAATGGATATTTTACAAATTAGACATCATTTTGTAGAATATAATGATTTATTTTATTGAATAGAAGAATGCCAATGAGAAACGTGATATTGTTTTCTAGCCATCAGTATGTTAGTATCTTTTGGGCACATTTGAGAAGTTGCGATCTTGAGTAGCTGTCTTATCTTTCAATCTGACCTGCAATTTAGAGAAGGCTAGGGTGGTGGGATCACTGGACACTGTATATGGGATTGAACTGGGGAGCTGCAGAGCACTATGGACACTCCCAGAGTGGAGGGGAAGAGGATCCAGACCAGAACTCCAGAACCTCATCGTGGACGATGAGAGGATTTTGGAGTCAGTCCTCAGCTATTTCATTATTTTTCCAGAGTCCAACACATCATCCATATTCCTTTTGTTTTACTGTGTAATCTTGATCTTGAAATTTATCCCTTATAAAATCGCTTAATATAGGGTTTACAATGTGTATACACAAAATGGAAAACTTTCTAAGAAGTAAAATGTATTTTCTTCACCTTTAGAAATTTGATTGCAAAATTTACCACCCACCTTTCATCTTAACAAAGATACTTAGAAATTCATGTTACTCTTCTTATTTTGGCCTAACACAGCTGGAAAATGGAATATCCTACCTTAGCAGAGTTCAGTGCCACATCCTGAGGATGTCTTTACCAGACATTGTACCAGACACTGGGAATACAGAAAATGGGGCTTCGTCCATACCTATATTTATTGTCTGGTAAGAGAAATGCAAATGTACTAGGAAACATGAAATTAAAATACAATATGATACAAATGAGGTGCAGTAGTAGGAAAATAAGGGCTGTGAACCAAGACCCAACTTTTACAAATAGACTTAGGTTTACCAAATGGGAGGGGCTGGAATTTCTTTTTGTGGCATAAGCTTGATGTGCTAGGAAAAACCTTCCTACTTGGATTCAAGATTTACCTTTCCTCACCTGAGGAAGAAGGGGATGAAAACACAGTAAGGCTGCAGAGCTCATTCTTTTGAATTTGTTTAATGATTCATTCATTTGCTGGGTCTAAAGCTGAGCTCTTAATTCCAGCCTCCCTGCTCCTAAGGTACCTTCTCCCAAGGTACTTAGGCTCTCCCAAGGTACTGCTTCCCAAATCTAATCATGATCTGGAAATCTGGACTACAGGCTTCAACAGGGAAGGGAAGAAATTAGTTTCCCTTCTGAATTTGTAGGATTAGTGTAGAAGGCACTCACATATCATAAACCAGAAAGACTTCTAATACAATGCAATCTCTGGAACAGCTCTGAATGGTACCACTTCCTGGAAGCCATTTTGTCATTTCTCATGCCAGACTGGGTGGTGATCCCATGTTGAGTTAACTCAAGTTATCTATGCCTCTTGCCCATGATGCAACAGTCCATAAAACAGGGATCCTAATATCAACCTCTCAGGGACACATGGGAGGAGCGTAATGTGTCTGTCATTTAATAAGCGTGGTGTTAACTGCTGTCCGCCCCCCACAAACCATCAACTCCTTAACTAATTCTCTGCTTGTTAGCATTAAGAGTTAAGTGTAGGGTAAGAAAAAAATGTTGAAACATATATTTGATTTATGTTATGAGGCTCCTTTGGTAAAAAGTCAAGTAGGGGGAATATGTTTAACATTACTGTTAATAACTGTCTTTGTATTTATTTATAAAATGATTGATACATTTTAACACTGATAGTCAAGTCAACTGACACTGACAGAAGTGAGTTAGAAGTATTGTGTAGCCCAAACTTCCACCATGTTAAAATATCACTTGTGCTTTTGATACCTTATATTTGTAAGGTTTGCAGTAGAGCAACTTTCTTTCCATAGCCCTAACCCATAGTTCTAATGTATTATCAAGTCAATAAAATATTCCTAGGTCAGTTTTTGTAAAGGCATTCATTTTTTACTGGTTGTGAGAAATTATCACAGTATAACCTATTTTTTAAACAAGTGTGGTTGGCAATTACAGAGTAAATCGAGAATGTAGCTTTCTTCAATTTAGAACATGTGTGAATTAGCATATTTTTACTTGGATTTCTTTATTTAGCCACCCTCTATTAGCCTGTTCCTTGTCTCAGCTCCATCCTTATCCAAAACCCAAAAGACTTATATTCTCAGTCTATTTATTTGAATTTTCTTTCCTGGGCTACCTAGGAGTTATATCCCCTTCTGATACTCTGCTTCTATTGAAATTTTCTTTTTCTGTCCTCTGCCTCACCAAAGTATCTTGGGTTGCTCTTTTTTATGGTTATTTTTGGGACTTGGAGCCATTTCTCTTTTTATTTCCCCATTAACAACAAACCTTGAATGGTGAAGCTCTGGTTATTCAAGAGCCAATGTAGTTGAAGCAGATATGAATACAAAAATTTGTGCTAGACGACATGTGTTCATACTCCAACTCTACCCCTTACTGGTTATGTGATTTGGGCAAAGTTACTTAAACTTTCTGGTCCTTAGTTTTCTAGGCTGTAAAACATTAATAATATAGTATCTACCACATGCAGTTGTTGTCTTCACAATGAATCAATATATTTACAGCATCATAGTAGATGTTTTACTAATGTTAGTTATTACTATTTGTTTTTGAACCTCATCATGGCTACTGTTCTAAAGTAAGATCTTAACAATTTACATCTGCGAAGATTGAATCTCAAATTCAAATTTTGACTCACATCCTATTATCCGTACCATGTTAATTGACCACTCTCAGCAGGAACAATCAATAGTTTCTTTTGTCAGGTACTCTTGGAGGTATCATCCTGAGCCTTTCTCAGACTTGCCATTTCAAACATTTTGTTCTTTTTCCCTCATGAATACATTTATACTTATTAGGCATCTCATCTCAAGCTTTATTTAAGAGAGTATAATTATATTCAAGTAGGTGAACATAAGTGTGAGTAATTGCCAGCAGAGTTACTTTGCTACCTTTTAGTAGCCCATCACTACCCTTAATGATTTGATCTTTAACATTTTAGGACATATAAAACTTTAGTATCAGGCTTTTCTGAGGATAATCAAAATAGGGAAAATTTGGTTAGTAGCCAAGATTTACATAAGACAAACATGTATTTAAAAAACGCAATTCTTTTTTTAATGAAAAAGGTATTGAATAATTGATAATTCACATGATTTTATAGTTAGAGTATTCCAAGACTTAATAATGAAATATAGCCCCTGCTGTATTCTGTTCTACCAGTGAAGCCCTGTCCTTAATGTCTATCCCTTCGTTATTTCTAAACATAAACTTATACCAGTGTTTATTATAAACGTATACCAGATTATACCAGTATAATAAACGTATACCAGATTTTTCAACTATAGAGTTTGTTGACTTCCTGCCAGAAACATAAGAATTCAGTACTGTTTGTTTTCTGTTTATTTCTTTAAAGCATTAATTAGATTGGAACTCACACACACACACACGCACGCATACACACACACAGAAAACACACACACATACACCTTAGTACAGGCATACCTTAGAGAGATTGCTGGTTTTGTTCCAGATCACCACAATAAAGTGAATATTATGATAAAGTGGGTCATGAATTTTTTGGTTTCCTGCTGCATTTAAAAGTTATCTTTAGGGGCACCTGAGAGGCACAGTTGATTAAGTGTCTGATTCTTGGTTTTGGCTCAGGTCATGATCTCATGGGTGTGAGATAAAGCCCCACATCAGGCTCTGCAGTCAGTGGAGATTCTGCTTGAGATTCTTTCTCTTGAAAGAGAATCCTTGAGATTCTCTCTCTCCCTCATCCTCTGCCCCTCCCCCCATGTGCATGCTCTCTTTCTTTCTCTCTCTTTAAAGTAAATAATCTTTTTTAAAACATTTTTTTAAAGATTTTATTTATTTATTTGACACAGAGAGAGAGAGAGAGAGATCACAAGTAGGCAGAGAGGCAGGCAGAGAGAGAGGAGGAAGCAGGCTCCCGCTGAGCAGGGAGCCCAATGCGGGCCTCGATCCCAGGACCCTGAGATCATGACCTGAGCCAAAGGCAGAGGCTTTAACCCACTGAGCCACCCAGACACCCTAAAGTAAATAATCTTTTAAAAAAATTTGTCTTAATGCTGTACTGCAGTGTATTAAGTGAGCAATGGTATTATGTCTAAAAAAAATTGTGTATATCTTAATTTAAAAAAATGCTTTGTTATTAAAAATGCTAACCGTCATCTGAGCTTTCAGTGAGTTGTAATCTTTTTGCTGGTGGAGGACTATCTTCAGTGTTGATGGTTGCTGACTGATCAAAGTGGTGGTTGCTGAAGGTTGGGGTGGCTGTGGCAATTTCTTAAAATAAGCCAACAATGAAGTTTGCTGCATCAATTGACTCTTCTTTTCACAATTTCTCTGTAGCCTGCAATGCTCTTTGATAGCATTTTACCCATAGTAGAACCTCTTTCAAAATTGGAATCAGTCTTCTCAAACGCTGGTGCTGTTTTATTGACTAAGTTTATGTCAAATTCGGAATACTTTTTTGTCGTTTCGGCAATCTTCATAGCATTTTCACCAAGAGTTAATTGCATTTCAAGAAACCACATTGTTTACCATAAGAAGCAATTCCTTATGCATTAAAGTTTTATTATTATGAGATGGTAGCAATTCAGTCTCATCTTCAGGCTCTACTTCTCTTTCTAGTTCTCTTGCTGATTCTACTCCATTGGCAGTTACTTCCTCTACTGAAGTCTTGAACCCCTGAAAGTCATCCATGAAGGTTGGAATCCACTTCTTCCAAACTCCTATTAATGTTGATATTTTGACTCTTCCCATGAGTCACAAATGTTTTTAATGGCATCTAGAATGGTGAATCCTTTCCAGAAGGTTTTCAGTTTACTTTGCCCAGATCCATCAGAGGAATAGCTAGCTATGGCAGCTATAGCCTTACAAAAGGTATTTCTTTTTTTAAATTTTTTAAATTTTATTAGCATACAATGCATTATTTGCTTCAAGGGTACAGGTCTGTGAATCATCAGTCTTACACAATTCACAGCACCCACCATAGCACATACCCTCCCCAATGTCCATGACCCAGCCACTCTATCCCTTCCCCCCACCCCCCAGCAACCCTCAGTTTGTTTTGTGAGATTAAGAGTCCCTTATGATTTGTCTCTCTCCCTGGTCATGTCTTGTTTTATTTTTTTCCCTTCCATCCCTGAAAACCCCCCAGCCCTGTCTCTCAAATTCCTCATATCGGTGAGATAATATGACAATTGTCTTTCTCTGATGGACTAATTTTGCTTAGCATAATACCCTCTAGTTCCAACCACATGATTGCAAATGGCAAGAATTCATTTTTTTGTTGGCTGCTTATTATTCCATTGTATATATATACCACATCTTTATCCATTCATCTGTTGATGGACATGTAAGCTCTTTCCATAGTTTGGCTAATGTGGACATTGCTGCTATAAACATTCGGGTGCATGTGCCCCTTTGGATCACTACATTTGTATCTTTAGGGTAATCACTCAGTAGTATGATTGGTGGGTAGTAGGGTAGCTCTATTTTCAACTCTTTGAGGAACCTCCATACTGTTTTCCAGAGTGGCTGCACCAGCTTGCATTCCTGCCAACAATGTAGGAGGGTTCCCTTTCTCTGCAACCTTGCCAACACCTGTCCATTCCTGACTGGTTAATTTTAGTCATTCTGACTAGTGTGAAGTGGTATCCCACTGTGGTTTTGATTTGTATTTCCCTGATGCTGAGTGATGTTGAACACTTTCTCATATGTCTGTTGGCCATTTGGATGTCTTCTTTGCAGAAATGTCTGTTCATGTCTTCTACCCATTTCTTGATTGGATTATTTGTTCATTGGGTGTTGAGTTTGGTAAGTTCTTTATAGATTTTGGATACTAGTGCTTTATCTGATCTGTCATTTGCAAATATCTTCTCCCATTCTGTCAGTTGTCTTTTGGTTTTGTTGACTGTTTCCTTTCCTGTGCAAAAGCTTTTTATCTTGGTGAAGTTCCAATAGTTCATTTTTGCCCTTGCTTCGCTTGCCTTTGGTGATGTTTCTAGGAAGAAGTTGCTGTGGTTGAGGTTGAAGAGTTTGCTGCCTGTGTTCTCCTCAAGGACTTTGATGGATTCCTGTCTCACATTGAGGTCTTTGATCCATTTTGAGTCTATTTTTGTGTGTGGTGTAAGGAAATGGTCCAGTTTCATTCTTCTGCATGTGGCTATCCAATTTTCCCAACATCATTTGCTGAAGAGACTGTCTTTTTTCCATTGGACAGTCTTTCCTGCTTTGTCAAAGATTAGTTGACCATAGAGTTGAAGGTACATTTCTGGGCTCTCTACTCTGTTCCACTGATCTATGTGTCTGTTTTTGTGCCAGTACCATACTGTCTCAATGATTACAGCTTTGTAATAGAGGTTGAAGTCTGGAATTGTGATGCATCAATGTTGGTTTTCTTTTTCAACATTCCTCTGGCTATTTGGGGTCTTTTCTGGTTCCATATAAATTTTAGGATTTTTTGTTCCATTTCTTTGAAAGAAAAAAGGGTGGTATTTTAATAGGGATTGCATTAAATGTGTAGATTACATTAGGTAGCATAGACATTTTCACAATATTTGTTCTTCCAAACCATGAGCATGGAATGTTTTTCCATTTCTTTGTGTCTTCCTCAATTTCTTTCATGAGAACTTTATAGTTTTCTGAGTACAGATTCTTTGTCTCTTTGGTTTAGTTTATTCCTAAGTATCTTATGGTTTTGGGTGCAATTGTAAGTGGGATTGACTCCTTAATTTCTCTTTCTTCTGTCTTGCTGTTGGTGTATAGAAATGCAACTGGTTTCTATGCATTGATTTTATATCCTGACACTTTACTGAATGCCTGTATGAGTTCTAAGCAGTTTTGGAGTGGAGTCTCTTGGGTTTTCACATAAAGTATCTATCATCTGCAGAGTGAGAGTTTGACTTCTTTGTTGATTTGGATACCTTTTATTTCTTTTTGCTATGTGATTGCTGAGGCTAGGACTTCTAGTACTATGTTGAATAGCAGTGGTGATAGTGGATAAACCTGCTGTATTCCTGACCTTAGGGGAAAAGCTCTCACTTTTTCCCTATTGAGAATGATATTCTCTGTGGGCTTTTCATAGATGGCTTTTATGATATTGAGATATGTACCCTCTACCCCTACACTGTGAAGAGTTTTGATCAAGAAAGGATGCTGTACTTTGTCAAATGCTTTTTCAGGATCTATTGAGAGTATTATAAGGCTCTTGTTCTTTCTTTTATTAATGTATTATATCACATTGATTGATTTGTGGATGTCGAACCAATCTTGCAGCCCAGGAATAAATACCACTTGGTCATAGTGAATAATCCTTTTAATGTACTGTTGGATCCTATTGGCTAATATTTTGTTGAGGATTTTTGCATCTGTGTTCATCAAGGATATTGGTCTGTAATTCTCCTTTTTGATGGGGTCTTTGTCTGGTTTTGGGATCAAGGTAATGTTGACCTTATAAAATGAGTTTGGAAGTTTTCCTTCCATTTTTGTTTTTTGGAACAGTTTCAGGAGAATAGGTATTAATTCTTCTTTAAATGTTTGGTAGAATTCCCCTGGGAAGCCGGCTGGCCCTGGGCTCTTGTTTGTTGGGAGATTTTTGATGACTGCTTCAATCTCCTTACTGGTTATGGGTCTGTTCCATTTCTTCCTGGTTCAGTTTTGGTAGTTTATATGTCTCTAGGAATGCATCCATTTCTTCCAGACATTCAAATTTGCTGGTAAATAGTCACTTATAATAAGTTCTTACATTGTTTGTGTTTCTTTGGTGTTGGTTGTGATCTCTCTTCTTTCACTCATGATTTTATTAATTTGGGTCCTTTCTCTTTTCTTTTTGATAAGTCTGGCCAGGGATTTATCAATCTTATCAATTCTTTCAAAGAACAAGCTCCCAGTTTTGTTGATTTGTTCTACTGCTCTTTTGGTTTCTATTTCATTGATTTCTGCTCCGATCTTTATTATTTCTCTTCTCCTGCTGGGTGTAGGCTTTCTTTGCTGTTCTTGCTCCAGCTGCTTTAGGTGTGGAGTTAGGTCGTGTACTTGAGGCCTTTCTTGTTTCTTGAGAAAGACTTGTATTGCTATATGCTTTCCTCTCTGGACCACCTTTGCTGTGTCCCAAAGATTTTGAACAGTTGTGTTTTCATTTTCATTTGTTCCCATGAATTTTTTTTAATACTTCTTTAATTTCCTGGTTGACCCATTCATTCTTTAGTAGGATGCTCTTTAGTCTCCATGTATATGAGTTCTTTCCAACTTTCCTTTTTTGGTTGAGTTCTAGTTTCAAATCACTGTGGTCTAAAAATATGTAAGGAATGATCCTGATCTTTTGTTACCAGTTGAGACCTGATTTTTGACCCAGGATGTGATCTATTCTGGAGCATGATCCATGTGCACTAGAGAATAATGTGTATTCTGTTGCTTTGGGATGGAATGTCCTGAATATATGTCCATCTGGTCCAGTGCGTCATTTAAAGCCTTTATTTCTTTGTTGATCTTTTGCTTAGATGATCTGTCCATTTTAGTGAGGGGAGTGTTAAAGCTCCCTACTATTATTGTATTATTGCTGATGTGTTTCTTTGATTTTGTTATTAATTGGTTTATATAATTGGCTGCTCCCATGTTAGGAGCATAGATATTTAAAATTGTTAGATCTGGTTGGACAGACCCTTTAAGTATGATATAGTATCCTTTCTCATCTCTTATTATAGTCTTTGGCTTAAAATCTAATTTATCTGATATAAGAATTGCCACCCCAGTTTTCTTTTGATGCCCATTATCATGGTAAATTGTTTTCTACCCCCTCACTTTAAATGTGAAGGTGTCTTTGGGTCTGAAGTGAGTTTCTTGCAGACAGCATATTGATGGGTCTTGTTTTTTACATCCATTCTGATACCCTGTGTCCTTTGACTGGGGCATTTAGCCTGTTTACATTCAGGGCAACTATTGAAAGATATGAATTTAGTGCCATTGTATTGCCTGTAAGGAGACTGTTACTTTATATTATCTCTGTTCCTTTCTTGTCTGTTACTTTTAGGCTCTCTTTTTGCTTAGAGGACCCCTTTCAATATATCCTGTAGGGCTGGTTTGGTGTTTGCAGATTCTTTTAGTTTTTCCTTGTCCTGGAAGCTTTTTATCTCTCTTTTTATTTTCAATGACAGCCTAGCTGGATATCGTATTCTTGGCTGCATATTTTTCTCATTTAGTGCTCTGAATATATCATGCCAGTCCTTTCTGGCCTGCCAGGTCTCTCTGGATAGGTCTGCTGCCAATCTAATATTTCTACTGCTGTATGTTACAGACCTTTTGTCCCAAGATGCTTTCAAGATTTTCTCTGTATCACTGAGACTTGTAAGTTTTACTCTTAGATGACAGGGCATTGACCTATTTTTATTGATTTTGAGGAGGGTTCTCTGTGCATCCTAGATTTTGATGCTTGTTCCCTTTGCCAAATTAGGCAAATTCTCTGCTATAATTTTCTCCAATAAAACTTCTGCCCACCCCTTCTTCTTTTGGGATCCCAATTATTTTAATATTGTTTCATCTTATGGTATCACATATCTCTTGAATTCTCCCCTTGTGGTCCAGTAATTGTTTATATCTCTTTTTCTCAGTTTCTTTATTCTCCATCACTTGGTCTTCTATATCAATCTCTTCTGCCTCATTTATCCTAGCAGTAAGAGACTCCATTTTTTATTGCACCTCATTAATAGCTTTTTTTATTTCAACTTGGGGAAATTTTAGTTCTTTTATTTATCCAGAAAGGGATTTTATTTCTCCAGAAAGGGATTCTCTATTATCTTCCATGCCTTTTTGAGCCCAGCTAGCACCTTAATAATCATCATTCTGAACTCTAGTTCTGACATCTTACTAATGTCTGTATTGATTAGGTCCCTAGCCATTGGTACTGCCTCTTGTTCTTTTTTTGAGGTGAGTTTTTCTGCCTTGTCATTTATCCAGATAAGAATAGATGAATAGATGAATGAGAGAACAAAATACTAAAAGGGTAGCAACGACCCCAGAGAAAATATACACTAACTGAATAATCAAATTGGAAGGGACCTGAAACTGAAACTGGGGGGAGAAGAAAGGAGGAAAAAATAATAAAATGTGTGTATATATATATATATATATATATATATATATACATATATATGTATATATATATAAATAATGTGTGTATATATATATATATAATTAGACTGGTGAATAGAACAGAACCACACACTTCATTTGATTTTTGGTGCATTTTGGTCTGCTAGAAGAAACTGCCTCCCAAAATTTTAAAGAAAGAAAAACTTATATATATACAAAAATAATGGTAAACATGATGAAGGGATGGAATATGATTGTAAACATGAAAATTAAAAAAGATTCTAAAAAAGGAATTGATAAGAAGTTGGTTGAAAGAAGAAAAAAAAAGAGGAAAGAATGTGATCAGGCTGGAGACTAGAACAAAGCCATGTACTAGATTTAGGGTATATTTTGATATATACCTGTTAGAAGAAACTGTATCCCAAAATTTTAAAGAAAGAAAAACCTATATGTATACAAAAATAAGGTTAAATACAATGAAGGAATAGAATGACTATGACAATGAAAATTTAAAAAGATTTTTAAAAAAGGTATTGATAAGATAAAATAGTTTTAAAAAGGGTTAAAATAAGAAAGAGGAAAAATTTAAAAAATAAAATAAGAAAAAGATAAAGTAAAAAAAAAATTAACTTTGAAAGACTAAAGAATCATGGGAAAAAAGCCATGAATTCTATGTGCTATATTTCCATAGCTCTGAAGTTTTGCAGTTCTCCTTGATCTGTGAACTTGGTCTTGGCTGGATGTTCTTGTTGATCTTCTGGAGGAGGGGACTGTTGCAGTGATTCTAAAATGTCTTTGCCTAGGTGGAATTGCACTGCCCTTGCCAGGGGCCAGGCTAAGTAATCTGGTCCGGTTCGCTCTCAGGAGCTTTCGTTCCCTGAACGCCTTCCGTACAGCTTTGGAGAATGGGAGTGAAAATGGCAGCTTCCCAATCTCTGACCAGTAGGAGTGGAGAGCTCAGGGCCCCACTTCTCAGTGCACCCTCAGAGAAAAGCAGTCAATCCCTCCTGTCTCCCTGGTCTCCATCAGCACTCTGAGCTCACCTGGCCTGTTTCTATCTATGGCACACGGCCATTTGGAGGTTCCAAACCCAGCAGATTCCTACACCGCACTCCCGTGCCACTCCTCCCGGAGGAGGAAGGAGGGCGTCTCCCTGGATCTGCCACTTGTGCAGTCCCTGCTTGAGGAGAAGTGGCCCAACTGTGCCTTGGATCATGGTTTAAGGTAACCCTGAGGTGAGAGCCCCCTCTTTGGCTCTGTCTTTGTAGCTTGTAGCTGGCTTCCCTCTTTAATACCTGGGAGCTCTGCTGTACTTAGACATCCCTGGTCTTTTTGTGACCCCGGAGGTCCTGAGACCACACTGGCCCCACAAGGGATGCACCCCCCACCCCCAGCCTCTGGAGTGACATCCCTCAGTGGAGCCAACTTCTAAAAGTTTGGATTTGGTGCTCTGCTGCTCAACCGCTTGTGGGAGCTGGCCCCTCCCCCCGCGGTCTATCTGTTTCACTTTCTTATCATTCATGTGGTCTTTAGAGTAGCACTTTTAATTTCCTTTAAGAACTTTTCCTTTGCATTCACAGCCTGGCTGACTGGCACAAGAGGCCTAAACTTGAGACTTGCCTTCCTTACTAACTTTAACCATTTTTAGCTTTTGATTTAAAGTGAGAGATATACCACTCTTCCTTTCACTTGAATACTTAGAGGCCATTGTAGGGTATTAACTGGCCTGCTGTCAATATTACTGTGTCTTTGGAAATAGGAAGGCTCAAGGAGAGGGAGATGCAGGGGACAGGCCGGTTGGTGGAGCAGTTAGAACACACATACCATTTCTCGATTAAGTTCACCATTCTATATGAGCATTATTCATGGCACCTCCAAACAATTATAACATTAACATATATATGATCATAGATCATAGATCACCATGACAAATACAATAGTAATTAAAAAGTTGAAATATTGTGAGAATTACTAAAAGGAGCAGACACATGGAGTTAATCAATGCTGTTGGAAAAATGGCATTCATAGACTTGCTTGATGCAGGGTTGCCACGAACTTTTACTTTGTTGAAACAATATCTATGAAGTGCAATAAAGTGAGCAGAATGAATGAACCATCAATTATGTAGAAACAGATAAACTATTTTAAAGAGTAATTGGGTTAAGGAGGCAAATCTGATGTGCCTGTACAGTGAAATCTCTTGTAGATCTTTTTTTTTCTTACAGGTTTTAGAATTCTTTTTTTAAATGTTCAGTTAGCCCCTGTATAGTACATAATTAGTTTTTGATGTAGTGTTCAGTGATTCATTAGTTAAGTATAACACCCAGTGCCCATCACAGCACCCATCACCCTGTTCCCCCTCCCCCCAGCCTCCTCCCCTCTGAAACCCCCAGGTTTTTCTTGGGGTCCATAGTCTTTAATGGTTCATCCCCCTCTCTGATTCTCACCCTTTGGATTTCCCTCCCTTCCCCTATGGTCCTCCATGCCATTGCTTATGTTCCATATATGAGTGAAACCATATGATAATTGTCATTCTGTGCTTGGCTTACTTCGCTTAACATAATCCCCTCCAGTTCCATCCATGACAATGAAAATGGTGGATATTCATCATCTCTGATGGTTGAATGATATTCCATTGTGTATATGTACCACATCTTCTTTATCGATTCACCTTGTAGATCTTTAGAAAAGACCCATGGGTGACTCTAGTCCTCAAACATTTGGATTCAGTCCATCTGGGATGTGACTTGGGTATTGGAATTTATCAAAGCTGCCCATGTGCAGCAAAGTTTAGGAGACTACACAGAGGAGCGCTGTCATTTCAATGGGAGGGAATGGTACTGGTCACTGGAAAGGGCTGATTGGCAAGCTGTTTTGTTCTCAATATGAGAAATTTTGCAGAAGTGCATTGAAAGTGGGTCAGGGGTATGGCTGGGTCAAAGGATGGCCCTCGGTAGTCCTAAGGAGGAGAAATCAATGATGGAGCCCAGGAGGAGAGACTTTAGGGAGTTGAAATGTATTGGAACTGAACAGTATGAAAGGATATTATCCTTTTAGTGTAACTCAAAGTCCCTGAGCCTGCCAGCATTAACTCTTTAGTTGCAGGATCATAGAACAAGCCAAAGTAGTCCCTGGAAAGGTGAGTACCCAGGGTGTTAGGCATTTGAGAGGGTGGGGCTAAGGGCAGCAGCTGTTTACTAACCAGTACAGCCAAATCTCAACATTTTAATGAACTTTACAGTTCTCATGTATCCAAGATGATTGTCAGTCATAGGACTGGTGTATTGAGCTTGTTTTCGTTGCTTTTGTGGTTTATTAGCTCAAGTCTCATTAAAAATAAATCCTTAGGTAGATTTCAGATCTGTATTTTATCCATTGGTCTGTTGAAGGGCATCTCAGCTCTTTCCACAGTTTGGAGATTGTGGACATTGCTGCTATGAACACTGTGGTACATAAGGCCCTTATTTTCACTACACCTATATCTTTGAGGCAAATACCCAGTAATGCAATTGCAGGGTCATAGGGTAGCTATATTTTTAATTTTTTGAGGAATCTCCACACTGTTTTCCAAAGTGGCTGCACCAACTTGCATTCCCACCAACAGTGTAACAGGGTTCCCCTTTCTCCACATCCTCTCCAACACTTGTTGTTTCCTGTCCTGTTGGTTTTGGCCTTTCTAATTGGTGTAAGGTGGTATCTCAATGTGGTTTTGATTTGAATTTGCCTGATGGCTAAGGATGATGAACGTTTTTTCATGTATCTGTTAGCCATTTGTATGTCTTCTTTGGAGAGGTGTCCATGTCTTCTGCCCATTTTTCAACATGATTATCTGTTTTTTGGGTGTTGAGTTTGAGGAGTTCTTTATAGATCTTGGATATTAGCCCTTTGTCTGTAGTGTCATTTGTGAATATCTTCTCCCATTCTGTGGGTTACCTCTTTGTTTTGTTAACTGTTTCCTTTGCTGTGCAGAAGTTTTTTATCTTGATGAAGTCCCAAAAGTTCATTTTTTCCTTTTGTTTCCTTTGCCTTTGGAGACGTGTCTTGAAAGAAGTTGCTGTGGCCAATGTCAAAGAGGCTACTGTCTATGTTCTCATCTAGGATTTTGATAGATTCCTTCTTCACATTGAGATCTTTCATCCATTTCAAGTTTAGCTTTGTGTATGTGGTCCATATATACAATAGAATATTAGGCAGTCATCAGAAAGAATGAATCCCCAACTTTTGTATCAACATGGATGGGACTGGAGGAGACTATGCTGAGTGAAATAAGTCAAGCAGAGAAAGTCAGTTATATGGTTTCACTTACTTGTGGAACATAAGGAATAAAATGGAGGACACTAGGAGAAAGAAAGGAAAAGTGAATTGCAGTAAATCAGAGAGGGAGACGAAAGATGAGAGACTATGGATTCTGAGAAACAAACTGAGGGTTATGGAGGGGGGTGGAGGGATGGGTGAGCCTGGTGGTGGGTATTAAGGAGGGCATGTATTGCATGGAGCACTGTGTGTGGTGCATAAACAGAGTCTTGGAATACTGAAAAAAATAAAATTAAGATATTAAAAAAATAAATTCAAATCTGTGTTTTTAAAAAAGTATGTAATTTTTTTTCATTTTTCATTAAATTCAATTTACTGCTATGAAGTAAACTGGTGTATGTGAGAGGAGACTGCTTCCTAGAGTTGCCAGGGCAGGTTCCTCTGGAAATGAGGCAGTAAAGCTGAGACCTGGAGGTCAGAGTCTGAAGTGTTGGGAAGAGTCAAGGGAATGGTGTTTTAGGTAGAGGGAATGGCAAATTCCAAGTCTCTCTACAACAAAGAATTTGTTATTTCCTAGGAATTGACACAAAGCCTGACCAAGATTAATAAAAATTTCAAGATCAGAGTTCTATGCAGCAATAATGTCCCATATAAGAAGGTAGATAGAAGTATTCAGAGTGTATTTGCACATCGTGTTTCAAATACGTTCATGGACAATCTTTTATAATGGGCATAATGTGCTTTGATGGGTATAGTTTCCACATAGCTCCAGTTTTCCCTGATATTTTTTATTTAAAATATCTTAATAAGTTGAAAATCTGTCACACAAAAATCTATGGATATTTGGATATTTATCAATATTTACTTCCATATATTTATATCAACTTTATTCTTAATTGTCAGAACTTGGAAACAACCAATATATCCTTCAATGCTTGAAGGGATAAATAAACTGTGGTACATAAAGATAATGGAATATTATTCAGAATTCAAAAGAAATGAGCTACCAAGCCAAGAACAGACATGAAAGAATCATTAAGTGCTTCTTACTAAATGAAAGAAGGAGCTTTAAAAAGCTGCATACTGTATGGTCCCAACTATACGACACTCTGGAAAAGGCAAAACTATGGGGATAGCAAAGAGATCAGTGTATGTCAGGGGTTAGGGAAGAAGGAGGGATAAATAGTGGAGCAGAGAGGAATTTGGGTTCAGTGAAACTATTCTATATGATACATGTCATTATACCATTGTTCCAAACCCAAAGAATGGACAACCCCCAGAGTGCACCCTAATGTAAGCTGTGGACTCCGGGTGATGATGATGTGTCAGTGTAAGTTCATTGATTATAATAAATGTACTGCTCCGGTGGGGGATGTGATAGTGGGGGAAGCTGTGTGTGTGGAGGGACAGGGGAGTATGTAATTTTGCATACTCAATTTTGCAATGAACTAAAACTGTTCTAATAAAGTACACATTTTTTAAAAAATTGGTTTCTTTTTCTTCATAATTATAAAAGTTAGATCATGTTCCATGAATGTTGTCTGGACAAATGATTACGATTTCTATTGATCATACCTAAGGTGAACTGGGTAAATGTTTGCACTGGTTAATGCTGAAATTATCTAATGATATTCTTTATAGAGTCAGTCTATGTGTGACTTTTGGGCATTTCTCAAACATTCTCAAATGTAACTGAGTTAATTAAATCTGCCACCTACAATTATCACTCACAAGCTTATCAGATTCATAAAAGAAAAAAATATATAACATCCCTTGAGGATAAAAAACTGCATGCATGAGTGTGAGCAGAATACATTCTACCCTGGTCTATATTTTGCCAAAACAAATGGTTATTTGTAAATTCAGGGAGAAAAAATAAAATTTTGTTGACACTGTACATTTCAAATGGCTGCTTTGCAATTTTTACATAAATTACCAAGAAAAGAGTTTGAGCTCTGATAAATGTAATGAAATTTCTGAATGGGTAAAATAATAGTGAACTTAGTACTTTCACTTGATGAATGCCTCCTCATGGGTAAGTAGCTGATGTGAAAGCTACCTAGAAACTATCAGATGTCAAACACCTGTGCCAGGGCATCCTGCCAACACTTCCTTAGGTAGTTAGTTCATCAAATAAACCCTTTAATGAAAGCAAGGGTGTGTCAGTAAATGTGTAACAATCAGCTCCCTGTAGATAATGCCTTGATTTGTAGCATTTTACAATTTCCATGGTGTAAATACAGTAGTCTCTCCTTACCCACAGTCTTGCTTTCTTCAGTTTCAATTACCAGAGGTCAACTGCCATCTGGAAGCAGATGATCCTCCTTCTGATAAATGGGTGGAAGGTCGATAGCAACCTAATGCTACATCACTGTGCCTACATCACTCACGTCGCTTCATCTCATCATGTAGGTATTTTATCATCTCACATCATCACAAGAAGGGTGAGTACAGTACAATGTTTTGAAAGAGAAACCACATTCACATTTATTTCAGTATATTGTTATAATTGCACTATCATACTATTATTGTTGTTAATCTCCTACTATGTCTAATTTATAAACTGAACTTTATCCTAGGTGCATGTATATAGAGAAAAATATAGTATATGTATGGTTCTGTACTATCTGCAACTTCAGGCATCCGCTTGGGGGGTGGTCTCAGAATATATCCTCCAGATAAGGGGGACTACGGTACTCCCACCATGTGGATTTGCAGCTACCAACGTGATGGCACTGAGCATAGAGTTGGGAAGAGATGCACACAGTTGGTTTCCCTGAGCAAGTAGAAGTCAGCTCCAGCACATCACTGGTTGACAGATTCCTTTTTCTCAGCTCCAGAAATAGGAAGGGGGTACTCATTATTTTGTTTTGTGGAAACCATCTCTTTTTGCCTTCATGGATGCAAATTCTTCATTTGCTTAAAAAAAAATCAGATTTTTTTTTGATACTACTTGAAGTGAGTCTTCCCAGGAAACCCCCATACTACCCTTCCTTGGTGCCTCTCTTTTCCCCTGATGCAATGACCTGCATAATTTTATGTCTTTTGCTAGTTCCAATGTGTAATTTAGCTGTAAGGTGGCTAATTGGAGCCGGTCTAATTGTGGCTGTGCTGTGCAGGTAACATTGAGTAGAGGGGCAGACCAGAATTGACCTGGAAGAAGGGCAAAATTCCCTGATGCACTGGCAGTGGTTACACTTACATCTCAGAATATTTCACTGATTCATTGAATCAAATGGGAGAAAAACAACTCTTATGGTATCATGATCACCATGTATCTAGTGAATAATTAATACCTGTATTGATATGTTAATATTTGCCATGTATCTTGTTCAGTGTAGAAAAATGCATTTTTATGACATTAAAAACTCAGGTTACCATTTTCAAATTGTTGTGGCAGGGTATGAACAATAAGTAATGGGTATAGTTTAAGGTGAATAGAGGTTGAAGTCAGAGTTGTCTGTTCTCTTCCAGAAAATTAGTGACATATTTCAAAGGGAAGAATTACCTTGAGGGATGGTGAAATTCAGATGCTGTAGTTGTGGAGAAAAAGAAGAATCCTGGGATCATTATACAGATAGTGAATATCTGTCATTTAGGCAGCCTTCCTATTTCTCTCCACCATCTCCATTTGATTCTGCATATGATAACTCTAAGTGTTGATTCTATATATTCTAAGCTTGGAAATCATAGCCCTCTTAAAAATCAGCTCAACATATTTACTTCTTCCAAGTGCATATTTTTTCTTGAAACAGGGTTAAGTTTGCCTCAAAAAGCTTTAACAGATATTTCAGAGTCTCAAAACTGGTTATGAATAATAGATATGCACTTCATAGCAAAAATATAGGATCATTTCAAAATGGTATGATTTAGTGTTCATTATTGTCAGATGCATATTTTGCTTTTTAGGGAGATAGGAAGCAAGAGAGAGAATGTGCGTGACAGCGAGTGAGCTATTTAAGCATGTAGCTAGAGATACTTAAGAAATTTTAAAACCTTTTGAGTTTAAAAACTTTAAAAATGTCACAGCAGAAATGTTTAAATAACTCAAGTAGAAAAACATTTTTTTTTGCTAAAAAATATATAGTTTCAGCATTGGTTTATTAATTAGATTTTGTAATGCTGAGAAAATTCTCTCAATGTAGCATTTCAACATCACCTTTCCCCCTCATAAAACCCTACTAAAGACTATAAAAATGATTCCTTAGAATCTTTGGAAAACTGGAAAATTTCAAATAGAAAAACAACTTTCCCCTTCACCATCTTTAAAGGATGGGATTAACAAGTGATAAATAGGATTCATCAAAAATCTTAAAGGTCTATAAATTATGAGAAAGTATAAAATTCCTTCTGCATAAAACTGCATTTCTGATAATTATCATAAGATTAATTCAGTGGCTGATTGGTAGGCAAAACTATAAACAAATAAAACTGATAAAAAGAAAACATTTTTTCCCTTTATAATTGCTCTCTCCATGTTAATCATTATGACAAATGGATTCATTATTTGGTTCAGATGAACACATTTCCAACATGAGTTCTTATTGACCTTATCCAGTCAAGTTTCAGGAAGACACAGGGCTTAGTTCTAATGAATATTTATGTCCTGCACAATCTCATGGGGTGACTATGTCATTAGTGAGATCATGTAACTTTCTCTGGCTTCCAGGATAAATGTCAATAAAAGTAACAGCCCCATGAAATTGGAAGGCACATTAACTGCTTTCCTAGATGAGGCATATAAGAGGTCATCCTGGGAAAGCAGCAGCTCAACAGTGGCCTGCATATAATTCAAAGAAAGTATGAAAGTTTGGACTGCCCTTGTAGGAGAGTGCATCAATATTTCACTGAAACTAAAGATTGAATCTGTTGTTATAAAGGAAAACCAGAGCAGGAGACAGGGTAGCGGGTGTCTGTGGCCTGGGAAAGAAAGTGGTAATGAACACAAAGGGTGAGGGTCAAGAAGACTACCAGGCATGACCCTTATTTTCTACCAATTGACACTACTTTGGACCTAAGCCTCCAATATTCTATTTGAGAAAGGCCAGCTTTATTGCTTTCCCTGCTCCATCTGAACCTGGTTTGCTATAAACCATATTTTCTTACGAAGCAAGCAATGACAGTCTTTCAATTCTTCAAGATCTCAATGAAGTAGAATTGCCCATTGGAATATAGCCATCTTCATTCCCTCTCAGAAATTTATTTGCTAGGCCAGTGTGTTAGTTTGGGTTCCTGTAAAAGCAGTGCTCAGGGTAGGATTTGACCCAGGTTTAGGCTAGTGTGTGGAGAAGGCAGAACCAAGAGAGTCAGGGAATGAAACAGGGAGGGGAAAGAGAAGGTATTAGTGAGCAGGTCATCAGTGTGGACCCCAGGGATCAATTCTTCAGGGGACCTTCTAGAAGAATGAAAGCCTGGGCATGTCCTTTTTTTCTTTTTCTCATCTTCTGAGCATTGCCTGTAGGGGCATTACCTTTGTGGCCCTTCCATGTTGCATCTGAGTGCAGGCTGGAAGCTCCTGGGGTGCTGGAGAGAAGACTCAGGCAGAGAGAACAAGCTCTCTTTGTGGAAAATCATCATTCCGCCAGGAACCGTCTGCAGCCCTTAGAGAACTCAGGCAGGCAGAGGGGCTATGAAGTTTCAGCCATTCTCACAAAGTTTAAGCATGGCTAGAAGTAACATTATGTAATATCTCCACAGTTCTGGTTTCAACCGCCTGGCAAGTGATCAAAGTTGCACCCTAAATACATATTAATTTTCTTTTAATGACCCTGTGATACTTCTTAATTTTTTTCAATTTTCTGATCTGCATCATGGAGATAATAATGTCCAAGTAGGGCTTCCAGGTAAATTACAGGATATCCAGTGAAATTTGAATTTCATATAAACAACAAATACTTTTTTTAGTTTAAGTATCTCCCACTTAAACTAAAGAAAGTATTTGTTGTTTATATGAAATTCAAATGTCACTGGGTGTTTTTTATTTTAATTTGCTAAATCTGACAACTCTAACTATAAAAAATCATGCTATAAACAATGATGTATAATAATATACAATAATGCTATAAACAATGATATTATAGTAGAATTAGTGTTATACACTTAAAATTCATTGCTTTTCTTTTAGTAGTTCTGTGACACTGGGCCCATTCTTTTTTCTGTGCTTCACTATAGTCTGTAAAATGAAGATCAAAAGTGGGTATTGGGAGTTTATTTGCTAATTTGTATAAAACTTTTAGCATAATGTAAGAGTATAGTGGATGCTAGATATTATTATTGAGTGTCTGGCTCATAGCCATCATGGAAGCCATACTACAAAAAATAACTCAGTCTGTGTTTCTAATTTTCAATGTTTTTGAAGGTGTGGATTGGGTTGCCGGAGAGACTATAGTTATAGCTGATAAAAACTTTAGGACAAAGCTATTCCATTATGCCACCAAAAAAGAGAAAGATTTTGTTAAATGTTTCTTTCTGTTCTTAGTAGAAATAGATCATATCAGGTCAATAGTTCAAGTGCATTTGTGCAGATTTTTACTTATCAGTTGAGAAAGTAAGAGTTGAAGAACAGAACTTTTCTCTCTTATTTGCTTTGTCAAATACACTTACTTGCCTACAAATTAATGATCAATTTATTTTCTAGCTAGATGATTAATTTTAATAAAAATGGGTTGGATTTAGTGGCTTTGGTAAAATTAATGGGCATAGAGAAATAAAAGCAAATTTACAGCATGGGTTTTGGTTTAAATTTTGAGTGAATATGGATTCCCAGGTCAAAGCCCTATACTATCTATGTTTGTATTTATAACTTCATGCTCAGTTTTTACAGAAGAGTTACTAATTTTCATAATAGTTAACACTTTGATCCAATCTAAAGCACTGCATGTGGTTCTTACACCCAACAGCATCTGACTTTCTCTTCCTGGGTCATTCTTAACCATGTCACTAGTGCACTCTTCATGAAAAAGCATCATGCAGAATTTATGCTGGAGACTTTACACAGTTCTGAAATGCTGAGCAAGGACTTCAGTGGCAAAACTTGGTGACAGAAGGCATAGGTCAGATAGCAGATAGGCCCACCTGGATCAGATGCTGGCGTGAAACTCATTGCACTTAATTCTGCTTTCACTACAGAATAAGACAGTGATGCAAAAGGAAATGAAAAACAAGCTAGGCTTTTAGCTCTGATGTATAAAGATCTTGGGAATCATCATTCTCTTTTACCAGAAGAAAAATATGTACATACTGAAAAATCAATCACTTTTCTTGGATATAAAACCGAGATTAAAGACTTCAATATGAAAAATGGGGAAAAAAGAATAACTTTATAGTGGAGAAACCCAACAAACACTACCTCAGATCAAGATTAACATTGACAATGTTAAATCACATTGATAGTGTGTAGCTTTGATATAATGTGATGAGAATGCCACTTTACCTTTGTGGTCTCCCTCCCTAAAACTTATAACCTCAGTCTAATCATGGCAAAAACATCTGACAAACCTCAAATACCTTACCATTATTCCTAAAAACCGTCAAGGTCATCAAAACTCAGGAGATTCTAAGAAACTAACCTAGTCAAGAGGAACCCAGGGAGCTATTACTAATACATGAAACGTGGTATCCTGACTAGGATCCTAGAATAGAAAAAGGGCATGAGGGAAATACTGAGAAAATCTAAATAAGGTATGGACTTTATTTAATAATAATGTATCAGTTCATTAGTTGTGACAAGTGTACTAACAGATATTAATAGTAGGGGACACTGCTGTGGGATATATGGGAACTTTATATTACCTCCATGATGTTTTTGTAAATCTTAAATTGTTTTAAAATACAAACATTTATTTAAAACATTAAAAACAAACGAGGAAGGGAAGCAAATGAAAAAAATATACATGAATGAAATTCAGTGGAGAAAAATAAACAGTAGTTTCGGAAATCTCAAATAAAGCCAATTATACCAGATACAGATAGAAAATATGCACAGATAGTATTTAAAAAACAAAAGTAAAGAAAAAAAAACAGTAAATAAGGGATCACCAAGAAGAAGAGACAGATTTTTTTTAAAGTACAGATAATTGCTTTTAGAAAAACAAAATGTGATTACTGAAGTTAAGAACTTTATGCATGATTTCATAGCACATAAAGCAAAACTGAAGAAAGAAATTCTGAATGGGAAGACATAACTCAAGAAGTTTTCTAGACTCCAGATCAGGGAGACAAGAAAATTGAAAATAAGAAGTTGAGATAGGGATAAGAGAATGAGAGAGTGCAACATAACAGCTACTCTGATTTCCAGAAGCACAGAAGATACTGCTGTAAAGGAAATATTTAAGGTGTTAATGGCTTACATAAAAATTTTATCACCTTTTAAAGTATTAACTAGATCCACCCATTAATGGATATAATCAGTATCAAGCATCATTTATATTCCTGCTATACCCAACTATAGCTGCCATGTGTATCTTTTGTGAATAAAACACAGATTCCTAAATACTATTGGAAACTGCTGACTTAAAGACATGCAAAAAAATGAATGCTTAGCACTTGTGAAAATGACACTTCTTTGTACAAGAACCTATTGCATTCATGGCATCTAATTAAAGTGTCCTTTCTCTTAAAAAAAGGTGTTAACAGACTTTGGCTAAGTTTAGGTCTCTCTGAATTGACTCCATTGGATAGTCAACAATTTCCATTAGTAACTAATGAAAATGAGAAATTGCTCCAAAATGTCAATTTAATGGTTCTTGACAGTGAGCAATTTACATGGTGGAAGGGTCAGAAAGATGTTTTCCCTCCTTATATTTTCAGCATGTAATTCTATTAAATGGGGGCTGCATGGATACTACTCAATCTGGTCTCTTGTCAGGCCCAGTTAGAAGAAGAAACAGTTGAGGAATTAAGATCAAAACCTATGAAGAAAAGCTAAAGCATGGTTGGAGTAAGCCCAAAGCAAAACAGAGACAGAAGATACTATATTTGGGGAAACTGGGAACTTTGTTGTTATGCACCACACACCAACCGTCCATAGTGTCTAGGGTTCAGGGAGGAATTACCTGTATCTTTGTACTATCACACCTTCATTTGAACAATCACCCTGTATAAAAACTGCCTTTCTCATCCTTCCAAGGTGCAATTCTGTCAGTTTCGATTTCAGACAGAACAAATGGAATTGCTAATTAGACCTGCAGGGTCAGCTCAGCTATGTAGTTTTGTATACTTCTGAAGGCACTCTTTGGAAGGTGAAAAAAGAATTAAGGTAAGCAGATGCATTTTTTTGGTTAAGTGTCCTCATTAAAACGAACAAACAAATAAACAAAAGGAGTAGTTTGTGGAATGCTGAAATATTTTTTTCAAGGAAAAGCTGACTTAATTATACTACTTGAATATTTCTGATAAGAAATATCTTGTAAATGGAATGACCAGTGAGCTAGTATCTTTATAAACACTGCTGAGATTATTTCCTCACTGATGACACAATGTGAGGTAATGAGTTGAGAGTCTGTTCTTTTTGAGGTCTAAACAAAACCAAAACAGAGACACAGAACAGAAACTGAAAAAAAAAACAGCAACAACAAAAAAACAATGAAAACTACAATAGGATTCATCTCTTCATAGTTCACAAGTCACAAAAGTTTCTACAAATTGTCCAATAGGAAGTTACTGTGAGGCTGGACACTTGGGAGTTCCATGAAAGGTTTTGGGATAGCAATTGTTAAGTTTTAATATGTAGGCTTCAGTTTTATTCATGTAGCTGACTTTTAGCAGTTGATGCAATAACGCATAAACATGAAGATACCCCAACTATTCAAATTAGTCTTCATTCTAATTTTTTATTGATAGTCTGAAAGAAAATTGCAGCTGAAGGAAAGGCCAGGTTTTATTCACGCATCTACTTAAACACATTTATAGAGAATGTGTTTCATGCCAAGAATTGTGGGCATCAGACTTAAAAGGACAATCAAACAAAGGTTAGTGGAAGAAATAGGCTCAGTGACAGGTGGGGTAGCAAATGCAAAGTGAGATTAGCATAAAGGGCTTAGGTGAGTTGAGGGAGGTGGTACCATAGCTGTGACTAAAAGAAGAGCTGCGAGTGTCTAAGCTAAGCAGAACAGTAGCAGCAGGAGAGAAGACCTTCCAGGCTGTTTGACCTTTAAAGGTCCTTTCTGGCGCTGCACTTCTAAGCACATCAACATAATTAATTCATTTCACTATTCCCCAAAGTCCTACTGTTTAATAAGAAAAGTAGGAAAAAATTTAAAACAATCAATTAACAGCTAGAGAACTCAAAACCTAAATTAGCTAAAGACTATTAATAGATGTATGCCTCATTTAGCTAACTTCTTTAGAGAATAATATATACTGTACAAATGAAATTTCTAATTAAATGAACACTTGAAATATCAGCACTTTTAGCATTTAAATATATTTATCATGATATATTTTAAAAATGTATAGCTTGATTTCTTGCCTGCTTACATGGAAGGTAATTGAAGGCATTTCTAGCTTTTGTGGATGTCCCAGGTTCACAACTATGATCTCCTGTCAGTCTCCCAGTATGGATGCAGCTTTGGCCTTTCTCTCTCTACTAGAACATTGTCTCTGCTTCTCCTGGGTTAGCTGGCTCTCAAAGCTCTCCCAGCAGCCTTTCCAGTTTGCTGCTTCTGATCTGCTGTGGGGCTGTAATGCTGGCTAAACCCTTAATTTTAAGTTTGTAATCTTTGGTATTATATAAAAAGGTCTAACATTTGGAGGGATGAGCCAGAAAGGAGCACCAACACAAGTATTTATTAGGTGCCTAATATGTGCCAGGCCTTCTGCTTAGTACTTGCATCTTAGTCTGCTCAGGCTGCCCTAACAAAATGCCCTGGAATGGGTATCTTAAACAACAGGAATCTGTTACTGATCTGGTGGGTAACAAGTCCCAGTCCAAGGTCCCACTGGTCCAGTTTATGGTGAGAGTTTTCTTTCTGGCTTGCAGATGGCTGCCTTCTAGTTGTGTCCCAACATAGGAGAGAGATAATGGGGTCTCTGGTGTCTTTTCCTATAAGGACACTAATCCTATTCGATCAAGGCCTCATCCTTATGATCTCATTTAATTAAAACATTTTTTTAAAAAAATTGGTATTTATTCACTTACTTGTCATTTACCTTAATTACCTCTATAAATGTCCTGTCTCCAAATATAGTCACATTGGCACTAGGGGCTTCTATATGAATTTTGGGGGAACACAGCACCTTCTTATTTCACCTAAGCCTTACTTTAATCCTGAGATTCAGGCATTATTATCTGCATATTCAAGAGGCTCAGAAAGGTGAGGGGCTTGGTTATGCTTTAAGAGCTCATATGTGTCAAGGCTGGGGATTCAATCTCGATATTTCAACTCCTTATCTGTCTCTTGTTTTACCATTGACTGTGACCTCCATAAATGATACCAACCTTTCCAATTGTTCACACCACTAACCTCAGCCTCATTTTGAACTTCTGTCATTTTACACCTTCCTTCTGGATCTAATCCATCCTTATATAAGAAATTTTACTTTCTTTCTCTCCCTCTTTTTTTTTTAAAAAGATTTATTTATTTGAGACAGACAGAGAGAAAGTGTGAGAGCATGAGTGGGAAGTACAGAGGGAGAGGGAGAGAGGATCCCAAGCAGACCCTGCATTGGGTGTGGAGCCCAAGGTGGGATTTGACCTCACAATTATGAGATCATGACCTTAGCTGAAACCTAGAGTCAGATGATTAACTGGCTGTGCCACCCAGGCACCCCAGAAATTTTACCTTCTAAATCTCTCTCAAGTCAAACCCATTTTTCCAGATCTATTGCTTACCTCTTTTTTGTGGGTT
Source organism: Ailurus styani (assembly GCA_002007465.1). Classification (NCBI taxonomy): domain Eukaryota; kingdom Metazoa; phylum Chordata; class Mammalia; order Carnivora; family Ailuridae; genus Ailurus; species Ailurus styani. The sequence goes on along the minus strand of LNAC01000005.1, from coordinate 3,082,996 downwards.
ATTACAAAAGCATTGCAACTGATCTTGCCACCTTCCATATTCCCCACTTCCTATTATCCTCATACCTGTAGCCAACCTGATCTTCCTGAAATGCAGATAATAGAATCACTTCCTCCTAAACGCTCCTTGATGAATCAATACCTTTAAAATAGAGGTAAGATCCTTTACTTGGCATGTAAGACTCTTTATGATCTGGCTATCAAGCTCTGCTACTTGGGGGCATTTGCACATGTTCCTTCTCCTTTCTGGAAACTCTCTTCCATGTTCTTCATTTAGATAGCTTTCTATCATCCTTTAAACTCATCTTCAATGTCTATTGTTCTAAGAAGTCTTCCCTAATCTTGGCTAGATTAGACACCTCTACTCTGTGTTCTTTGATTTCATTATTATAACAATTTCTATACTATATAGAAACTTAACATTTAACTGACTGACCCATTAAACTATAATACTTTGATGTAGAAACCCTATTTTTATAATACTTAGCTTTTGTTCTCACTCTGTGTAATAGAGAAATATCTCCAAATATTAAAAAAGGAAGAAATGGATTTCTTTTCATATAAAAGGTATGTGGAGGTTAAGAAGTCTTAGGGTTATACACCATCTTAACATTGTCAAGTCGTAAACTTCCATATTCTCAGTTTGTTCTCTCTTTTGTGGGTTGATGAGCTAGTGCCCATTGGGTAGCTACCTGTTTTATAAATGGACATTTATAAATGCCCATTCTATTAGGCATTGTCTGTGGCTGCTTTTTTGCCATAATGGCAGCATTGAGTAGTTATAGTAGAGACAATGTGGTCTACAAAGCATAATGCTATTGATTGGCTTGCTTTTTTCGTATCTTAGAGAATGGTTTTATTGGCCTTCATGCCTCTTCATATTCCAAAATGGCTGCTATTACGCCAGCTACTTCTTTTATATAACTGAAAGCAGGAAGAAGGAAATGGAGAAATGAGTGTCCTCTCCCTTTTCCAAACATTTCTCAGAAGTTCCTCATCACAGTCCTTAATATCTCATTGGCCAGAATTCAGTAACATGGGCATCCCAAGCAGCAAGGGAGTCAGGGAAATGTAGTCTTTTTTATTGGCAGTGTTGTATTCATTAAATGTTGGTTAGGAGGAAGCATTGGAAGGATAGTGTAGTAAGCAACTACAGTCTCTGCTACAATCTCAATAAACATTGTTCGTCAGCATCCAGTACCTAGTTAAGTACCTGATAAATTTGTGAGGAATAGAATTGTCTGTAAAGTGCTTAGTGATGAATATTGTTTCCAGTGCTCAAGTCAATGACTTCTGGTTTGTGCAGCAGAAAGCCCAATTGCCAAAAAGGTTAACCTCTGGTTAAGTATATTGTGGCAGCCCTGAAAAAAGTTTTAGTAACTCTAGGGTTTTAGTTTGTCGTTTGATGTGGTGCATTTTCTTTTTTTTTTTTGTGAGTGACTAATTTAAAACCAGGGCTCCTGGGTAGCACAGTCAGTTAAGCATCTGACTCTTGGTTTCAACTCAGGTCATGATCTCACGGTCATGAGATTGAGCCCCGGTGTATGGTATGCTTGGGCTCTCTCCCTCTCCCTCTGCCCCTCCTGCCCATGCTCTCTATTTCTCAAAATGATTAAATAAATCTTTAAAATAATATATTTCAGGCAGTGGTCTTAAATTTAATAATACAAAATTTAATGTAATTACTTATTTGCTTCAAAGGAAAGCTCCCTTCCTTTCTCCTTGAAGTAGATAATGCAGGTCGAATTTAGAAAAGATAATGTTTCTGGTTTAGGCATGCAGAAGTAAGAGAAAGGACTAGCTAATGATTGTTTTCTCTAATCCATAGTGGAAACAAAAATACCGAAGAGTAGGAAGATGTCTCACTGTTCTAGGTCCTGTGGTTTCTAGAGTCCTCAGTGTTCCTCTGATGCTTTCTGTAGATGTTTAAGGTGGCTTTGGTCTTAAACTCCAGCAGTGTGATGGTCAGCAATCAGCTCTCACAGGTGGGACATAAAACTGTGGGTTGTGAGCAAGGCTATAATCCCACAGACATCTCCACCCTTTTATTTTTATGTCCCTTTTTCACTCATCCATCCTTCTCCTTGGCCTTCTCTCCTAACTTTGTGTGGGTCCACATTCTGGGGCAGTAGTGACTGAAGTGAAAAAACGCTCCATGTGATTTTGTCTGAGGCTCCCCTAACTTCATGGGTTCCTATTATCCATGGACAAGTACTCAGCTATGGCTTCACCACCTGTCAGCTTTTTGAATACAATTCTTCATGTAATGATTGCCTGTCCCAACAGGGCATTTTGCAATGATTAGAGGGGAGAGTTACTCTCTTTTCTTCACGTTACTTCATGAGTGCAGTAAAGGTCATGCTAGTCAAACAAACAGTTGAACAAAAGGGTGAGTAGTGCTGGGCCAGATAATCTAGTTTGGCTCTGGATAGAACGCAGCCTGCCAATTCATTCTTTTCTTGCTCTAAAATGCACTGCATTGAAATTTCCTTTTCCACATTTGTAGCTTCTAATTAGCTTTGAAATGATTCTGTGGTTCCGTTGAAAGTCTGCCTTCCCCCTTCGGTGATTCCTTTGGGACTGGTTGTTCATTTTTTTTAAAAAAAAGAACATTTTTCATTTTTATAGTTCTGTGTGCTGGACCATGGAGGGCCAGCAGATGTTGCTTGAATCTCCCACCCACATATCCAAATGCGAATAATCTTGGCGCTTCTGGCAAACTTCTACCTCATATAGCATTACTCTTCTAGCATTGGCGAAGACTTCATCCTACAAAATGCTCATGAAGAATGAATTCAAACACTAGCATTTAATGGTGAAATGTATATTAGGTAGTTGAAAGAGCTCTCAACTTGAATTTGATCTGCTAGTAAGCTCTATGACCTTAGGTAAATTTAAAGGTAAACTTTAAATTCTTTTTTAGGCATAAATTTTCATATATGTAAACTCAAGGTAATGCTATTCACATTGTAAGATTGTGCTTGACATGTATTTGGCACTCAACAATTAACTTTTATGTTTGATTAAAACATACAAAATGTTTGGAATCACTTCAAAAATGCTAAACTATTTGGTATTGTGATATTGTGATTCATAGTGAGAGCTTTATATTTGGTCTTCATCCCTATTTCTGTCACAGAGCTCCCCAAACCATTGGAATTTCCTAAGTAAGGAGAGCAATAAAGGTGTCTTTTGTGATATTAATGAGGTTAATGTGATTTTAGACATCACTGAAGGTTGGGGGCTGGTTGTCAGTGGAGTCAACCAGGTGATGAGAGCGTTAGAACTTTCAGTTTTACCTCCTGACCTCCAGAGAGAGGGGAAAGACTGGAGATGGAATTTGATCACGAATGGTCCATGATGTAATCAATCATATCCATGTAATAAAGCCTCCACAAAACCCCACAAGGGCATGGTTCAGAGAGTTTTCAGGTTGGTGAACACTTGGAGATTCAGGGAGAATGACGTGCCCAGATACCCATGGAAGTTCCACCCCTTGTCCTTTCCCCATATACCTTTGCCATATGCATCTCTTCCATCTGGCTGCTTCTGAGTTAAGCCTCTTATAATCTGGTAATCTAGAAAGTAAAACGTTTCTGAGTTCTGTGAGCTGCTCTAGTAAATTGATCAAACCTAAGATGGAATTTTTGGAACCTCTAATCTATAGCTAGTTAGTCAAAGGTGATAACCGGGATTTGGGATTGGCCTCTGAAGTGTATATAGTTTGTGTGTGTGTGTCTGTGTGTCTGTGTGTATGTCTGTGTAGGGGGTGGGGCCGTCTTTAACTATGGGATCTGACACTGTCTCCAGGTAGTGTCAGATTGACTTAAATTGTAGGATATCCAGGTGGTGTTGGAAAATTGCTTGTATGTGTGGGGAAATCCCCCCCACCCTCAACACACATCTGAATTGGGTCCAGAACCCCTTAGATATTAATAGCTTTCCTCAATGCTTCCTTCAATTTTGACTTCTGGGACAGTAGCCTTTTATCCTTCACTGATACTCTTTTTTATTTTCTTAAAATAATCCTTTAATATAGATTATTTCTTGTATTTCTATGTATCTATATTCTATCTATATATACATCCTTAATATATTTTAATAATTTATTGATTTTCTTCCTTTTGGGTATTTTAATACTTCCTAGATGCTTTAATAGGCGTTTTGGGTAAAACATAGATAAATATGAGTTCTGTCCCCCAGAGTATTGATGTTGCTGATAATGATACTTATGTTCCAGGAATTTATATGCATTACTTCATTTAATCCTTCCAACATCTATTTAAAGAAGTACTGAACTCCTAAGTATTTGCTCAAGTCCACAGTAGTGACCTAGTGAGTGAGTAGTGAGGGTAAGCTCAAAACCCAGGTCTGAGTTTTTCAACACAAACCCCTTAGTTTTAACCACTGCATAATAGTGCTCTTAATCTTCTCATCTGTGTTTTGTGGAATATCTTATATTTTGGTGATTTTGATGATTTATGTATGTATTTTCTGTCTTGATCTTTTTTAACATCCTTTTGCTAGTTTGTATTTTTCCTTCAGATTCTTATATAGTTTATCCTTACCCAACTTTAATTAACAAAACCAATTTCAACTCTTAACATTTTCTTCTTGAATTCTCTAGCACTGGACATTTTCATTATAAAATAAGATCAAGATATTTAAATTTTCCCATCATACTTTTATGCCTCATTTAAAGCTTCAAACTTTTAAAGTTTTCCTTTTATCTCAGTTTCTGTGGGAATGCCCTTTGGCATTGTCTCTACATTGCACACCTTGATCACAGATAACTTGCTTCTATCTTAATTTCAGTCCCTCTCCTGATTTTCACTGAAACAGCTTGTGCCAGGACATTTAGAAATATCTTTCATCTGCCACTCTGCACATAGCACATAAGTTATCTCAATTTCTAATTGTTTTCAGGAGTTCCTACTGTATTTCCTTAATATTTTTTTTATTTTTATTTTTTTTAAAGATTTTATTTATTCATTTGACACAGAGAGAGATTACAAGTAGGCAGAGAGGCAGGCAGAGAGAGAGGAGAGAGGAGGAAGCAGGCTCCCCGCTGAGCAGAGAGCCCGATGCGGGCCTCGATCCCAGGACCCTGGGATCACGACCTGAGCCGAAGGCAGCAGCTTTAACCCACTGAGCCACCCAGGCGCCCAATATTTTTTATTTTAATATTTGGACTTCACATGTAGAATTGAAGTTTTCATATTCCTCAGTTCATGGTACACTATCATCATTGGTCTATTCCTCTTTCTAATTTTACTTGTTTTTTCTTCTCATTTTATATTCTGACTCTCATTTGCTCCCCACTACAAAATGCATTCTAATTGTATATTAAATGTCTTTGTATATCTATATATCTTTAAATATATGCAGTGTAGTTTTCTGCATTTAGGTATCTTTAATTTGTATAAATTTATTGTGTTATAGATCTCTCACAACCTTAAAACTTGATTTTCTAATTTGTATATTCTATCTATTGAGTATACAGAACTATTTCATTGTTGCTTTAATTTGCTTTACTCTTAATACTAACAAAATTAGATATCATTATATATTTGTTCCCTATTCTTAGAGGAGTTGTCCTTCTATGGATTTCCAGTTTGTAACCTTTCCTACTTTTCTATTCAGTTTTCTGATTTTTCATCTTTAATTTTGGGAATTCCTTATATAATCAAGGTAACTTTTCTTTTGGCTTTGTTTTAGATGTCACATTTACTTTATATTTGATTTACAGAAAAATTAAGCAGATAATAATAATCCCATATAATTACAATTCCCATATAATCCCATATAATAATATGGGATTAGATAATATGGGATTAGATGATAATATAGGAATAGATAATTCCCATATAATCCCTCCCTGCTTATAAAGTTTCCCCTATTATTAACATCTTGCATTATTGTAGCACATTTATTACAATTAATGAATCGATATCAAAACATTGTTATAAACTAAACTCCATAGTCTATATTAAAGCTCACTGTGAAAAAAAAAAAAAAAAAAAAAGCTCACTGTGTGTTGTAGAGTTCTACAGTTGTTGACAAGTGAATATATCATTTAATAACCTTTATAATATCAAACAGAAAAATTTCCCTGCCCTAACCATCCTCTGTACTTTATCTTTTCTTCCCTCTGTCCTACCTATTGAACCCCTGGAAACTGCTGTTTGTTTTATTATTTCCATAGTTTTGCCTTTTCTAGAATGTCATATAGTTGGAATCATATAAAAGTATATAGATTTTTTTTACTTCACCATATGCATTTAATGTTACTCAGTGTTTTTTCATGACTTGTTAGCTCATTTCTTTTTAGCACTGAATAATATTCCACAATATAGATATAGAAACAGTTTATTCATTTACCTGTTGGAGAATGTCTTAGTTGTTTCCAGTTTTGGAATTTATAAATAAAGCTGTTATAAAAGTTTGTGTGCAAGTTTTTGTGTGTACATAAGTTTTCAACTCAATGGTGAAAACACCTAGGAGCATGATTGCTGGATAATATGGAATGACTATGTTTAATTTTGTTAAGATATTCCAAATCATCTTCCAAAGTGAGGTATACCATTTTAGATTCCCATCAGCAATGAGTGAGATTTCCTGTTGTTCTAGATGATCACCAACATTTGAGATTGTCAGTTTTTTAGCTTGTAATCATTCTAATAGGGAGATAACATTATTTCATTGTTCTTTTCATTTGAAATTTCCTAATGGCATGAAGCTGACTATCTTTTCATATACTTTTTTGCCATCTATGTATCTTCTTTGGTGGGAAATCTGTTCAGAATTTTGACCATTTTCTTGTTGGGTTGTTTCTTTTCTTACTGTTAAGTTGTAAGTGTTTTTTGTACATTTTGGATATAAGTCCTTTATAAGATATGTGTTTTGCAAACATTTTCTCTAGGCTTGTGTCTTATATTATCAATCACTTAAGAGTGTCTTTCACACAGCAAACATTTTTAATTTTTTAAGGTCTAATTTATTTTTTTCTTTCACGAATCATACTTTTGATGTTGTTTCAAAAAGTATGAATCATACTTTTGATGTCTTTCTAAAAAGTCATCACTAAAACCAAGGTTATCTATATTTTCTTCAATGCTTTGTTTGCCAAGCTTTGTTTCTATGCTGAGTTTGCAGTTTTCCATTTTATACTTAGGTCTATGACCCATTTGACTTAATTTTTGCAAAACCTGTAAAGTCTGTGTTTAGATTTTTTTCCATATGATTATGTAATTATTCCGGCATCATTTGTTGAAAAGACAGTTCTATCTTCATTTGTCAGGGGTTATTTGACTATACTTATGTGGGTCAGTTCTGGGCTCTCTGTTCTGTTTCATTGACCTATGTGTTTATTCTTTAGCCAATGCCACTGAACTGTATTGTAAGTCTTTCGTTGGTTAGCACGAGTCCACTGACCTTATTCTTCTTATTGTGTTAGCTCTTACTTTTCCCTATGATCTTTAGAATCCTTTTGTCAATATCCACAAAATAACTTGTTGAATTTTTATTGCATTAAATCTATAGATCAAATTGGAAAAAATTGACCTCTTAACAATATTAAGTCTTCTTATCCATGACTGTGGATATCTCTCCATTATTTAGATCTTTTAAATTTTTGTTTGAACTATGTATGATGACAGATGATAACTGGACTTATTGTGGTGATCATTTTGTAATATATACAAATATTGAATCATTATGTTGTATACCTGAAGCTAGTATATTGCTTGTCTATAATACCTCAATAAAAAAATTTTTCATCCGAGTTTTGTTGTTTTCCTCACATATGCATTTTATAGATCTATGGCAAAGATTTATATCTATTTCATTTTTTGGTGTTAATGTAAATAGTGTGAATTTGTGTATTTATTTATTTTTTATTTTTTTATTATTTGCCCCAGGGGTACAGGTCTGTGAATCATCACGCTTACACCTTTCACAGCATTCACTATAGCACAAACCCGCCCCAATGTCCATAACCCATCCACCCTATCCATATCCTCACCCCCCCCAGTAACCCTCAGTTTGTTTTGTGAGATTAAGAGTCTCTTATGGTTTGTCTCCTTCCTGATCCCATCTTGTTTCATTATTTTTCCCTAACTACCCCCCACGACCCCCCACCCTACCCCTCAAGTTCCTCATATCAGAGCGATCATATGATAATTGTCTTTCTCTGATTGATTTATTTTGCTTATCATAATACCCTCTAGTTCCATCCACATCGTTGCAAATGGCAAGATTTCATTTCTTTTGATGGCTGCATAGTATTCCATTGTATATATATATGTATATATATATATATATATACATACCACATCTTCTTTATCCATTCATCTGTTGATGGACATCTAGGTTCTTTCCATAATTTGGCTATTGTGGACAATGCTGCTATAAATATTTGGGTACATGTGCCCCTGAGGAGCACTACCTTTGTATCTTTAGGGTAAATATCCAGTAGTGCGATTGCTGGGTCATAGGGTAGCTCTATTTTCAACTTATTGAGGAACCTCCATACTGTTTTCCAGAGTGGCTGCACCAGCTTGTATTCCCACCACATCCTCGCCAACATCTATCATTTCCTGACTTGTTGATTTTAGCCATTCTGACTGGTGTGAGGTGGTATCTCACTGTGGTTTTGATTTGTATTTTTCTGATGCCGAGTGATGTTGAGCACTTTCTCATGTGTCTGTTGGCCATTTGGATGTCTTCTTTGGAGAAATGTCTGTTCATGTCTTCTGCCCATTTCTTGACTGGGTTATTTGTTTTATGGGTGTTGAGTTTGAGAAATTCTTTATAGATTGTGGATACAAGCCCTTTATCTGATCTGTCATTTGCAAATATCTTCTCCCATTCTGTCAGTTGTCTTTTGGTTTTGTTGACTGTTTCCTTTGCTGTGCAAATGCTTTTANTGATGAAGTCTCAATAGTTCATTTTTGCCCTTGCTTCCCTTGACTTTGGTGATGTTCCTGGGAAGAAGTTGCTGTGGCTGAGGTCGAAGAGGTTGCTGCCTGTGTTCTCCTCAAGGACTTTGTTGGATTCCTTTCTCACATTGAGGTCTTTTATCCATTTTGAGTCTATTTTTGTGTGTGGTGTCAGGAAATGATCCAGTTTCATTGTTCTGCATGTGGCTGACCAGTTTTCTCAATACCATTTGTTGAAGAGACTGTCTTTTTCCCATTGGACATTCTTTCCTGCGTTGTCAAAGATTAGTTGACCATAGAGTTGAGGGTCCATTT
>LNAC01000005.1:2987355-3069682 GCA_002007465.1 Ailurus styani | reverse complement strand
AATATATCATGCCAGTTCTTTCTGGTCTGCCAGGTTTCTGTGGCTAGGTCTGCTCTCAGTCTAATATTTCTACCATTGTATGTTATAGATCTCTTGTCCTGAGCTGCTTTCAGGAATTTCTCGTTGTCACTAAGACTTGTAAGTTTTACTATTAGATGACGGGGTGTGGACCTATTTTTATTGATTTTGAGGGGGGTTCTCTGTGCCTCCTGGATTTTGATGCTTATTCCCTTCGCCAAACTAGGGAAATTCTGTACTATAATTAGCTCCAATATACCTTCTGCCCCCCCTTCTTCTTCTGGGATCCCAATTATTCTAATATTGTTTCGCCTTATGGTATCATTTATCTCTCGAATTCTCCCCTCATGGTCCAGTAGTTGTTTGTCTCTCTTTTCCTCCTCTTCTTTATTCTCCAACATTTTGTCTTCTAAATCACTAATTCTGTCTTTTGCCTCATTTATCCTAGCAGTAAGAACCTCCATTTTTGATTGCACCTCACTAATAGCTTTTTTTATTTCAGCTTGTTTAGATTTTATTTCTTTTATTTCTCCAGAAAGGGTTTTTATTTCTCTAGAGAGGGATTCTCTATCATCTTCCATGCTTTTTTTCAAGCCAGCCAGCACCTTGATAATCATCTTTCTGAACTCTAGTTCTGTCATATTACTAATGTCTGCATTGATTAGGTCCCTAGCCATTGTTACTGCCTCTTATTCTTTTTTTTGTGTTGATTTTTTCTGCCTTGTCATTTTATGCACAAAATACTAAAGGGTAGTAATGACCCCAGGGAAATATAGACTAACCTAATCAGAAGAGACCTGGAACTGCGGGGGAGAAGAAAGAGGGGAAAAAAACAAAAAACAAAACAAAACAAAACAAAATCAAACAAACAAAAACAAAAACAAATAAAACAAGACCCTACATCTATATGTGTATTATCTATTTCTGTTTCTATATCTATCTCTGTCTCTGACTCTATCTCTATCTCTATATCTATCTCTATCTATATCTATATCTATTAGTCTGGTGAATTGAACAGACACTATATTTATACAAAAAATAAGCTTAAATTCAATGAAGGGATAAAATATGACTATAATTATGAAAATTAAAAAAGATGAAAAAGTGTTGATAAGATATAATAGTTAAAAAACATTGAAATAGGAAAAAGGAAAGCATTTAAAAGAAAAGAGTAAGAAAAAATATAAAATTCAAAGAATTTAACTTTGAACGACTAAAGAATAATGGGAAAAAAGCCATTAATTATCTGCGTTGCTTTGCCCTAGCTCTCAGCGACCTGTGAACTTGGCCTTGGCTGATGTTTTTGCTGATCTTCTGGGGGAGGGGCCTGATGCTGTGATTCTCAAGTGTTTTTGCCCGAGGTGGAATTGCACCACCCTCGCCAGGGGCCAGGCTAAGTAATCAGCTTGGGTTCGCTCTCAGAGCTTTTGTTGCTTTTGATCCCTGAACGCTTTCCGTACCACATTGGAGGCTGGGACTGAAAATGGCGGCTCCCGGTCTCCGACCCAGAGGAGCCGAGAGCTCGGGGCCTCAGTCCTCGGTTCATCCTCAGAGAAAAGCAGTCCTTCCCTCCCATCTCGATGGTCTCTGCCGCACTCCAAGCTCCCCTGGCCTGTGACCGAGCGTCTCTATCTCTGGCGCGGCCCCGTTTAGAATCTCCGAACCCAGCAGATTCCTGCAGCCGCTCCCGCGCCGCCCCTCCCGAAGGAGGAAGGAGGGGGTCTCTCCGGGTCTGCTGCCCGCGGGGTCCCCGCTCAAAGAGCAGTGGCCCAACTGTGCTTTGGATCATGGCCCAAGGTAACCCCGAGCTGAGAGACAACTTCTCAGTTTGGCTCTGTCTCTCCCGCCGGCTTCTCTCTGAGACCTGGGAGCTCGGTCGCGCTCAGACACCCCTGGTCTTTTTGTGTCCCCGTGGGTCCTGAGACCACACTGTCCCTGCAGGGGCTTCACCCCCCGCTTGGCCTCTGGGGCGATGTCCCTCAGTGGAGCTGACTTCTAACAGTTCCGAGTCTGTGCTCCGCTGCTTGCTCCCTTGCCGGCAGCCGGCCCCTCCCCCCGGGGTCTATCTTCCCGTCGCCGCAGATTCACTTCTCCGCACGGCCTACCTTCCAGAAAGTGGTCATTTTCTGTTCCTAGAATTGCTGCTCTTCTTCTCTTCGGTCTCTGGTAGAATTTGTAGGTGTTCCGAATGGCTTGATAACTATCTGGGTGGATTTCTGGGACCTGATGATAATCGGTCTCCTACTCCTCCGCTGTCTTGCTCCTCCTCCTGCCTCAGGGTCCAACATGGAGCGAATTTGTGTATTTAATATTAAAATTCTATTGTTCATTGCTGGTATGAAGGAAAGTAATTGACTCTTTTAGATTAGCTTTGTATCCTGCATCCTTTCTGTAATTGCTCACTAGTTCCAGTAGGTTTTGTTGTTTTTGTTTCTCTTGTTGATTTTTTGGGCTTTTCTATGTAGACAATCATATCATCTCTGAGCAAAGATAGTATTATTTCTTCCTTTGAAATTTGTATTCAGGTATTTTCCCTTTTGCATTCTTATATTAGCTAAGACTTCCTATTCATAGGAATGGAGAGAGGGAGCATTCTTGCCTTGTTCCCAATCAAAGCACATAGTTTCTCAGTAGAAAGTGTGATTTTATCTGTAGTTTTTTTGTAGTTGTTTCTTATCAAGTGTCTGGTTTGCTATTTCTAGTTGCCTGAGAGTTTTTATCATGAACAAGTATTGGATTTTTTCAATTGTTTTTCTGCATCAATGATATGATCACATAGTTTTTCTTTAACCTGTTGAGGAGACAGATTACATTAATGAATTTTCAAATGTTTAACAAGGTTTGCATACCTGGAATGAATTCCAGTTGGTCATGACATATAATTTTTAAATATATTATTGGATTATATTTGCTAGTATTTCACTGAGAATTTTGCAACTATGTCCATGAGAAATTTTGGTCTTGAGTTTTCCTCTCTTTTAATGTCTCTATCCAGGATTAGGGTACTATTAACTTCATAGAATAAATTAGTAAGAGTGAGTGGAAATGTACCCTCTGCTTCTATTTTTTGGAATAGTTTGTAGAGAAGTTATGCTATTTCTTCCTTAAATGTTTGGTATAATTAAATGATGAAATCATCCGGACATGGTGCTTTCTTCTTTGGAAGGTTATTAATTGGTTCAATTTTGATTCAATTTCTTTAAAAGATAAAGGCCTATTTAGATTATATTTTTCTCCTTTATGAGCATTGACAATTTTTTTTCAAGGAATTGGTCCATTTCATCCAAATTATCAAATTTGTGGTATAGAGTTGTTCATAATATTCTTTTATTATCTTTTTAATGTACATGGGATCAATATTTATTTCTGATATTTATAAATTGTGTCTTTTCTATTTCTTTTTTGTTAGCTTTGTTTAAAGTTTATCAATCTTACTCTTCTTTTCAAAGATTTTGGCATCATTGATTTTATTTTTTTTTTGTTTTCAGTTTCATTGATTTCTGCTATAATTTTTATTATTTCCTTTTTTTGCTTGCTTTGAACTTATATTGCTCTTCTTTGTCTAGTTTCCTAATGAAGATGCTTTGATTATTGATTTCATATCTTTTGAAATATGTGTATTCAATGAGCAATCAGCCAAAGAACGACACATTTATGTCATTTCACTAACTTGGATGAGCTCAGTAGAATTGTTTTCTAGACCCTAAAATTAATTGCAGATATCTGTTTTCACCTTAAGACATTGGATCTATTACGTGGATAACCTTAAGATTTTGAAGGGTTTAGGTCATATTTTTACCATATTCTGATATCTGAGTTGGTTTATTGCTTTAGTTTTACTGGATTATTGATACTTCTGTGTTAGTGTGGGTGATGGAAACTCAGTGTCTTTCTTTTATTCTTCCTTTTCTATTTTTGATTTATGACCTGTCATTCACCAGTATAATAGAATTCTATAACAACTCTTTGATTTGTAGTAACTGACTATTCTTACCTTTTCACAATTGAAGTAAATGTCAAAATCATATATTTTCTTTGTGATTGCAATTCAGATTGCTTATCTTCAGTTTAATGTATAACTCTAAATACCTGATATTTCTTAAATACTATTATTAAAATTATATAATTCAAAATATGTCATTTTTAACTAGTGTTGCATGCATGCATACTCATGTAGTGTGTTTGTATATGTAATTTTGACTTAGTACATAATATAAATGTATGTAAATCATTTAGCACAGATAGAAACATTTTTTCCTGTTATTGACCATGATATGTATCTTTCAACTGAGATTCTTTCTAGATGTTAACATAACAATTAATCAAAATGTACAACTTGGAAAAATTAATTGAAGTTCATTAGCTACATATTTTTCCTCTTAGGCAAAACTCCTTGGGAATTAATTCTTCATTCTATTCAATGAGTGAGAGATACATTTACTTAAGGGAAGAGTCTTATGAGATAATTTCCTTATAATTCTGTTCTAAGATCAGATTCAGTTGATCCCTTTTCCAGCGTTGATTTAATGGCAAGTCACAGGTATAGAATGAACCAAAATGTTCCCCAGTTTTCCTGAGCTCAGTGTATTGACTATGAAAGTGGTATGACAAGAGTAAGCTAGAAAAAGGATATGTCGGAAAGGTTGATGCAAGAAATTATCCTGTGAATCATAGGGGTGCTAACCTGAGAAGGCTTAAGAGAAACATTAATGAGAATAAGAAGCAGACACCCTCTTGAATTTACACTGTTGTTTCCTTCAAGATTTTGTGAACTTGTGTGGTCAAAGTACCCTTCTTTGGGGAAATTCCTTCTAATAAGAAACATAGGTAGCAGATGTATAAAAAGCATCTTAAATCTATTTGTTCACAGGGTCACTAGAAGATGAAAACTGATTATTCTATTAGGAAGTATAACCTTGTGCAGAAAATGTCTGAACACTCTCTAGACTAATTGGTTTTGTCAATACGTGAATACATTCCATCCAATTTACATTTACCATTGATAGATATTGTCAGTGGTCATTGAAAAGGACATTATTGAATTACCTAGTACACAGTGTCTGGAAGGGTAGGCCAGTATATTTATTGCCAAAAATAAACATACAATTGTATTAAAAAATCGATTATAAACATTTTTAGTGGTTGGTGTAAAGTTTTTGCTCTTTTGGTGGTAATACTTCAGTCAACATTGAGTCACTTTGGTTGGATACCTGGTTCTTTGGAGTTTCTTTTTTTTTTTTTTTTTTAAAGATTTTTATTTATTTATTTCACAGAGGGAGAGAGATCACAAGTAGGCAGAGAGGCAGGCAGAGAGAGGGGGGGGGAAGCAGGCTCCCCGCTGAGCAGGGAGCCCAATGCGGGCCTCGATCCCAGGACCCTGAGATCATGACCTGAGCCGAAAGCAGAGGCTTTAACCCACTGAGCCACCCAGGCGCCCTGGAGTTTCTTTATTCTCTGGCTTCCTACAATCTCTCTTTTCTAGAACCCCTCTGTATGTCCTTGCTCCCTGGAATTTCTGCTCCATCCTGAAGATTGTCCTTCCTGCTGGCTTTGTCTTGGGATGGCAGTAGTGGATCTATTTGGACAATAATTATCACAATCATCTGTAACAGTAGTTTCTTTAGAATGGGACATCTATAAGACAAATTGTCATTTGCCAGTGTTTAATGCCTTTCATAGGATACCATTAGTAAAATTTTGCACAAAGACTCCCCTTTCATCAGGGGTTAGGAGAAAAGAAATAAGAGGTGAAAGACACAAAAATTTCTCTCCTGTTGCAGTTTTTTTTTTTAAGCTCTTGGAAAGAAGGTTGTAATTACAAACCACAGCATTTTAAATATTAGCATATAGGGTATTTGCCAATGTATGGGTTTTGTGGAACAATGGAAATATCCTTTTATCAGCCTTTTTAACCCAATAATGTATGAAATTCAGAATGTTCTCAGGAACTAGATATCATAGAAAAGTAAAAGAGTAAAAAAAAAAAAGAGAGAGAGAGAGAGAGAATGGTATAAGGAGGCAGGAATGAAAGAGACTATGCATTTTTAAAACTGCTTTACATGGATAGCCTATTCCAGAAGTACAATACCTTGTAATGGTAATTCCTATACATAAAACTACTTTTTATTGAAGTGTAGTTGGCATACAGTATTATATTAGTTTTAGGTGTCCAACAGTGATTCACCAATTATATACATTACAAAATGTTCATGATAAGTGTCGTTAGCATCTGTCACTATACAAAATTACTGCAATTTTGTTGACTATATAAGCACAGCACTTTTCTATGATGGAATATGCTAGGTTCCCCCCACCCATTATTTTCTGAGTAATGTTGAATACATATTCTAAATATGTAAAAATTAATGTTGAATATACATATTCTAAAGCACATGTATATTTTAATTCAATACTTCTTTTTCCCTGAGAACAAATTTATGAGCCAATGCATGTGACTTGCCAGGGATGACTTCCTTACATAAAGAAAGATAGTGTATCTTTAGGTTTGTTAACAAGCACTGTTGCCTGTTAACTCAATGCTTTTTGATTCTAACAGAGCACATTTACTGGAGAAATACAGAAAAAATGGAATGGGGGAGAGGTGAGAAGGCAAGTGAGAAAGATTTTACAATTAATCAAAAATGGATTTTATTATCTCTCTTTAAATATAGCAAACCTTACTTATAACAAATCAGCAATATAGTGAATATGAGGCAAATTATTATGACATACTTAAATTTAGAGGTAAGAAAGTATAAGCAATGAAGGCCCTCCTTAGCTAACTGGTTAATTCATTTAACTGCTGAAGAGGCAGTTTGCTAATTACTGGCTGAGATTTGAGAAGAAACTGCATAAATCCCAATCTTCTTGGTATGTACATCTGATAATCTCATTAAATAATGGTCTGACAGGGTCAAAGAGGTGAATATATGAGATTGAAGCAGATAACTCCATTAGTTCACTATTAGCTTTTCATGTACTGTGCACATCAAAACAGTGTGAGTAAATGGGTCCATTGCCTAATTAATAATACTTGTGGGAAGGGGAGAATTATGATGGCTTGTATTAGAAAATACAGGCTGTTTTAGAAAGAGCTTCTGAACTATAATGGCAGTCTTACGAAGGAAAAATTCAATAACAGTTTGCTGGTTAAGTGGGTAAAAGTGTTGAGTCATTTAGTAAGTTGTTAAAATTAAATCTTAGAATTGTCCCTCTTGTGCTGTTAGGCTAGCAGGCATTCCACTTTTCAAGATGCAACAAGGTTGAGTTTACTACATGGGATAACATGGTAGTGAGAAAAATCCTATGTGTGACCCCATGTGTGTAAATAACCTTAGAGTTGGCTGTGAATTAGTAGGTATTATTTAAACAGTTTCTCATTACCTAAAGAAAGAGATTTTAGAACTAACTATGGCATGGTAGAGACAAGCTAATTGTTAAATGAAAACTGTTATTATTTCCTCTTCAGTCCATAGCCCACTCACTTTTCCCAGTCTCCTTTGTAATTAAGTGAGGCCATGTGATGGAAGACTGACCAATGAAATTAGGTGCAAGTCATCATGCCACATCCAGGTGTGACCCATTCAAACTCCTCATGGTTCTCCATTCTCTCTCTTCCTCCTCCTAGCTAGACGTGAACTCTGAGGAAAGAAGATGCTGGAATTTATATGAAACTTGGTCTCTGAATAGAATATGTCATTGTCATGCATTGCACTTTCTATGAGCTAAAAAAATGTATTCTGTATCAGACAATTGTAAATTTTTTCATATAGATCATACATTTACCCTAATATATCTGGAATCTCTATGATCTCCTTTACTTATTACCTTTCATTCACATATGTATTGAAGAAGTATTTATTGAGTTACTCTGTGTTACAACATTGCAGCGACTAGAAATATGAACTAAAAGGTGGCAAACAGAGGGAGATAACTAACATTAAAGCTTAGACATTTCTGTAATGTCTCCAGGACCCAAGATTTTGTTCTGAGGCAGTTTTGTTAAGCCAAAGGCTTTGTTTCCTTTGTATTCAAAGAGAATCGAATACTTCCATCCTACCTAGATTTACTGTTTTTGGTATTGATATATGCCGAAATTGGTAAGTTCTGATTCTCTTGTGTCAGAGAATATTGGCTTGCAACAGTTGTTTTTTTCAGCTTAGGTACATATTAACTAAAGGTTTTGCCTTTTGTAAAATTCACAATATAGAGAACTCTTTTTTTGTCCTAGAGGTTGTCTTTCCTTGCACAATATTATTAACCAGACATAACTAACCCAGAATCACAGAGTTATAAATGACCGTCAGTTCTGTCCTGATTCACTTTCGTTCAGCTTCATTTCTTCTCTTGGTATAACCTCTTTGTGCAAAGACTACCACATGCCAAAGGAGACCTACAGAATTTTCAGTGGGATAGTGCCAGAAGAAGTATTATGGGTGATTTCAAAGGAGAACTGGGATAAACAAATAATGGGCATGAAATTGAGGGTGTATTTTCTACTCAGAAGTTTAGCTATTTCCTATCCTTGATATGAATTTTACATTCAATTGATGGAACATTTAGAACCAGACTTCTGATGTTAGGTTGATGATAAATGTGCCTGGCATTTTACTTCAGAAACAGGTGATAAGTTAGGAGATGAAAAACTTATGATTAAAATACTGCACAGACATTTTAAAACTACTTCTTCTTATCAAGCAAATGACCTGTTGTCTTGATCACGGTAAATGAAGGCTCTGGTAGAGTTAATCAATTATAATTAGATGGATCAGTTTGATTTCTTTCGTCCAGTGATCCTTAAATTTGGGAGGGAGATAGGGAGCTATCTGAAAATCTGAGAAGCTAGAGATCTTCAGCCCAGAAAAACAGTAAAACACTCCACATTTTGTGTATAATTTAGGGAATTCCTGATCTTCCAAGCTCAACAACTCCAAGATAATACAGAATTACTACTTTTGTACCCTTAGAACTAATGGGTTATTACTTGAAATTTCCAGCGGAGGAGGAAGCAATAGAATATTCTACATGTGAGCCACTGATTCAGTGTTTTTCAAATCTCACCTGTATAACATTCATTTAGAGATGATTAAAAAAGAAAAGACAGATATTGGGCTTCAAATTGAGAGATTTTGACTGAGTCATTCTGAATGAAACTAGGAATTTGCCTTTGAAATAATTAATCTTAGTGATTCTTATGTAGATTGCATGTGGGCCACATTTTGAAGAAACACTATCTAACCTTCACCACTGGTCACCAAAACAACCATCTCTCAGCATACCACCCTTGGAGCTCCTGGATGTCCCATTTTCCACTGAGGGCTCAGTCGGCTGAACACCTCAACATTGACCAACGTACAATTTTTTTTTTTTTTTTTTTTTTTAGTTTATTTGACAGAGAGAGAGAGAGATCACAAGTAGGCAGAGAGGCAGGCAGAGAGAGGAGGAAGCACGCTCCCCACTGAACAGGGAGCCTGATGCGGGGCTCGATCCCAGGACACTGAGATCATGACCTGAGCCGAAGGCAGAGGCTTTAACCCACTGAACCACACAGGCACCCAAAAGTACAATTTTGTTTTTCGCTCTTCCACAATGAACAAAATATATTGTCTCAGCAGAGTATCTTTAAGTAGCTAATTCGTCTGGCAGACCTAACTTAGCCTGCCATTGTCAATAATTATGGAAGAAATAATTCCTGATCATCCTGATGTTTCTTAATATAATGTAATCAATCATTGGCAGAGCTTTCATCAATGTTTTGGAGAACTAGATGACACCAGTTAATGGGTAGTATGACAAAACCTGTAAGGGGACATGGAAAAAAGAATCTAGTTCTCCACATTACTGTTTCTTCCCTTCTCCACATGTTTCTTTGGGGTAAGAATTGTGAAAAGGAAAAAAAAATCAATATATAAACACAGTGAGAAAATATTCATAGCTAAAGTAATTGTTTTCACTTTACCTTCAAATACAATTTAGAATTTCTATTTTCCAACAAAAGTTTCTTTCTAATAATTAGATCTCAGTTAGTATTCTGTATCTAAGAGAGTATGCATGATGTCCTTATGTCTATCTTTTGAATAATAATAATATCATTAATATATTCATAATTATTACAGTATTATAGTATATCATATAAAATATATAAAATAATGCAGTATTATACAGTATTATAGTATTCTAAACAACATATTATAAATGCATTGATAATATTTAAACATTTTAATAAATATATTATTAACTTTCTTCCCACTTTACTGGTTTCATTTACTACCTTGTTAAAGAGACTTACAAAAGAGGTTCCTCAAGGGCACTTGGGCAGCTCAGTAGGTTCAGTGTCTGCCTTCAGCTCAGGTCCTGATGCCAGGGTCCTGGCACTGAGCCCCACATTGGGCCCCCTGCTCAGCAGGAACTCTGTTTCTCCTTCTCTCTCTACCCCTACCCCCCCCCCCGCTCATGCCCTCTCTTTCAAAGAAAAAATAAAATCTTAAAAAAATAGTTTCCTCAAAATAAAAACAGTATATAAGGCAGATATTTTGTAAGTGTCTAGAGTTGAAACCCCAGGGTTCTTTTACTTGACATAGAGCTTCTTCACAATTTCATGCTCTTCCTAAGGAACTAATTAACCAAAGAATTTTCATCTGATCAGTCCTCTATCAAAATCTGATAGTCTCTTGATTGTTTAAATGAGCGAGCTGTTTGACTCTGGAATAAACAAAACTCGCTTTATACATTTCATTATGTTCGATATGTCCAAGATAATCAAATCTTATTAATAATCAAACAGAAAAGAAAGTTTCCCTTGTGAAAAAGTATCTTTCTTTTTTTTTTTTTGCTAAACATAAAAATGTAAAACCTCCAGAAGTTGAAAAGATCTTTAGTAGAAATATTGGAATACGTTTAAGAGGCAAAGTTTGGTATACCAATCTGGATAAAAGCTAACAAACATGGCCACTTAGGGGGCATACAATCTCAAAATTGTATTGTTCTTGGCTGCTTTTATACTCCAATAGCAGAACAGTGTCGAGTAGTCCCAAAAGGAGCAAATGAACCTCAAAGCCTAAGTAGTTAACTGGCCTTTTATACGAAATGTTTGCCGACTCCTGTTCTAAAATTGAGTGGATTTTTCATTTTTGGAAGTAATGTAAGTAAAACAAAAACTCAGGGTTAAGTTACTTTAAACCTATACCTTTTTCAAGTTTCAGTATAGTTAATTATACACACCTACATAGAATTTTATTCCTGAAAATTTTAAGGTATCATATCACTACCTACATTTTTTTTCTAAGTATATACCTTGATTAATATATACCTACTTCAGTGTCTTGGGGGAGTGTTAATTTCTTCCAGGGAGACTGAATAGAAAATCATAACAACCTCTAAAATGCATGTCATGCATGTGGAATGGAAACCTTGATCACTGGATAACATAAAAGCCTTATTTCACTGGGTGGGCAGCAACTATTTGAATTTGGCGTCCCTGCCTTTGAAACAAAACTAAGTTTAAAGTAGTGATTTTTACGTGATTCAACATTTGATGACCCCGATAATGCAATCCCTTTAAGTAAATAGAGACACAGAGAGATTTGTTTTAGTGGAGAAGGGGAAGGATTCTAATCAAGCAGTGGTATTTGCAAAGGATTAGAGGGAGAAATGAACAAATCTCATGCAAGAGACAGCAAACAGCCTGTTTGGCTGGATCAGCACCCTGTGCCAGGGCTTCTGGTTAGAAGGACATGTTATTTTGTTCCTTCCATTTCTGGAGGGGGCGTGATTTCCACTCCCCTCCACAGCAGAGAACATATTGAGAGAACATTGCTGGCCCTTCCTTCCTTAGAGGTTCTCCCCACAGGAGGTGAAGTGATTGATCTGATGACTGAGATTAGGGAAAGGGGCTGTGTCCAAATAAACTGTCCCTTCCTGCTTCCCATTGATGGGTTCTGCTTCCAAACTGCCTATCCGTAGGCTGAATATGTTCCCTCTATCCTGTCCCCTGTCCACTAAGCATAGGAAAGCATCCCAAGGAGTATAAGGAGCTAGGTGTATGAAAGTCAAAAGTCAATTTCAGCCTTTCCCTTAAATTACAGTCTTGGAAACAATAAAGCTTACATTCTGAACAGTTAGTTTTGCGAACAATAAAGCTTATATTCTGAAACTTATCTTAATCTGTTATTAATCAAATTATTTTGTATTCAAAGAGAGGGTGATTAATTGGCTTCTCAAATCCTCAACACTTTTTAGTAAGGCTGTACATTATAGTTGAATGATGACAGCTGGTTTTATGCAGATCTGTAGAGATTTATTTGGGCTTGTACTGCTGATTTTTAAGGCTAAGGCAAGGAAAGGGTTGGCTCTGATTGTCTCACAGTGGAATAATCTTCTCCCAGTGTCTGACCTTCACAATTCAACTAAGATTTCAAATGACCTCCTGAGTCTGCAGTGATGACCTATAACCAATAAGACATCACTGAACAAGAATTCATGCTCTGTGTTTAGGCACAAAAATTAAGCCACCATTGACAATAGCAACAAAAATTACTAGCTCAGAGATAGGAAGGGATAAACCTGACATGAGAAAAGTTTATATGAAAAATAAAGATACAAACTTAATATTAGACAAGAATATTGTATTAATGTTACCAAGGCTGACTAAACCTTCAGGCAGCCTTAATAACAGTAGAATATCTGAATTAATGGAGGTAATATCCCAATGTACTTCATACTGGTTAGACTGTATTAAATTATTTGCAATGTTTTTTTATAAGAACTCCACATACCTTGAGTGTTTTTAATAGGGATGATCAAGATGAAGGATTAGATAATCTGGCATTGGTAAATGGTTGAAATAATTTACCCTGTACAAGAAAAGACTTTTAGAAGGACAGGCTACCACCTTCTCTAATATTTGAAGGCCTATTTTGGGACAAGATTGTTTAATTCTCTTTTTTCTAGACTCAAAGATTTAAGAAGCATATTCAAATCAGAGCATTTTATAAAAGTTAAAGCAATCCAACAATGAAATAGCTGATTTTTCAAGTAATAAGATCCTGACCCATGGGTGGGTACAAGCAAAGGCTGAACAAATCTTTCAAAGGAAACATTGCTGAAGGGATTCCTTCTTAGAAGATTACTGAGCAGGATGATCATTCAAGACCCAACTGTTTCTTCAAGTGAAGTTTCCCGGGTACCAATCCTGACTATACCACTGAAGAGTGGCAACCTTACCATTCAGCATATCTAGGCTTCAGTTCTTGCATTTTTAGAATGGGAAGCACGTTACCTGCCCATGCCTCACAAGATTACTATAAAAGTTAAATGAGAAAATGGATATTGAAGTGTTTTGGAAAGGATCTATATAGAGGCTATCTACTATTTAGACTGGAAACTAAAGTAGCAAATTATAAAATGATAAATGCAAACTGAGGCAGAATAGAATTTCTTAGGCTGTAATGTGCAGACAAATTGTCCTGTGGAATATTTAAGTGCAGACTCTGTGTCAACAGTTCAAGAGTAGGACCTGAGGGTGTACATTATTTATAAGTTCCAAGACAAAGATACTCCTACTCTATGGACTAGTCCTTGCTTGGCAGAGA
The DNA here is from genome assembly GCA_002007465.1 of Ailurus styani. NCBI lineage: Eukaryota > Metazoa > Chordata > Mammalia > Carnivora > Ailuridae > Ailurus > Ailurus styani. The sequence goes on along the minus strand of LNAC01000005.1, from coordinate 3,056,075 downwards.
TAGAGACTAGGGTCATGCTCTTGCATGCCCATCTAAGTAGCTCAATGCACTCCATCTTTAGGAATCCTATCCTGGCAAAATTCTCAATGAAGCAATAAACAAAATTTATGATTCTAGAATAGGCTGACAGTGAGGAGGTAGCAAACACACCCACCTACTGTATATATTCATTTTCAGAATGACTCTATTATGACAACTGTATCTTAAGTAGTTATTTGCCATAATAACATATATATGAAGCAACAGTTCATGATATTCAAGTGTGAGAACTATTTGTACAATGAATCATATGATTTAGAAGAAAAGTGAGTTTTAAAATGCAACAAAAACATATAGGTTATAGGTATTTGCATGAGGACAGTAAAAATAGACTGGCTAATTTAACTGAAAAGAAAATTTGTTACATATACATGGGGATTCTAAATTAGGCTGAAGACAGACTGGCAGCTGCAGGAGGTTTTGAAAGCATGAAATACTCAGTAGTCATTGTTACAAGGAATCAACTGTAGCCATTTCTTCTGTTCTTCTGTCATTAAAGTCAAGAGCCAAACTCACAGGAAGGAGCATTTGATTGGGCCACCTTAGGTCATGTGCTTACTTCCTGGTATACTGGAGCAGGGAGGGTGTGGGTGTCCTGCCAAAAGCAGAAATGTGGGAAATGGGGCTGCTCCAAGGAAAGGGGCTTCTGATGCTGAGAAGCCAAATATCGGTTACTCTCAAACATATATATATATGTGTATGTGTGTATGTTTAAACATATAAATATACATATATATATCAATGCAAATGTACAATGTATATCAAGTAATCTTACATCTTGTAAATAAATATTTTAGAAAATCAATACCAAAAAATAAACTATTATTTCATATTTGTTTATGATGTTAGTTTCTCTTTTATGAAATGTTTATTTTTTTGCCTATTTTACCTATTGAACTTCAGTGGTTTGCATATCACTTTCTAGTAGTTCTTTATATAATAAATCATTAAAGCTTTGAGTATGAAAAAAAAGAACTAATCATTTGGAAATACTCTTTTAAAAGGTGGGACCTGTTCCTAATTATTTTTTTACTTTTGGAGGGGAAGGTGTGGCTGGAGGGACTGTTAGAAACCATTGCCTCAGAAGTTACCAGTGTAACTCAGACATAATGGATGGTTCATGTAGTAAGATGTCTTATTCATAGAAATAGTAATCAGACAGAAAAAATATTATTAAAAAAATATTTAAATCTCTGCTAAGTATCTCAAGAAAACACCCAAGTTGAGACGGAGTGGGGTTTGGGTAGTTACAATGCATTTTTATGGTTTAGCAAACATCTTAAAGTTTCTCTCTTTTCACATGGAACACTTTCTTTTTCCAACTGGAATTTCTCTCCAAAGTATAGACACAGCTGCTGTGTGTTTTTCTCTAAGCTTTCAATTATGGTATTGTAGAAACACAAAACAAAGTTCCCGTTGACTTATCCACACAGTCCCATTGCTGGTCTCCTGGTCCTGTCACCTCCAACCTAACCAATATGCACTACGTTATCAAACTAGAATCCATCTCCCTGTGCTTGACCCCAAGGGAGTGTCGGCCAGTCTCTAGCTCCACCTTCTCCTGATCACTTGTCTGCATAACAAAGACTAGCCTACAGTTGAAGGAACAGACTAGAAAGCAGGAGTGTGGAACAGGGAAGTTCTGTATATTCAATTTTCTTTCTTTTTTTTTTCTTTAAAAATTCTTTTTATTTTAAATTTTATTTTAATTCCAGTCAGTTAATATACAGTATTATATTACCTTCAGGTGTACAATGTAGTGATTCAACACTTCCATTCAACAGCCAATGCTCATTATGACAAGTGCCCTCCTTAATCCCCATCACCTAACCCATCCCCACACTCCCCTCCCCTTGGGTAACCATCAGTTTTGTTTTCTTGATTTCTCTCTCTCGCTTTTTTCCCTTTGTTTTGTTTCTTAAATTCCATATGAGTGAAATCATATGGAATTTGTCTTTCTGTGACTTAACAATATTATGTCTCACTTGACATAATATTCTCTGGCTCCACCTATGTCATTACAAATGGCAAGATTTAATTCTTTTTTTTTTAAATTAAAAAAATTAAAAATTTTTTTAATTTAAAAAAAATTAATTTTTAAAAAAAATTTTAAATTATTTGCCCCAGGGATACAGGTCTGTGAATCATTAGGTTTACACCTTTAACAGCACTCACCATAGCACAAACACTCTCCAATGTCCATAACCCATCCACCATATCCCTACCCTCCCACCCCCCAGTAACCCTCAGTTTGTTTTGTGAGATTAAGAGTCTCTTATGGTTTGTCTCCTTCCTGATCCCATTTTGTTTCATTATTTTTCCTTCCCTACCCCCTACAACCTCCTACCCTGCCCCCTTAAGTTCCTCATATCAGAGAGATCATATGATAATTGTCTTTCTCTGATTGACTTAATTTATTTAGCATAATATCCTCTAGTTCCATCCACGTCATTGCAAATGGCAAGATTTTGTTTCTTTTGATGGCTGCATAGTATTCCATTGTATACATATACCACATCTTCTTTATCCATTCATCTGTTGATGGACATCTAGGTTCTTTCCATAGTTTGTCTATTGTAGACATTGCTGCTATAAATATTGGGGTGCATGTGCCCCTGAGGATCACTACCTTTGTATCTTTAGGATAAATACCCAGTAATGCGATTGCTGGGTTGTAGGGTAGCTCTGTTTTCAACTTTTTGAGGAACCTCCATAATCTTCGACAAAGCAGGAAAGAATGTCCAATGGGAAAAAGACGGTCTCTTCAACAAATGGTGTTGGGTGTCTGCATGTGACAGCCACATGCAGAAAAATGAAACTGGATTATTTCCTTACACCACACACAAAAATAGACTCAAAATGGATGAAAGAACTCAATGTGAGAAAGGAATCCATTAAAATCCTTGCAGAGAACACAGGCAGCAACCTCTTTGACCTCAGCCACAGCAACTTCTTCCTAGGAACATCACCAAAGTCAAGGGAAGCAAGGGCAAAAATGAACTATTGGGACTTCATCAAGATTAAAAGCATTTGCACAGCAAAGGAAACAGTCAACAAAACCAAAGACAACTGACAGAATGGGAGAAGATATTTGCAAATGACATATCAGATGAAGGGCTTGTATCCACAATCTATAAAGAACTTCTCAAACTCAACACCCAAAGAACAAATAACCCAGTCAAGAAATGGGCAGAAGACATGAACAGACACTTCTTCAAAGAAGACATCCAAATGCCCAACAGACACATGAGAAAGTGCTCAACATCATTTGGCATCAGGGAAATACAAATCAAAACCACCAGTCAGAATGGCTAAAATCAACAAGTCAGGAAACGACAGATGTTGGCGAGGTTGCAGAGAAAGGAGAACCCTCCTACACTGTTGGTGGAATGAAAGCTGGTGAAGCCACTCTGGAAAACAGTATATTCATTTTTCTAAGTGTTGCCTATTGCATTCTCGAGATTATCTTTAAAGCTGAGAAAGTCAGCAGAATAATTTGCCATTGAGTAGATGTTGGTGTAAATTAATTAAACTTCTAATGGCTTTGAATGTCTCTAGTGGTTTCTCCAGAGTTTGGGCATATCTACTGTGGGCAGATGAATTTGCCTAGCTTTCAAAGAGAAGCTGAGCATAGGTCTTTTTAGAAACATGTTCCACGTAATTGTTGTTAGTGAGGGTGCGTCTTTGGTTGGGTTAACTTCAATCTTTGGGAAAAAAGGAAATTTTAATTTTTTAACTCTCAGACAGGAAAGAAATCCCTATGAGAGCCATGTACGTAAATCTCAGTAATGTTTCTGCATCTCTGGGGCATAGTACCCACAACATCGTTCCTGTCAGAGATCCCTTTCTCTTTCTGTAGCTGAGGAAGGAAGGTCATAGATATTTCCAACCAGTCAATAACCTGTCAGCTTCAAACGTCACTGAATTGTTTAGAACAGAAGAGACATATTGCCTTTATAATTCCTCTGGGGAGAAAAGAATTTTGAACATAGGCAAAATAAATTATATTTAATGGTAAGGCACAGGTAAATGGTATTTTTGTTTAGAAAAGAAATATTTTTTAGGATAAATAAAATACGTGTATTTTCCACATTATGCTCTAGTTTCCTTCCAACTGGGTGAAAGATGAGTTAAGTTAGAGTTCTCTGGAGTCACAGTTAATTTACTCTTTTATTCTAGCAGTACACTCTGGAGCAGAAGGTGCTAAAGTTCAATTAGCTATTTACAATCACTGTACAGTTATTTCCAAAGAACAGGTAACCTAGAAAGTTGTCTGAATTGCAGCAAAAAAAGGAAATACCACAAAGGCTTGTAAACATAGGGATTGCAATTTAAAGAAAGCAATTGTCATAAAAAAATGTGGTCAATTACAGATACCTGGCAAAGTCATTCTAAAGACTGAGGTTATTAGAGAGAGAATAAAATGTGTTTGGACCAAGTTTCTATCTAATTGAATTTCCCTTCTTCTACTGAGGATAAATTTGGTTGCCTGATGGGAATTTACGCTATCTCCTCACTTTTTAGGATACAGATTTTTCCAAAGCCATGGTCTGTGTGGATGGAATGGACTCTGCGCAGTGGGTCTCTGCCCTAATTTTACCTCCTCAGACTATCTCTTCTGTGTAACCCTAGGTTACTGAATGCCCTAGTAGGGCGGAAAAAGGAGATTTTGATTTTCAGGAGAAAAGTTAGCTTCACAAGACTTAGAAGATAGTGGTTAAGAATCTGAGCTTTGGAGTTAGGTCCAAAATTGAAGCTTCACCAGCCATGTGTGTGGCAATGGGGAAGCCACAGTTGTTCTCAGCTCTAATCAAAGACTAATACTAATACTAGACTTAGTCCTCATAAAACTTGTAATATGGTTCTTGGAAATAAGCAAGCATACAATAAATGGTAGCCATAAGTATCACTGTATGTTGTTACTATCAACCCCTTCCACTTTTCCCTGTAACACTTCTCTCTGCTCTTTCTCTGCTGAAATGTAATGACCCCTGTCCTCATCCCTATGCCTATCCCACCTATCCCAAACAAAAGTCACCACATAGACAACCCCTATCTGACACAGTGGTGAACTGTGTGCTGTTGTTTGTCTCGGAAGCAATTCCACAGCTTTTGACAAGCCTCCATCCTAAGGGATATGGTTGAACTGTGCACATTAAATTTCTCTTCTGTGGATGTATTGCAGAGGTATTGCATTAGTGATTTACCGGGCCCATTTTATGTAAGAGATATAGAGATGAAAGATGTTTTTCTGAAGAGGATGACATTGGAGGAGGAGCAAAAATGGGAGATAACAGGGATGGAGAGGATTACTTCAAAATGTACACAAAGTGATTTCATAACTTTCACAGATACAGGTTATAATAAAGAGACTTAGGTGGTAAGGTTTGGTAATGTTTCTTTCCACTGTGGAGAATAGGACTATTCTCTGTATGTGCAAATGTCTGGTTGCAAAATCAGATATGGCTGGGGAGCAGAATCTGGTAACTGATCAATTATGTCTCTTATTATTTTTAATGACTCACCAATCCACCGAGAGTAGCTTTGGTTTGTAATGAGAACAATTTATCAGACTCCAGAAGACACATGTCAGATTTCAGATTGACATTTTCCTCAATGGCGGTTTCTCTCACACAGCCCTAATGTGGGTGTGGGTTTTGAAAAGCCATTTGGGAAATTTTATTTAGAACTGTTCACATTTCTTCTTGTAATATTTCAGAACACTGTATTTGCTGAAGCACCCCCCCCCCGCAAAAATAGCGCTGAGCTGGTTTTTAGTAAAATCTTTATTATTTGCTATAGAAACTTGGGCATATTTTTTATCCTCTTCCTACCTTAGATTCTTCATATTTAGAAAAGGGAGACCACACACACATATACACACACACGTACACACACACACACACGTGTGTGTGTGTGTGTGTGTATATATATATGTATATGAATATATGCCTATATCTATATATTTGTATATCTGTGTATGCACATATATGGCTACTGCTTTTGAAGGAGAGTTAGAGATATTATGGTGCTAATTTTTGGTTCCTTTTCACTACTAGCTGAGTTTCTGGTAACATTAAAACAATGTGTATTCATTAGTGATACTAAAAGTAACTGTATTTATTAAACATTTACTCTCTACAATGTCTTGGACAGGATCATAGCAAAGAAACCATTACCAATCGAATGATGGCATGAATGAATTTGCATTACATCAGTTAATTCTCATAAAAACAAAAACAAATCAAAACTGTACTAGGTAGGCAGTGGTATCATGATGCCTATTTTGCAGATGAGAAAATTGAGGCTGAGAGAAGTTAAGGCCAGTGGCCCAGGATAATACAGCTAAAATATTATGGCATTGGAATTAGAACCCAGATTTGTTTAATTTAGATCAGGATAGGATGGTGAGATGGAGAGAAAAGATACAAATAAACAAATTTATATAAGAACTGGATGGGGGACCTGGGTGGCTCAGTCGGTTAAGCATCTGACTTCAGATCAGGTCATGATCTCAGGGTCCTGGGGGCTGGATCCCAGACTCCATGGGGAGTCTGCTTCTCCCTCTCACTCTCCCCTCTGTGCTCTATCTCTCTCAAGTAAATAAATAAAATCTTAAAAAAAAAAAAAGAACTGGAAACCAGCAGCAATAATAGTGCAGTAGATATACAGCACATGTGAGGTATTTTTTTCCTCAAAAACAGATCTCCTCTCTTATAAATTTTCCTTGACTGGCATTATGATGACTGGCAGATGAGTCTATGTAATATCCAAGTCACAACCCAAGTTCATGGTAGCTGCCAAAATGATCTGTGGCAGAGTTTTACTTCTTCAAAAAATTATTGCAAACTAGAGCAAGCAATTTAATTACCTTCCAAGCTGACCAGACAGCAGAAGTATCACTGCTTTATTTTTGTGCTCTAAGTGATACTGTCCATGATCTGCAAGGAGACACTTGGACATGACTCTGTAAGTAGAACAATGGAGGTGCACCTTGGAGTGTGAGGTCTAGCAGAGCAGGAATAAGACTGGCTAAGACAGAATTCTGCAAAGTGGCCTATTCAGTGTGTGTGTTCATTATGTGTGTGTTTGTGTGTGTGCATGCACATGCATTTCATATTAGGCAATAATTCCTGAATAGTCAAGATATCCAGTCTGGGTATCTAATGCTAATAATGTTTAGGTACCTAGAAGATTGATATCAGGACTTGGGGATGACAAGAGGATTTGAGGAAAATGAGAGTACTCATATCTGGAAGCAATGACAACATGATACTTGTTGCCAGACTACAAATGTTGTTAATAAATCAACTGTTTGCTAAATATCAATTCATTTATCCTACTTCAAAGGGCTGTGAATTAGATACATATTTACAAAATTAGCAGACATTTTAAAGATGAATTCAAATATTTCACTATGTAGGACCTGTACTGTATTTTTTTTAAAGATTTTATTTATTTATTTGACACAGAGAGAGAGATCACAAGTAGGCAGAGAGGCAGGCAGAGAGAGAGGAGGAAGCAGGCTCCCTGCTGAGCAGAGAGCCCGATGCGGGCCTCGATCCCAGGACCCTGAGATCATGACCTGAGCCGAAGGCAGAGGCTTTAACCCACTGAGCCACCCAGGTGCCCAGACCTGTGCTATATTTTAAAGTCAGTAAAATCACAAGATGTTGTGAAGCATGGAAATGAGTCTTCAGTGTTTTGGAAAACTTCCCAATTCCTTCTTTTGCCTGTATAGACCTTATTCTTATCAGAAGTATAGGTTGCAAGCCCTTTATCTCAGTTGAAGCCCTCTCTTTTTCCCAACTGTTTGCCTGCCTGGCCTACCTTCCCCATGTAATCTACCTGACGGCAGATTTGTTCATTCATTGTCTTCTTTTTTTTTTTTTTATTTGACAGAGAGAGATCACAAGTAGGCAGAGAGGCAGACAGAGAGAGAGGGAGAAGCAGGCTCTCCACTGAGCAGAGAGCCTGATGTGGGGCTCGATCCCAGGACCCTGAGATCATGACCTGAGCCGAAGGCAGAGGCTTAAACCACTGAGCCACCCAGTTGCCACAACTCATTGTCTTTTTGTTCATAGATGTACTCCAAGTGCCTAGAATAGTGCCTGGAACACAATGTGCTCTTAAAAAAATATTTACAGAATGCACAAATGAATCTCGATTTCTACTCTTATTTTATTTTTTCAAGATTTTATCTAAATTCTGTTAGTTAACATATAGTGCTATATTTGCTTTAGGTGTACAATATAGTGATTCAGCACTTCCATACAACACCCAGTGCTCATCCCAAGTGCCCTCCTCAAGCCCCATCACCTATTTCAACTTTCCTCTCACCACCTCCCCTCTGGTAACCATTGGTTTGTTCTATATAGTTAAGAGTCTATCTCTCGCTTTGCCTCTCTCTCTTTTTCCCCTTTGCTCATTTGTTTTGTTTTTTAATTTCCACATATGAATAAAATCATATGGTATTTGTCTTTCTCTGACTGATTTGTTTTGCTTATCCTTCTATTCTCTAGTTCCAACTGTGTCATTACAAATGACAAGATTTCACTCTTTTTATGGCTGTGTAATATTCCATTATATACATATACCACATCTTCTTAATTCATTCATCAGTAGAAGATATTTCCAAGTGACATATCTGATAAAGTTATTATTCAAAATATATACAGAATTTATAAAACTCAACACCCAAGAAACAAAGAATCCAATTAAAAATGGGCAAAAGACACGAATAGACATTTTTCCAAAGAAGACACCCAGATGGACAACAGACACATGAAAAGATGCTCAGCATCACTCATCATCAGGGAAATGAAATCAAAACCACAATTAGATGGCTAAAATCAACAGCATGAGAAACAATAGGTATTGGTGAGAATGTGTAGGGGAAACCTCTTCCACTGTTGGTGGAAATGCAAACTAGTGCAGTCACTCTCAATTTTTACTTTCATATCATAAATGCTTGTGTTACATTACAAATTTCATATTCTTCATTTCCTGTTCTCCTCTTCCATGATTTTCTTCCAAATATTTCATTATTCTTTTCTGAACATTTTCTCTTTCTTTCCACAATATTAGTTTTAGCTGCCTTGGTTTCTGCTTATACTACTTTGTAGTTTTATGTTCTCAACCTGCAAAGAGCTTCTAGGGTTTTGCCAAGAGGTACAGTGGACGGTGTTGCTGCTGCTTGTCTAGCTATACCCTGATTTCTTACAGTAGTATCTGAGTTTGTGTTTGCTGGGGACACCAGATCCTCAGTTCTCAGGGTAGGGCTCCATTCTGATGTTCTCTTTGTATCAGAAATCCCAGGTAGACTAATATTTCTGAATCTGGGAGATGGTATTTGAAAATTGCTAACAATGCTCTGGCTCTAGGGTTGAAGGCCCCTTTAGCCTTTCGAGTAGTAAACTTTCATGTTGAAAAAATTAATCAAAATTTCCCTTAAGTTTCAAAAAAAAAGCCTATTGTTTTTGGAGAAACTATGATTAAAATGAATGAGGAAAGTGTTCTGCTGTAAGTATAGCAGTAAAGTCATGTAAATTGGGTGACCTTTAGCAGATCTGTGTGTTTGCAACAAGATAAAATATTACTTATTTCTTCTAAATATTGATTTTGAGTGAATTCTCCCTGAAAATGATTCTCTGTACTTTGGAAAGGGATTTATCTTTTTATCTAATGATTTGCTCACAAGTGATTGTGTGGCCACATTTCCCCAGGAAGGATGTGTATGTCTGATGTTTCTCTGCATTTCCTGCTTTAGAAAAAACTATGAAAGAAACATATAGGGCTGGTACAGGCTTCCTGGTCTGCAATGCTACTGTACTACCCATGGCCTTATAGGAGCCTACATAAGCCATTGTTTGGTCAATGGCATTTTGTGGTGCCTGGCTTAGGCCAGGTAGGTCACTCCACACTGATGTGCAGGTGAATAAAGTTTGTACTTCCACTATCAACTATTGGGTTGAAGAACGAAGTGAACCTTACACTGGGAGATGGAAACTTTTATCTTCTCTCAGAGCCCAAAACAGGGACCTGGATTGTGGGACCAGGATTCTAAAGTACAGAAATACCTCATAAGTCCTCTGTGTGTGTGTGTTTGAGTGTGTGTGCCATTAGTTGGCCCATTATGGGGCGGCCATTAAGAATAGCTGTTTCTTTTAGTGCAGGTGAGCTACCCACTGTGTTAAACTTTTATTATCCACATGGCTGCCATAAAGGGACATCTGGGGGACTATTACCCAGAGTGTGAAAATTCTTCCAGTGTATGGAGTTGGCTTTCTTTAAAGTAGCTCTCCTAGTGAAGATAGTTAGGGTCAAAGCAAAAATCCAACCTTCAAATTCCAATCTTGCAACCAAGATTCGTGACTGTGTGCGGAATATGTCACCTCCATCTGTTTTGTGTCTCTGTTCCTCTTTTGCTCTCTCTTGCATATTTCTTTTTTTTTTTTTTCCTTTCCTTTCTCATGATTCCCTTTCCTTTTTCTCTTTCTGTTGTTTTCTTTTCCTGGCCAGGCTAATGGAAAGTTCAGAGCAAAATCTTCCCAGTAGAGGAGTCTGGTATTGGGTGGGAATCGCCTGGCTGTCAGATCCCTATGGTGCTCAGCTTAATCATTGGCCGAGGATGGCTGAGAGGGTGTGGACAACACAGCAGATCCAGCAGTGCTGCAGTTAGAGGTTGGCAGTCAACTGCCCTCTTTTGCAGCAGGTTGTCTTGAGGGGAGACCTGAACAGCACAGTCTCATGTCTACCACACCATCTTTCCTTCCTCCACACCTCCCTCCTTCTTTCTTCTCACCTTCTCATCTTGATTAAACTTTCGGCAGGTTTCTTCCTGACTCTAGGCTCCTGACCTCCCTTTTCTTAGAGCACTTACTTTAGAAAACTTGTCATTGCAAATTTGTTCTCTGCTCCTATGAGAGGTTTTTTTTTTTTAAAATATTCTTTCTAGTTTTACAACCCAAGAATGCCTTTTTCAAGGACCTGGGAAACATTCCTTTGTTGTTGTTGTTGTTTTTATTTTCCTATCTATCTACCTACCTATCTATCATCTATTTCTTTTTTTCAAATTTTTGTTTGAAATCTAGTTAGTTAACATATAGTATAATATTGGCTTCAGGAGTAGAATTTAGTGCTTCATCACTTACATATAATACCCAGTGCTCATCACAATAAGTGCCCTCCTTAATGCCCATCACCCATTTAGCCCACCCCCCAGCAACCTCCCCTCCAGCAATCCTCAGTTTGTTGTCTATAATTAAGAGTCTCTTATGGTTTACTTCCATCTCTTTTCCCCCCTTTCCCCTATGTTCATCTGTTTCACAAATTGCACACATGAGTGAAGTCATATATGTATTTATCTTTCTTTGACTTATTTTGCTTAGCATTATGCATTCTAGCTCTATTTATATCATTGCAAATGGCAAGATTTCATTCTTTTTGATGCCTGAGCATTGTTCTGTTACACACACACACACACTCACACACACACACACACACACACACATCTTCTTTATCCATTCATTAGTTGATGGATATTTGGGCTTTTTCCATAATTTAGCTATTGTTGATAATGTTGTTACAAACATCAGGATACATATGCCCCTCCAAATCAGTATTTTTGTATCCTTTGAGTAAATACCTCGTAGTGTGATTGCTGGGTCTCTCTGTCGCTGCAAGAAGACCGGGAGCCTAACTTCAGTGGGCACCTTGATCCAAACTGTAAAACTGCCTCCTGTCATAAATATAAGAGACCGTGTACTTTTATTTTGGGTAAAGCCAGTTAGAAAACTATCATTCCCACATGTCAGCTCTTCAAACTATTCCAGCCCTTTTTTGTTTTAGTGGAGCTGAGGTCACACTAAGTTTTGGCCTGTTTCGATCCTATTACAATTACCTTGAATAGAGTCTTCCTTGTGTGTTTAAAGTTGGTACAACTTCTGCTTTGATTGTTCCTTCCTTCCTTTCTTCCATCCCTTCTTTCTTTCCACTAAATATTTTTGAATGCCAACCACATACTAGGAATAAGATTAGCACCAGGTGAAAAAGATAGTCATAGTCATGTTCCTTAGGCTAGACAAAAAATAAATGAGTAAACAAATACATGCAAATTTTGGAATGTAAATTTCCTTTACAAAAGGAATCCAAGTTTGTATTGTGAAAATGAGAAGTGGGCCCACTTTGCAAAAATGTTCAGGGCACTCAAAGACATGGCCTTTTTTCGGTTAGAGCCAATATTTTGTGGTATAGCAGTTTGTTGATATATAACACAAAGCATCATTTGCAGTCATGATTCTAGGTCTACTTTCATGATTCTAGGTCTATACTTTCTCAAGTATAAAATGAAGATAATAGTGATAATTGTTTCATGGAATTATTTGGAGAATTAAATGAGATAATGCATCTAAGCACTTAGTTCTGCCTGGGTACCATAAATCTTTGCTAATATTGCTGATGGTGAAATAATTTGCAAAGATAGTATTCAAGGACAAGAAATCTCATGGCTTTCCAATTTATTTATTACCAGAACATTTTATGAAAATGGACTCCTTTTAAATATTTCTCAGAGCACAGTCAGAGGAATTCTGGTCTGTAGTCTTCATTTGGGCACTTACATATGTGCTGCCCAGAATTATGATTTAACAGTTTAACATTTAGGTGTCTCACTTCCCTCATGAAATTATAGTTTTTTCAAAGGTATTGATGATGACTTACATGTTTTCTGCTCCAACAGTTCTTAGTATATATATTAAACACATAGAAAGTACAAAATAAAAGCTTATTGAATTGAATTTCACAGTAACAGTGAAGAAATATTTATTGGTATGAGTTAACAATTCAGAGTTCTTTCTGTTCTTGTAAATTTTTTTTCTCCTTGAAAGAAAGCAATGTGGTCTTAGAATTTTTGGTTGAAATTAATTCTAGGAAAAATACTTTCTTCATTTTTTCTAATAAAGGATTGACACTAAGGATTTAAATAAAACACAAAGAGCTTGAGAATTAATTAAGAACATTTTTCATATTCCAAAAATCCATAATACAGAATGTTTCATACTGGTGAGGGGTTATGTGGAGCACAGAGACATTTATTCCATTATATAATTTCACACTTCTTTGTCTAATGTGGCTCTAATTCTTTTTGATTCTGGGATATGAGATCCTGTGCTCTTTATTGTCTTACTTCGAAAAACAGATACTGATTTAACTAAGCTCTCCCGAACAATATTCTGGATTTTTCTTCTTGGTTTCCTGGTGGAAATTACTCTCTCTGGAACAATGTTCATCAGCTAAGGGCAATATATTTAAATTCAGCATGGGCCATGGAATAAGACTGATTGGGTTAGTGTCCCAGCATTTTGGCCTTGAATGAATCATCCACCTTCCTTTGTCATCTATAAAATGGGAATGTAAGAGTTTCATCCTTATGGGATTGTGAGGGTTAGTAGGTTATACGTGTAAAGTAGCAGTGGATTACTCATGTAAAACACCCAGTTTACAGGAAATATTCTAAACATACTGCACTTCCATTATTTTTCCTATTGTAGATGGCACTGTCCCATCTTTCCATAAACATATTTTATTGTATAAATTTTGCAAAAATATAAACTTGGTCCTTTGTATTTCACCATTTTGAATCTAGGATCAGCATGATAGTAAAATTACTAGATTGTCTGCTACCTGTCTTTTTATAACTAAAAAGGTCAGTTTGATTTAATTCATACATTTTCCATATATTTCAAGGCATTGTTGTGATCCCCCAGGCATTGGGCCTTAAGATGTTTAATTAGCCTTCTTTCAGTGATGTACCCTGATGAATAACATCCTCTTGTTTACTGAAAACTGACCCTTGTACCTCCTTCACTGGGAGGGTGAGATGCAGACAGACTCTTGTCAGCATCTGTCATCATCAACTTACCATTAATTTTATTGCTTTCTTTTTAAAAGGAGCCAAGTCCCTCTAGATCATCTGAACCCCTTACTTCCTGATTGTTTTCCTTGCTAAAGCTTGATTTTTTCCATATCTTTTAGTCCTACAAGAGCTCTGAGGAAAAAGAATGATGTGGTAAAATGTTTGGAAAATGTTGTTTATATGTTATCCTGTGGCAATTTGTTTTAACAGAAACAGTGTGATGTATATGTTTATAAACTGATTTTAATCCAACCTTGAAAGGTGATCAGCATAGACCTGCCGTGGTCAGGAACCCACACTCCAGTGGTGGCTTGACGATTAGCATAAGATATACTGGTAATAAATTTTCATTCATGAATTTAAAAATCTTCCAAGCTCAACCAGTGCTTCACAGCAGAGCTCAACATTAAGAGATTTAGTTCTGTGTACTCCTACTTCATAAAGATCTCTCTTTACAGATCTAATTTGTAGCTATGATAGCTCATTTGGTCAGCTTACAAATAAATGTCTGTATGTTTGGCAGAATTTTGTCTAAAACTTGCATTTCTTATAATGTTCCTCTTGGTATTAAGGCAGTAAGAAGGAATGGGTATCCCCCACTTATCTCTAATAACCAAATTTTATCAAAAGAACTCTAAAGATTTTCAAACAGCCAGTGTGGCAGAACTTAGTGAATGACAGCTGCAAAATACATTCCTCCTTTGGGAATTCATAATGTACATGAAAATTTCTCAGTAAAAAAAATTCTTTAAATTTGTTCCTTGGTTAAATTTTTCTTTCAAAGCTTATTTTTAGCACAGATTTCTTTTTTCCTTGGTAAATGTCTATTTACATCTTGAGTGACTGTGTGGTACCAATGATCGAAATTTGGAAAATGTTATTTTAAGCCTAGCATTTCTTGCCTTTTTTCATCAAATTTCACTTGTATTATAGTCTTTTCTTTCTGAGATCATTTGCTCTGAGGGAATCCAACTTCCATGTCATGAAAAAACTCTAAAAGCCCTGTGGAGGGGCTCATATGGCAAGGAACAGAGACTTCCTGCCAACAGCCTGTGGGTCAGCCAACTTGGAAGTAGATTTTCCAGCCCCAGTCAAGCCTTCATTAACTGCAGCCCCAGCCAACATTTTGACTGCAACCACCCTGCAAAACCCTCTCAAAGACTCACAGAGACCTGAGATAATAAATGCCTGTTATTTAAGCCACTAAATTTGAAGTAACTTATGTAGCAATAGATAACTAATACAGATTTTAATAAAACATCAGGTAAGAAGTTATATCTAAGAGCTCTAATGATAGAGAGTGATTCTCTTTAGCCTCCTGGGAATATTTGCTTCTTAGCTGTGGTAAATTCTGTAAAAATGGGTAATGAAAAGAGAATTTTCAGACTGGAGAATCAGTGAGTCCTCAAAGCATGTCACCAAGTTGGTTGGCTAGTCTGTTCTCAACTAAGGCTTCCCTGCTAATTGCCCTGAATTCCCACTCTCTTGTCATCCTTCCTCCAACTCAGCTATATACCATTCCTTCCAGCCTTCTTTGCCCCAATTCCTAATGGAAATATTAGCAAATAATACTACAAATAAGTTCCATGTCTTTGAACAACCCCAAAGGGGGGGGGGAAAGATATATAGTGGGTAAATATATTTTTGTTGCCCAAAATGATAGAAATATTATGAATCTGATGTAGCAAAATCAAAGACAGGTGTATGGGATTAGAAGAAGTGGTAGGAATGATTAAGCTTCCCCATTATCTCCATCAGCCCCCACCAAGCCATTTCAATAAACATACCATCCTTGTGATACATATACATGCAAACACATGTAATACACACACATCCTGTATGTGCTTCTTATACAAATGAAGCCTCAAAACAATTTTTCTAGCCCCTATTCCAAAATTGCAGCCCCTAATCCTTTAGTTGTGGAAATTCCATGCTATTATTAACCATAATCATACTTATTATTTAAAGGTATTCCTAAAGTCAGCACAAGTGTTAGAATACTTATTAATAAGTTAATAGGATGTTCAGCCTCTGAGAGTCATTAATATTTTGACCAACTTAGTTGCTGGGTCAATGATAAATTTAATTTTCTTTGATCAATTAAATTGACTAATAGAAGAATCATCCTCCAAGTTTAGCAGGAAAATATGATTTAAAATAATTAATGTACAAGGATGGCTAATTTCCAAGGAACTTCAATGACTTGAAGCTCTTTAAAGGTTTTGCTATTGAATTATGAATTAATTGGTATCTAACTTTGAGTTATACAGAATCAAATAAAAGATATTAATTATGCAGCTATGACATAGTTTATAACACAAAATCACCATCACTGAATATTTCTTTAATTATGATATAAAACCCAAATGCTAGGCCAAATCAGTAAATGATAAATTTTAAGAAGAGCTGTAATTTCTGTTGGCTATTTACCAGGATTTTCTTCCATGTACCTAAATAATTTTCATAGGACTTAAAAATTTTTTCTTTGATGTTAATTACTACCTGCTAAATCTTCTCATTAATAAGTTTTCAGGCAATTAATTCTATCAGAAATGGAAAGTATTGACTGAATTAAAGGCCATTTGTAGAATTAGACTGTGGTAATTAATTTCCTGGTTTCTATGTTAATAAATTATCATATATTGTTTGGCAGACATTGATTAGCGTGAACATCAGCCATGCAAATTAACACAGGTCTATTGGCCTCTAGTTGGAAAAAGTAAGGTTGGGCTTTAAAAGGAAAAAGACAGGAGGTAAAATCAGAGCCAGCTACACTGTTAGGGAGGCTATATTTTCTCATTCCCAAAGATATATCATTTATTAAAGACTGTCAAAACCCTTTCCAGGTCACCACAAATTCAGCGTAGAATATTTTCTTGACTGCTCTGAATTAAACCAAGCATAATCACATTCCTAGTTTAATTGCAATGTGTGTAATATTAAGCATAGGAGGATTTTTATGCTTTGGGAAGTTTTTGTACTCTGCTATAGAAAAGTTATTGCTATTAGAATAAAATATAATATTGAAGTATTTGAGTTATATTTTATAAAATGTAAATTCACTTTTAAATTGTATTCACTAATATAGGTACTGTTTTATAATTTATTAAATTTTTCAGCCTTTTTTTTTTTTTTTTTGCCAAATCAAGGTATGCAATGTTTCTTTAGCCCTTTAAAATTGTTTTGTAACTCATGGTTTTAATATATTTTCATGTATGGAGTATTTCAAACAGATGATAAAATTTAGAAAATACTATAACAGATACTAATGCATATACCATCTGGATTTAATAGATGTAAAAAATTTTCTTTCTACTTTCAGTCTTCATTTAAAAAATAAAAATAAAACTTAAAGATACAGCAAAAAAAAAAATCACCTTCATTGTTTCTGTACTTCTTGTCTCTCTCTTCTTAGTGATTTCAGTACCCTGAGTTTGGTGCATATTATTTCTATGAATTTTTTTAACACTCTTCCTAATGAATATTTACAACTGTTAGGTTTTTCATGTATTTGACTTTAAAAGATATTCATAAATTGTATATAAGCTTTATCTATATTTAAAAGTCTGTTACAGGACATTGGATTAAATATATGTCTTTGTATATATATATGTATATGCATATAAATAGGATTAAATATGTATGAATGTATGTATATATGCATGTATGTATCTATCATCTATCTATCTAGTCCTATGACTTTTAACAGACTTTTAAAGTGTTATGAATCCAATGAGTATCACATTGTCTTAATCTACATTTTCAATAATGAATTTTACCATCTTTTCAAATGTTTATTGAATATTAGTTTTGTTCATCTGTGTGACTTGACTGTTCATTTCTCTTTGCCCATTTGTTAAATAGGGTTGTTTTTATTATTTATTTATAAGAGAGCTTTATATATTCTAAAAGCTAAATTTTTGTTGATTTCATGTAATGCAAATCCATTTTCAAGTCTGTGGCTTGTATTGTAACTTTGTTTTCTTTTTCATTCAAAAGGATTCTGGGTGCCTGGGTGGCTCAGTGGGTTAAAGCCTCTGCTTTCGGCTCAGGTCATGATCTCAGCGTCCTGGGATCGAGGCCCGCATCGGGCTCCCTGCTCAGCAGGGAGCCTGCTTCCCCCTCTCCCTGTCTCTCTGCCTACCTCTCTGCCTACTTGTAATCTCTCTCTCTGTGTCAAATAAATAAATAAAATCTTAAAAAAAAAAAAAAGGATTCCAATTTTAATATATTTAGAATTATATTTGTTTTGGTGGTTCATTTTTAGCCTCTCTATTCTATTCCTATATCTTCTCCTGTAAGGATACCTTGTTGATTTAATGATTATACATTTATGATATGTCTTGATATTTGAGATAGCATATACCTTTCCTTCTTCAAAATAGACTTGGTTGTTCCTAGCACTTTACTGTAGCACTTTAGGATTACCTTTTCAAGTTCTGTCCATAATTGGCACTTGGCTCATCGTTTTAAATTTATAGTTTAATTTTAAGGAGGAAAGTCCATTATTACAATGCTAAATCTTTCCATTCATGAATATGGCATATCGTCCATTTATCTAGGTTTTGTTTTAAGCACTTGGAGTGTTTTCATCTCACCTGTTATGTCTTTTGCTAGGTTTATTCTTCAGATCTTTGTCATTCTTGTTGCTATCACTATTGACAGATTTTTTTTAAAAATCACATTTTGTAATTAGTTATTACTGGTATGTAAGAATGCTAGTAACTCTCATATTGGTGTAGTCAGCAATCTTGCTGAACTTTCTTATTCTAAGAATTTTTCTTTGGAGACTTTTTGGTTTTCCATGTAGGCAATCATCATATCTGCAAATAATAGCAATTTTGTTTCTTGATTTTCAGTTGTAATTTACTTATAAGAAAGGTATTAAATATACTTTGCTAATAAGATCAGGATTTGGGAAGTTGAGAGTGTGGTACTTGTTGAAATTTTAGTGTTGGGAGCTACCATATACTATACTATGGGAGTTACCATATACTAAAATACCACTAACTTCCAACCATCCTATTATTATTAAGCCTCTATTTTATCATCTTATGTTAGGTATTTTTACTTCAAACGCTGTTTTATAGCATTTTTTTAGATGAAAATATATTAAGTTAGTCTATGAGAATCAGTGCCAGTGTGTCAAAGATCCACCTTAGACTTTTTAGAGGAACTCCATTCACTGTAGCCTATTCACATGCTGAATGTGATTGCTGGGGGGCGGGGGAGTAGGAGGTGGGATTTGAGCATCCGTCTGTAGCAACTCCAGCATCTCTTCCAGGCTAGACTGTGATTCACTTCTTTTTTATGTCCTGAAACAAAGTAGAAATTCAGTAACTTTTTTTGTTAAATTGCCCAAATACCTTCCTTTGTTTGTCTATCAAGCTCTGAAATGTCACTGTTAGAAACTCAATCCTGTGTGATTTAGGGTTTATTCATTTTTAATAATCTTTCCAGAAAAAGTAAACACCTTAATACACTGTTATTTTAATTTACTGTCCCCAACCACAAAGCATACCTCCTCCTATCTGCTTCCTATTCTATCCCAGTACTGGCACAGAACATTTGATATGTTATGCCTAAATTTTGTCATATGTTTAACTGGTATAATTAAAGTACTTTTTATACTGTTGTGAAAATTCAATGAAAGCATATAAAATTTTAGGACAGTGCCTGGTCTACAGTAAGCAATAAATAGCTGGCACTTTTATTAACAAGTCATCATTATCACTGACCTTAAATGCTTCTGGAGAAAATAATTTCTGATTCTAATACATTTGCATTTATATCTAATACAATATACTGTTAAGACAAGTAATTTTCCTATACAATAAGAATGAAATAACACTTTGTACAAATAAGAATAATATAAAAAATATACATCCACATATGGTATCAACTACTTTTTAAAAGTTATATTTAAAAATATTTATTTAAAATAATGGATTTCCATCTATGACTCGTTAGCTTGAATTGGAACAGTTCTTCTGAAAAGAACAAATTGGAAAAACTCAACAAATTAAAATATATATATATATATATATATATATATATATATATATATATATATATATATTTGAAGAAATTAGAGTCCTACCAAGACAGCCCTAAGATTTTGGGGCAAAGAGAAAAGCAATGAAATGAGTTTGACATTTTACACTAATTTGCTCTGCAAGGATTTTACCTATTTTTAAGTGTCAAGTCTGAGAGAATGAGAGAATATGCAGAAAGGGGCAGGTAAAGGTCTAAGAATCTGAGCAGAATTTTCAACATTCTTACAAGGCTAAAACAACAAATTTTCAAATTGAAAAGGCAACTGGGACTGGTAGCGAGAGAAAATTCCATAGAGAAAGAACGTAAGGAGAAGTGAGCTCACATTTGGACTGCTTTTTCCATGGAGGTGTTTTTTGATTATTAAGTAGAGCAGAGCAAAAGTCAAGAACTCAAGCAGAAAGTAGAATATAAGCAGGTGAGAAGCTGAAGTAACATTTTATTTTTTTTTAAAGATTTATTTATTTATTTATTTGACAGAGAAAGATCATAAGTAGGCAGAGAGGCAGGCAGAGAGAGAGGAGGAAGCAGGATCCCAGCTGAGCAGGGAGCCCAATGCAGGCCTCAATCCCAGGACAATGAGATCATGACCTGAGCCAAAGGCAGAGGCTTTAACCCACTGAGCCACCCAGGTGCCCCCGAAGTAACATTTTAGAAGTCTCACAAGGGTTGGAGAGACTAAATTTACAGTCTAATATCCACTAAAGAAAACAGACACTTGTAAACATCCTAAGCTTTCAACTGAGATACTTAATAGCTAAATTGCATGGCTATAAACAAACCAAAAATAAGCCCTCATAACGACTAAAGCCACATTATGAAATCATTTCAATTTGAAGTTGAAAGGATCTTCTCCTACCTTTAACATTCTCTTGAAGCAACACTAAATCCTCATTAATGGAAAATAATGCCACCCAAATCCTCCAAATTTTTTCATATATCCAGCACACAGTAAAAAATTACATCTCAGGAGATAGGACCAAGAGAACAAACAGATACTAGGAAGAGACTCACATATATATACACAAAATTATATATACAAGTTAGCCTATGCAATAAAATAAATGTCTAGACAAGGAATTTCAAGAGAGAACAAAATAGATCCATGAAAATATCAAATGGACATTCTAGAACTTAAATATATAATAATACCTCAAGAGAACTTTTATGACAGTTCAAGAGATAAATGGAGGACTGGTGACTACCTACGAGATATGTCAGAAGAAAATAATAGCCTGAAGAATGAAGTAAAAAGAAAGGAAGAAGATTTAAACTAGTGAATAGGAGAAAAATGGAACATGGTAAAAATTTCTTAGATACGTGTAACTGGAGTCCAAGAAGAAGTAAGAGAGAAAAAATGAGGATGCCTGGATGATGCAGTTGGTTAAGCATCTGCCTCTTGGTTTTAGTTCAGATCATGATCTCAGGATTGGGATACTGAGCCCTGTGTGGGGCTTTATGCTTGGCGAGAGATCTGCTTGGGCCTCTCTCTCTCCCTCTCCCTCCATCCCCCTGCCCCGGCACTCTCTCTCTCTCTCTCTCTCTCTCTCTCTCTCAAATAAATGTTAAAAAAGAGAGAAAAAGTGATAGAGGCCATAGTTTAGGTGATAATGGCCAAATACATGTTTTAATTAAGTAAAATCTCAATTCACCTCAATTTAATGAGGTACCACAAAAGTTTCAGGTAATAAAATCAAGACATATTATGAATTGGAAGCAGGGTAGATATAAAAAACATTTCTAGGCATATCATTAAAAAATATTTTTAGATAATTCAATATGTATTTGTAGTTTGGAAT
The DNA here is from genome assembly GCA_002007465.1 of Ailurus styani. Taxonomy (NCBI): domain Eukaryota; kingdom Metazoa; phylum Chordata; class Mammalia; order Carnivora; family Ailuridae; genus Ailurus; species Ailurus styani. Next base: position 3,034,268 of record LNAC01000005.1, on the reverse strand, counting down.
TCAGCACCTATTTTTCCAAAAACACATTACGGAGGGTTTTCTATTCCTAAACTGGATATGTTTAATTTATAGTTTATTTGAAATAGACATTAGATTTTGGAGCAATGTTAGTTATTACGCAATTAAATCTGCTCATTGTATCAATGATGACACTGAGATCCAGAAAACCTGTTCTGAAATTATTTCATCATGCAAAGCAATATTTTTAAAATAGTGATTTTTTTTAAATACTGAAAATAATGCAATATAATAAGAATATTTAAAATTTTATTTCAAGTCCTAGTTATCACAGAAGCCATTACTTATTTACCAAAATATCCATTCCAATCTTTATACTAATAGGACTGTGATTTTTGTGTTTGTTCAACTGTTGGAAGACAATTCTCCCATGAATATTTTTATATTTCTATATGATTGGAGACTTCTGGGTAATCCACTGACAAGGTTTATTAAAGGATGTTCGAAGAACTTCTATGTCTTGAAAGCTAGCAGTAATTTTATCTCTTAAGAGAGATTTAGAGGTGTATCTTCCCAGAAATAATCACTTACATTCCAGGGTAAGAAACCTAGAGAGATTTAACGCATCTCTTCCTTCCCCAGAGAATGTTTGTTTATATTCTAGAGTAAAAGTCTATTTTTCTTTGGAGGTGATGATGGGTAATTTGCCAGAATTCTCTATATCAACACTGAGCCTCTTGATTTTGGTGTTCCTCTTCTGTGATGTAAATTCATTGCATATTCAGAAGTTATCTTAATTCCTAGTCATATTGTCTTGTAAGGATTTGAGTCCCGGGAACTGAGACAGTGAGTAATTAACTGACTGAAATTATAATACAGAAATCTTGTAGCTCCTGTCAGTACTTACATATAAAACTTTGGCAAGATGACTTGTTAGCTTGTAAATATAGTAAAATTTTCATCATTTTAGCTTAACGGTGCCAATGCCCAACTAAAATACTGTGTTTTCCAGCCTCCCTTGTTGTTAAAAGTAGCCAAACAACTAAATTCTAAGTAAATATGAAAATAAAATATGAAAGCAAAAGTTGGTGTTTGGGACTTTAAGAACATGCCCTAGATATGGATAGATAGATAGATAGATAGATAGATAGATAGATAGATAGATAGATAATAGATAAATAGAAATTTTTTGAGCAAAGAAAACCTGGGTTTGTAATCTCAGATGCTATATCTATCATAGTTTTATTTTATTTTATTTTATTTTATGTTTTAAAGATTTTATTTATTTATTTATTTGACACAGAGAGAGAGATCACAAGTACGCAGAGCGGCAGGCAGAGAGAGGGGAAAACAGGCTCCCTGCTGAGCAGAGAGCCTGATGCGGGACTGGATCCCAGGACCCTGAGATTATGACCTGAGCAGAGGCTTAACCCACTGAGCCACCCAGGTGCCCCACAGTTATTATTTTAAAATCTATCAAATTTTTATTATAGAATTTGGGAATCTGACAAAAAATCTTATAAACTTAAAACTCTAATGTGAAAATGATCCATCAAACCACTGGTCAAAAGTAAGATACACTGTTTAAAGGTTTAAAAAAGTACACTTTAACAACAACTGAAGAGTCATATTGTACATTGGACTTTGGGAAGATACTCTAAACAACAGATGAAGTAATGGGACTCCGTAGGGGCTTAAAAAACTAGAATTTCATTGTGGTGCATTATATTGAAGCTAAGATGCAAATCAAGTTGGATTCTTTCAGTGCCCATTTTAACTGATACTAAATATGTATCATTTGTCAGCTAACTAGAAGTTTCATATTCTGAACTCAAAAATGTCTTGCTTTTACTAAATCTTAATTACTTTTTTTTTAACTTCTTTGCTTGATATAACCTTGATAGAATGCGAAGATGTTCTTTACCTGTGTAGTACATCCTGGATGTTCAAGATCAGTGATAGTCTCTTTATTCCCTAGTGTCCAGGCCAACTGGAAACAAGCCTAATTGAATGCTTTTCTTTATCACCTGACTAGTTTTCACAGCTTGATGTGCCATCAGTTTCAAGATTCTTCTAAATTTAGAAGTTGAGTTTGACCATAACTTGGCGTTGATGAGATCCTTTTCCTTTAGTTTCTGGAAGCATGACTACTGAAGCAAATAAAGTACTACCCCATTTGCTTCTAAAAAGAGATAGGAAATAAGTGGAAAGTACATTGACTATTCTGCTTCCTCAAAAATGTGCTTTCTTGGGGTAATCATTGTGCTGTCTGCTAATGAGTCTGAGAGCCTAATCTGACATTGATGTTCTTTATGCATCATTTAATTGTTTCATGTTTAATTGCATTACAACAAAGCCAACATCTGTGGCAATGAAGATATAGGGGATATTTTGTAAACCCAGAAAAGTGGAATGGAGTCACAAAGCAGACTTCCCCTTTAAAGAAAATATCCATGAAATAGACTAACCATCTTCATTATATTAAAGACAGAGGAGGTCATAAGAAAACAAAAGCCAGGAAATTAGTAAAAGAGAATTTTATTTTTTTTAATTTTTTTTTATTTTAAATTTTATTTCTTTATTTGACAGAGAGATAGACAGCACAAGTAGGCAGAGCAGCAGGCAGAGGGAGAGGGAGAAGCAGGCTCTCCGCCAAGCAGGGAGCCCGATGTGGGACTCGATCCCAGGACCCTGGGATCATGACCTGAGCCAAAGGCAGCCGCTTAACCGACTGAGCCACCCAGGCGCCCTAAAAGAGAATTTTAGAACCAACAATAGATCTTAATTGATTGACAACATAAAGGATTCATTTCCTTTGTTTTAGAAGAAGAAGAGGTTTTCAATTTTATCCTCATTTCTTCTATCATATGTTAGATGTACTATTAATGAGGTACCACAAAAGTTTCAGGTAATAAAATGCAGTAAAGTAGACAACTTATTGATATTTTTTCTTGGAGGTTAGAGTGGTTTAATTTCTCCTTCATGAAATGAGGAATTCATTTTTAGATGACCTAAGAATGGCAATTCTAAAGTTAATATGTGCATTTTCACTACATAGATATAATTTTTATTAAAATTCCCAGAGAAGAAATATTTGGTATATAGTAGAAAGATAATGTATGTTTGATGAATAAACATTTTTTTGGAAAAAATAAATTGATAAATTGTCTTAGAGATTGGCATGGGGTATGTAAGGAATACACTAGACCAAGATACTGAATTTGAAAAGAAGCCTGAAATCCTGAGAGTCAAATTTGATTAGTCATAGTTCTACAAAGACAAGGGATCTTATGAAAATTCTTCTTAAATAACTAGTTGTAGTCCCAGGGAAAAGATATAAGGGTAAAGAAGTGATTAAATTGAAGTCTCTTAGACATAGTTTTATTTCTGTGGGCCTAGAAAATATGATCTCATATGAACATACTTTCATTGGTGGGGCTTCTATAAGTTATTGTTGCATTTTTAACATCTAAATTTCTATAATGTCAAGAAACCAATTTATTTTGAAGTATCTCCTGTGGTGCATAAAAGCAGGAATTCTTCCAATTTTATCATACTTTTGATTAAACAATTGAGCAGACATATCAACAAAATTGTGTTATCAGCTGGTCACTCTGGTAGGTAAGCAAATACAGAATTCCTGCCTAGATGTATCTTACAAGTTAAAGTGGAAGACAGATATGGAATAGAATTTACAGTGTGCTGTGTATATAGTGCTATTGGGTATAGAACTAACCTGGCCTGGGCAATTGTGAGAACTCCCTGAAAATGATATTTAAGACAACAAAGGAACAGAAGCTAGCTAGGAAAGAGCAGGGGAGAAAACAGGGATTCAGGCTGAATGAAGAACAAGACAAAGATCTGGAGGTAAGAACATGGCAAGTCCAGGGAACTGAGGGAAGTCCAGCATGCAGTGTACTTTGATGTGCATGGGAAGAGTGGAAAGAAATGAAATAAGCAGGGGAGGGTCAGTACATTAAACAGTATATTAAACGGAAATCATGAAGCTCAAACATTGCATGATTTCCTTGAAATGATCTCAGGTGCTGTGTGAACAATAGATGTGGTGTCCTGTGATCCTCATCTCTGTTCACATCCTTGTAGGATCCCCTCCCCTTAAAAGTGGGCAGTGTGTGTGACTTATTCCTAACAAATGAAATATGGAAAAGGGAATAGTATGCATGTGATTACATTTACATGATCCATAAGGTTGGAGTACCTGTCTTGTGGGAGTCTCATTCTCATCATTGTCTTTGCAAAGACAAGTTGCTATGACTCCTGCAGATGTAAGGAAATGAATGCTGTCAACAACCTTGCAAGTGGGCAAGTGGCCCTTCCCTTAGTTGAGCCTCCAAATGAGACCCTACTCCAGCACTTTGATTGCTTCACAAGATCTTTTTTTTTTTAAAGATTTTATTTATTTATTTGAGAGAGAGAGAGAGATCACAAGTAGGCAGAGAGGCAGGCAGAACAGAGGGGGAAGCAGGCTCCCTGCTGAGCAGAGAGCCCGATGTGGGGCTCGATCCCAGGACCCTGGGATCATGACCTGAGTTAAAGGCAGAGGCTTAACCCACTGAGCCACCCAGGCGCCCCACTTCACAAGATCTTAAAGCACAAAATCCAACTAACCAATGCCCAGATCTCTGGCTCCCAAAGACTATGAGATACCAAATGTGTATTATTTTAACCCAACAAGACTGTTGTAACTTATTTCATAGCACTGGATAACTAATATGACTGATGGTCTGGCAAAAAGAAAAAGAACAAAACCAAAAACACACCAAAAGTAGATTGTTGACATTACTAAAATCTGAAATATAGGGCATTAGCTTTGGGAAGAAGTGGTGAGCAGCAAGGATTTTTCACTGGTTGTGAACAAATGGTGAGCCATTTTAGTAAGTGGCAAAATATTTGGTGAAGCTGGGCCTGCTTTTACTTGAAAGAGTATATATAGTGAATAATCTTATAACTTTGATCTGGGTGCTATCGAGGCAAAATAAGGAAAGTGATAGCTGGTAGCAACTAACTGCATTTGACAAGGTATTCAAGAAAAAAAATAAGGTCTGAGAAAAAACACATAATTTATAAGCAGAATTTAGAGGAAACAAATAATTTAAAAATTACAGTATTGTAAATGACACTACTCCTCAACAAATCCAAAGTGAGACCCTTATGACATAACGTTAGTTTAAAGACCAAATCAAAGCTGTGGCTGAAATAACCTTAGATAGGACCTGGGAAGAATTTAAGAGCATATTTAGTAGATTCTTTTAACTGGAAAAAAAAAAACAAAAAACTTCCAGAAAAACTAAGGATATGGTCACATAAAAGTCCAAAGAGTCCAACGTACCCATGATTAAGTCTATAGAAAGATGCAAGCCTAAAAACATGTGGGGATATTTTGGCACATATCATTGACTAGAATCAAATATGTCAAGAGATGTGTTTGAGACACAAACTTTCTGATAGGTATGGTGGCAAAACCTTTGCCAGACTAAATTAAGAGAATCAGGGATATATTTGAGCTGCAAAAGGACCTCTTGTTCCCACCAAAAAGCATATACTCTCTCATGTCCTCTTCAGAAGTAGATGTCCAAAATGTTAAAAAAAAAAAAAAAAAAAGGAGAACAGGGCCAAGAATTATGGGAACAATGGACCAGTGAGCTCTCCTGTCAGAATAACTGGTGCTTAATGAAGGAAAATTATCCACTCCATGGTAGAGGAAACTTATAACACTTTCCAGCAGTACCTCAGAAATTTTGGGGAGTAGAGACTTCTATGTGCCAGGAAGTATTCTGCTTTCTGAGTAGAAAATAGTATCATAGTTATTCTGTCCCTCTTCCATACTGGATGTTGAGATTGTGGGGATATATCACTTACCCCTTCAGTTTCTGTGTCTCTGGATCAAGAGGAACTGAATTTGGGTTTTAAATATATATATTTCCAAAAAGTGTGCATGCGTGTGTGTGTGTGTGTGTGTGTGTGTGTGTGTGTGTGTGTACCTCACAACATTCTGGACTCGAGGTCTGATGCCATAATTGGGTTAATTGGATTGCGACATTTAGGGTGTCTTTTTTCTTTTTCTTTTCTTTCTTTCTTTCTTTTTTTTTTTTTTTTTTTTGCTCTGGAGTAATATTTTGCATGGTGAAAGCACATAAATATTTTTGAACAAGAAAGTGGAGTGTGGTAGATTAGATTATTTAACAAATATTCACTTCTTTTTAGTCTACTTCCTTCAGAGGTGTATTCCCTTGCTCTACCACTATTGGACTTGACATTATAACTTAACTTGGCCAAAAGAATGTAAGCAGAGGTGGCAGTTTACTAGGTATAGGCCTAGACTTAAGGAGGCACCACATGTTTCTGCCTGTCTCTAGGGGAGTTCCAGAATTTTCCAATAAGGAGAAAATGGCCCTGAGTGGCTTTTGTTCCTTTAGTATAGGTCCTTAATTAATTGGAACAACTTGTCATCTGAATACTTGATTAATACTTAACATTTTATATGTAGATTCAAAACAATAGTAGAAACCATTGTTCATTCATCGAAAAGTGTACTATATATATTAAGTATATAGGAGTAAAGGGCCTTGATGTATGCAACCAACTCTCAAAGATTAAAAAAAATGTGTATATGTATGTTTATGATAGGGAGAGGGAGAAAGAGAGGAAGAGGGAGAGATTGAATTTTGGCTACCTAAATCTTTGTCGTTACCACTGCATCTTGCAATATGTGCAGCTCTCGGGGTGGATAGGGAAGAAGAACAAAAAAGTACAAGGAACTATAAGGTAAAAAGATGTAAAATTGTAAACCAGGGGATACACTTGTAGTTACACTTTGAGCAACTTAAAAGGGTCCTCATCTTTGTATACCTTGGAATGGGGAGAAGTACACAGATTCAATCTGTTCTGCCTTCTTTTGTTAATGTTGTTAGTGTACTTCCTGAACAGGAGGAAAAAATTCTATCTCTTCTTGTCATGTTGACAGCTTTTGCTACATAAATAGATAGCTATGTAGGCAGACACCAAGGTGTGAACTTCCCCCATGCATTTTAATTGGATGTTTGAAATGTGGGATTGAGTGTTTAAATGGTAAGGGTGCCTATCAAATGAAGTCCAGATATCTACTTTAAGTCAGTAAAGTGGCCACTGCATAGTTAACAGTGGGACTAGTTTGTTGTACATTAGTAACTAGCTTATAGATCCCAGAAACAGCTCTAAAGAAGGGTGTTTTTTGATCTATAGAGAAAACACATCCCCACCTCATTTTTCCCTTAAATCATCCCTGGAAAGAATTGCTTTGGAAAATGAACTTTGGACATCAAATTTTTTGCAGACCAGAAATAAAACCCTTTAATTAATTTTTCCCTAGAAGCTTTTTTTGGGGCATGTATGAAATATTAATTAATATTAATTTACTTGTGATTAACAAATTGATTGATTAAAGAAATATTTACTTACTGTTTATAATGTTATAAGCCCTGGAGTCATCAGATAAAAAGCATGGAAGTGGTCACTGTTATCCTGAAGCTTTTAATTTGAAAAACCAACAAATTAGTAAAAGAAATACATGAAATGATTGTAAATAGAAATATTTTATAGAAATAAGGGACTAGAACAAGCCAAAGAAATTTTTCCTGAAAAGGTGAAATTCAAACCAAGGCCTGAAGTGAGAAAGGAACTGACATGTGCCCATAGAGGGCAGAGCATTTCAGCAGAAAGTTGGGAAAAGCATGATGTCTCCAAGGAAGAGCAAGGAGAATGATAACTGGGGCCCAAGGAGAAGAGGGGTAGGAATTAAGGTGGGGGTAATAGCTCGGGTCTACATCAAAAGCCATAGTAAGGAGTTTTATTCAATGTGTAATAGGTAGCCTTTGGAAGGTTGGACAATGACATGATTGCTTTGTGTTTTAAGATATTTTTGGTTCTGGTGTGGAAGTGAATTAGTGGGTCAAGAATGAAAATGGGGAAACCAGTGAGAACGGTGACTAATAGATCAGAGAAAGGGGAACGGTGACCAGATTAAAGTGGGTAAAAATGCAATAGAAGAGACATGGTTTCCAGGTATGTTTTAGAGGTAGATTTGATGGGACCCATTGATGAATTATTTCTCAAGGGTGAAGGAGAGAGAAAGAAAATATGTCTTATGGGTTTCTGATTTGGGCAATATTGAAATGGAATTATAATGAGCAAAGGACAAAATGTCCATTTTAAGGTGTTTGTGAAGCATCTAAGTATTGAAGTCAAAATAGTTTTGTGTTTCTGTTGGGAATTCCAAGGGGAAGATCGGACTAGAGACCTAAATATGGTAGATATCACCATAAATTTGTATTTAAAACTATAGGCTGGCGGAGATAGTCAGGAGAGTAAACAGGTAAGAGAATGCCCGTGGTGCAGCCCTGAAGAATCAGAACATTAAAAGGCTTTAGAGTGATACACTAGAGTGATACACATTGCTAGTGTACACTAGATGTACACTAGATGACATGGCTAGTGTAGGAAAAGGAAGGTAGTGTGGTGTGATCAAATACACTCTTTTAACTCGTGAGCAGATGAAAGCTTCTACAGAGTAGACACAAGGAAAAATAAATGCCATTTGAAAACATAGATTCTGGTCTCAAAGAATAACTTCTTAAAGCTTTAACTTGGTATTCAATGTCTTCAACAATCTAAGATATTTTGTGTTCACATGTAAAACTTTTCCTTTCCAAGACTTCCTCTTTTATTTAGAAGAGAAAGCTAGAAGTAAAGACTTTGATAGGGTGAGAGTGAAAAGGAAGTTAATGATAATTAAAACAGGTGCAAACCTGGAATGTCCTGGGCAAACCTGGCCATGTGCCCACACAAACCTTTGGCAATAATTCACATAGGGTGTTTGTTGTCTGTAGTGCTCTCCTCACTTATTTTCCACATTCCAGTTCTTGTTAGGTTGCTACCCCAAACTCTGAGAGTTTAGTTTTCCTCTTCTGGACCATGGAAAACTATTTTAGAAGAGAAATTGTGCCAGTTGTCCTTGAACATTTGCCATGCCTGTGTACGCATGTGTGTATTGGGACATAATTGATATATATTAGTTTTGGGTGTATAACATAAAGATTCGATATTTGTGTATATTGCAAAATGAACACCACAATAAGTCTAGTTAACATCTGTCACCATACATAGTTATAGAACATTTTTCTTGTGATGAGAACTTTTAAGACCTACTTTAGAACTTTCAAATATATAATACATATTACTAACTATAGTTACCATGCTATAAGTGACATTTTCATGATTTATTCATTTTTAACTGGATTTTTCTACTTTTTGACCACCTTCACCCATTTCCCATGTCTTACAAGTTTCTAAATTTTATTTTGTATATTTAAAAATTTTTTTATTTTTAAAAAAGATTTTATTTATTTGAGAGAGATTGAGAGAGAGTGTAAGCAGGGGTAGAAAGAGTGGCAGAGGGATAAGCAGACTCTGTGCTGAGCATGGCGCCCAACATGGGGCTTGATTCTACAACCCCAGGATTATGACCTGAGCCAAAATCAAGAATCTGATGCTTAATTGACTGAGCCACCCAAGCATCCTTATTTATTATTTATTTATTTATTTATTTATTTTGAGATGGAGGTGGGGAAGGCAGTGAAGATGGAGTGAGAGAATCTTCAGCAGGCTCCATGCCCAATGAGGAGCTTGATGCAGGACTCAGTCTCACAATCTGGAGAGCATGACCTGAGCCAAAATCAAGAGTCAGATGCTCCACTGACTAATCCACCCAGGTGCTCCTCTAAATTTTATAAATTGAATAGTCAATACCCAAATCCATGCTAATCTGTGGTTACTAATTGGTTAGTTTATTTCTTTCTTTCTTTTTTTTTCAATAACAAAATTTGTATTATAAAGAAGACATTAGAGATAACTCATTCAACCCAGGGCATGATTCATTGTGAAACATTCAGGCATTGAAAAAGTTACAAGATAATTCTGAACATTCGGGTCTTCTAATGCTTCATTATTTCTACTGTAGAGTTTGCTACCTATTGAATGTCATTTTAGCACCAGCCCTGGGCTACATAAAAGTTAGGTAAGACATTAAAGATGTCTTTAAGCACATTGAAATCAAACTGTATTCTTCAAGAAGCTGGATGCTTTCCTTGTTGTAGGAAGTAGTTCTGTATTTCTTGTCCCATAAAGATAGAGACCCTTACAGACAAGAGCATCCATGCCCACAGGAAAAGTCTAACCTTACGCAGCAGGACATAGAGATAATTGCATGGCCTTTTCACTGTTTCATTCCATACTGTGCTTCTCATTGTTGGCTATTGTGTGCCATTCTCTTATGTGGTGCTGCTTAATCCAAAAACTAAGGCTAAAGCCATTGTCTGGAAGCAACTTAAACAATTTAATTCCTTTCCTCTGTATTCTTAGAATTTGCCCAGGCTCCACTCCTGATAGGCATTTTTTTTTTTTTTTGCTTATTTTGCCTTTTGAAACAGCTGACTCGTGGTTTCTTTTATTGTCAATTTATTCTATACTCATTCTGTTTTCCTCCCACTCGAGGAGGAAACATTCTAGAAGTTCAGGAAAGAAAGAAAACCCAGTGAAGTTCTATAGTGAAAAATCTTTAGGCTCCAATGATGATGGTTTAGATTTGGGATAAAGATATAACCATGAAGTTTGTATTGGGGCTTGTGTGTTAGGCACACAAAATAAAAGATTGTTTTTTCTAACAGTTTTCTAAAACAATGCCAAGTGATTAGACAAAACTCTTGGATTTGTTCATTGTCACCAACTTTCCAGAGTACAATAAGCTTATAAATAATTAATGTGTAGGCAAACCAGTAGGGATGATGAGAGAGATTATAAAGTAGGGTAGAAGAAAATCTCTTAACAATTCCCTTAGTCACTCGAGCCCATTCTGAACCTCAATGTTGTTGTTGTTGTTGTTTATCCCTTTTTGGATTGAGAAAATATATTAAAGTAGTATCAACTGTGTCCTAGTTTCTTTCTCACTGTCTGTCTTTGGTCCAGTTGCAGTAATTGTGACGATGCCAAATAGGGATGTATTGTTAGAAAGAAAGTTCATAAATCAAAAGAGCTGACTCTAGAATTTGTTAATAAGTACAGTAAAAACCCAGTTGAAGTAATGTCCTGGAACTGAGTGTCACATTAAGGAAATGGAACTGCATAATTATGAAAAGTAGAGAAGATAGAACTTTTGGAAAGATACATCTCCACTTGAGAGAGTCTCAGGAATGCTGTAGTTAGGGCGCTGGGTGGCTCAGTGGGTTAAAGCCTCTGCCTTCGGCTCAGGTCATGATCTCAGCGTCCTGGGATCGAGGCCCGCATCGGGCTCTCTGCTCAGCGGGGAGCCTGCTTCCTCCTCTCTCTCTCTGCCTGCCTCTCTGCCTACTTGTAATCTCTCTCTCTCTGTCAAATAAATAAATAAAATTAAAAAAAAAAGGAATGCTGTAGTTATTCTATTAGAGAGAGAATTTAAAACCAGATGACAAGTTTTATGTGAATTTGGTTACAGAGTCCATTGTAGAGTCAGCAAGCCTTCCTGTCAGTAAAAATCTACAGAATGAATGCATACTCATAAAAATGGAATTGAGATAAGAATATCTAATGGTGACTAAATGAGTGAACCAAGAGCGGAAATACAAGTTCCAAGTTTGAAAATGTAAATCCTCCCTCTAACCATAAGTTTCTGATACATGGTTGAGTTTTGGAGGTAAAAAAAGGAGCCAGAAAATGTGTCATTATATGTTTGATATTTTATTTTTTGGAGCAGAGGTCTATAGCTGTTATCAAATTCTCAAAGAATTTTTGTGATGTAAAAAAGGTCTGAAGTCTCTTTGAGCCCTATAAATGCATATACTTTTAAAATTCTGTGGAATTTAGGAAATATTTTGGGATTTAGGAAATATTTTGTTTCAGTGCAACTCCCCTATTGCTTAACAACAAATCACTTCAGGGATAGAGCTTCTATTACTCCAGTCTCAGAGGGGCATGTCAACTAAGGCATACTGGTGGCAGAGCAATTAAATTAGACACAATTGAATTTGGGTAAGAAATGAAATTTATATCTATATGCTACTGATTTTGAAGCTACTCTCAGCCAGAACTTCTTCTTCTTTTTTTTTTATAAGATTTTATTTATTTATTTGATAGAGAGAGGGAGAGCACAAGCAGGGAGATGAGTAGAGGGAGAAGCAGGGTCTCCGCAAAGCAGGGAGCCTGATGTGGGGCTCGATCCCAGGACCCTGGGATCATGACCCGAGCTGAAAGCAGACACTTAACTGACTAAGCCACCCAGGTGCCCCTCAGCCAGAACTTCTAAGGGTCCTCTACTGTCTGTCTATGTACACCCTGGACCATTCTCTTGCTCTGGTGTTCATTGGTAATTACAGAAGGCAAAGGGCACTTCATATTTGTTTGTACCTTCTCTTTATTGTATTACCAAATGATCCATAGATGGGAATGTGTAAATGAGCCCTAGTGGTCATTGAAACCAGATTTTGCTGTAAGCAAATGCTTCCTGTGGAAAATATAGCTGACCTAGAATAACTTGGCTCTGGTCCCTTCTCCTTCCTACTCATAATGCCTTAGGGATGACCCCTTATCAGTTAGTCATTTAAATTCTCATTTTCAGGAACTTTTAATGAAGGGCGAACTCTACATTGCATTTTCATCTTGCTGCATGTTATGGTACAGATAGTCTTGTTTTATAAATGTTTATCAAAACTGTCAGATACTAGAGATTGAAATTGGCATTTCTATTCTTTACTCCCCAGTGACTCATAGAAACTTATCCTTTGACTCATCCATACACTTAAATCTTTTCACACATTAAAAAAAATGTTCTGGAAATAAAAATGTAGACTATTTGTGTTCTTTCCAAAATTAGTCCAAGAAGTAGGTACAATAAAGCTGCATGTATCAGCACTCTCCAGATGGTAAAAGGAAAATAAAGTGCCAGATCCACATTCCCTCCTTTTTCTCCCTTTTCTGAATATACAGTATAATGATGGTTATTGATCTGAAAGTCAATGACTTTTCATTAGCCTTTAAGCTGTACTGAAAAACAAGAATTAAATAAAAAATAATAGTTTGAAACAGTTTTTGTTCAGAAAATATCATTTTTTTTCCTGTGTAGCAAACTCATCCATATCCATTTACTTCAATTACTTCCTATAAGACAAGTTCCAAATTTTGTTCCTAAATTGCCCTCTCTTTTGAGCTGTAGACCAGTATATCCAACTCCTTTCCTGATAGCCATATTATAATTAGAATGATCTTGTAAAAGTGCAAATTAAAATATACCATTTAAAGTCATCCACTGACTTCCTGTTTTTTAGGTATAATAGAGTATCTTAGTATAATAGTATCTTAGTATCTTTAGGTATAATACGGTATCTTATTACACTTTGTATCGTGATACCTGCTTAACTCTCTGGCCTTAGCTTTTCTCTCTCTTCTCCCTTTGTGGTGAAAACTGTAGATATGCACCTTTTCTAAATATAAAAGGAAGACTATATTTCTCATTCACTTTTGCTGCTAATTGGGAACAAATGAACAGTTGCCATCAATAGAATGTGAGTGGAAGTGAGGTACCCCACTTGCAATATTAACTTTTCCCATGTGATCTATGTGTTCCTTGGAAGAGAATTCTGAAATGACAAATACACCCAAAGGAAAGAATCTGTATGTTTGAATCACCACTGGGAGCCGAAATACCTGCAGCAATGAAAAAACATTAGGTTAAGTTGTTAAGACTTTGTGTTATTTAGTATTCAGGTTTTTTATTCTAATTAATAAACTTCCATGACAAGATATTTTAACATTCAATTTATTGATCACATCAAACTTTTTCTTGCTGCAGTGTCTTTGCACAAATGAATCTCACTACCAGGGGATGTCCATTCATCTACTCTTCATTGATTAGTTCCTGCTTATTTCCAGCTATAAACTTAAATATGAAATCTACATTAAGTTTCTCTATGACACTAAAAGTACTTATTTTTCTTTGGTAAAACTCATTAAAATTTATATTGCGTATTTGTAACCTTAAATTAGTAGTTGTTCACAAAGACTTTGGGGCAAATAAAGAGTTGTTGACTCAGGTGCAGTGAAGAGACTTGATTTTGAGATAAAGAAGCATTCATAGGGGTGCCTGGGTAGCTCAGTGGGTTAAAGCCTTTGCCCTCAGCTCAGGTCAGGATCTTAGGGTCCTGGGATCGAGCTCCGCATTGGGCTCTGCTCAGCGGGGAGCCTGCTTCCTTCTCTCTCTCTGTCTGCCTCTCTGCCTACTTGTAATCTCTCTGTCAAATAAATAAATAAATAAAATCTTTAAAAAAAGAAAGAAAAGAAGCATTCATAGACAGTTGACAAAAATGAAGGCTGAGCTCTCAAAGCCCTTTGATTTAGATGTTAAGACTATACATCCTTGGGGTCCCTGAGGGGCTCAGTCTATTAAGTGTCTGCCTCTGGCTCAGTCATGATCTCAGGGTCCTGGGATCAAGCCCCTCATTGGGCTCCCTGTTCAGTGGGGAGTCTTTCTCTCATTCTCCTTCTGTGCTCTCTCTCTCAAATAAATAAAATAAAATCTTAAAAAAAAAAAAGACCATACATCCTTTTCCTGTGTTAAAGACCTCTTCATATCAAACATATACCTGTTCTGTACCTTGTAATCATAAATGTGTGCTAAATAGTTTTTACGAAGTTCAATGGAGATGTCTGGATTTTATAAGTTTAATGTTATTTTCTATGAAATATCAATATGCACTAAATGTTTTATTGGAATAAAATCTACACTTGACCAATCAGCTGCAATTTCACATATATAAGCAATTTTGATTATTTTATTTTGTGGAAAAATATAAACTAAGTGTTTTCAGGGTTATAAGAATATGCGATGTCATTCAACATAAAACAGTACAAGTACGAGAATTTTTTCTGAAAGTGGTTCCTTTGACTATGGATTTCTTTTCTTTCTTTCTTTCTTTTTTTTTTTAAGGTTTTATTTATTTATCGGACAGAGAGAGACACAGCGAGAGAGGGAACACCAACAAGAGGAGTGGGAGAGGGAGAAGCAGGCTTTCCCGCAGAGCAGGGAGCCCAATGCGGGTCTCAGTCCCAGCCTGGGATCATGACCTGAGCTGAAGGCAGACGCTTAACCGACTGAGCCACCCAGGTGCCCCTGACCATGGATTTCTAAAGTCTTAGCAGACGGGAGTCAAGATCAGAACTTCTCCAGTTAAAACATACATTCACAGGTAAGGAAACAGCCAAAACCACATATAGGCTTTGGTGAGAAGGGTTCTAATCTTTTGTCCCTCTCCTGTTGGGCATCATATCAGTGTGAGACTGCTCTCCCCTTGGGAATCATTTTAGTCATTAAATCAGTCATGAAAAGAATTTGCTTCTGTCTTGGAAATGGCAGAGAAATACTTCCCCTTGGAATGGTTTAGAAATACTGTCAGCAAGTGCTTTGCATTTTTTTAACATAATGGAGAAAAAAATTGGTTCATCCTCCTAATGTGGCTATTTTTCCTTCTGTAAGTTGAAGTATTGTTAAGTCAAAGGATTTTTATCTGATTGATTCAGTGGGACTATGGAAAAGTCTTTTGTTACTGAGTGGGTTGAGGTTTAAAGCCTCTATACCAGGGTAGAAGGTAAAATCTTCAGGCTCTAAGGGATAATCCCTGTTCCAAGTGTGGTTATTTATCCTCTAAAGGGAACCCTGACCTTTGAGAATAAATTTCCAAGTAAAGATTATGATGTACAGTTAATACCCAGGAATTGGTGATCTAAATTTGTATGTTTTTCCTAAGATTTGGTTAAAGTAGGTGTATAGAGGAAAACATTCTCTTTGACTAGAATGAAATATCTGAATATGAGTAGGAGTTTCTTTGTTTAGAGTTAAATTTAGATATATACAAATTAGAGCCAGTTGACAAAATATAAAAGGTAGAGTATGCTTAGAAAACAATGATTACTTCTTCAAAAGCTAACTCTGAATCGTGTCCTAGGAAATATCACAGTTTATTGGGCTGAGTTGATGGCACAGTCTTCTAACCATTACTTAATTAATTCATTAATTCATTAATTAAGTAAGGCATATCGAGTAACTCCAGGTATTGCTTTATGTATTAAGTGTACAAAAGTGCACAAAGCAGACAAAGTCCTCTGTTTGTATTCTATTACTCTAATAGTGGAAGACCAACAATCAATAAAATGAATAAAATTTGATTAAAATAGAAGGTAATAAGTGCCATAATATAAATAAAAAGTAAAAAGGAACAATAACAATATAGATTTTTTTGGAGGATTTACATGTAAAATTTTAAATATCATGGCCAGGGAAGGTCACAGTAAAAGACAAAATATGAACAGGTAGTCACCTGTAAACGTGTCTGGGGGAAGATAAAACCAGCAGGTAGAGGGAATAGGAAGTGCAAAATCTTGGCAAGGATCCAAATTTCTGAAAAAATTCTTGAGTGTCATTTTTTCCTCAACGGATTCACACATGGAATTTAAAAAATATTGTGGATGTTCCTATATATAAGTTGGTTTGTATCATGGTTGTTCATGTTATAATTATCCTTCATAATTTATAGGTATATTGCATATGTTCTATTGCCTTTTGTACCATATATATGGATCATGCACACACACACACACACATCACAGCACACTCACATATCACATTCACACACATATTTGACTAACGCTAGCTGCTAAACCGATAGCCCCCAAGACTATAAAATACAAGTTTATTCCTTGCTCATGTAACAGTTTAATCTGACTGTTCTTGGTTGGGGAGCAGCTTTTCTTTCCATAATAACTCAAGGACAGAAGCTCTTTCCGTCTCATAGGTCTACCTTGGCAGAAAGGGAGATAGCTGAGCTCAATTAGTGACTTTTTTTTAAAGAAGCCAATGTTTTATTTAAATTGTTAAATGTATTTTACATACAAAAAAGTGTATGTAAGATGTATATAAATAATTTAAAGATAATAAAATAAAAATCCATTTTTTATGCAGTTAAGGAATCAATTATTACTGTGGCCTTCAAGTCTTACCCCAATTATATATCCTTCCACTCCAGAAGAAATCAGTATCCTAAATTTTCTGGTAATCATTTCTTTGCCCTTCTTTTAGAATGTGCCACATTTGTGGCTATCTCTACTCAATGTACTATTTCATTCTTTCCTGTTTTAAATGATATAGTTGGAATGTTATTGCGTATAGTCATCTCTGACTTGGTTCTTTCATTCAGTATTGTTTTATAATTCACAGGTTGATATTGTGGTTTTAAATCATTCATTTCACAACTGCTTTTTATTCCGTTGTGTGACTATACCATAATATATGTTTTTACTTCTCCTTAGAAGGACATTATATCACCTTTTTTCTCCAGTTTTGAATTTTTTTGGGTATTTCAAATTTTTATTTCAATTCCAGTTATTTAACATGTATGGTAAAATCGGTTTCAGGTGTAGAATTTAGGGATTCATTGCTTACCTATAACACCCAGTGACCATCATGAGTACCCTCCTCAATACCCATCACAAATTCAATGCATCCCCCATCCACCTCCCTCCATCAACCCTCTGTTCACTATAGTTAAGAATCTCTTATGGTTTGCTTCCCTC
Source organism: Ailurus styani (assembly GCA_002007465.1). Lineage (NCBI taxonomy): Eukaryota > Metazoa > Chordata > Mammalia > Carnivora > Ailuridae > Ailurus > Ailurus styani. Next base: position 3,016,664 of record LNAC01000005.1, on the reverse strand, counting down.
TCTCTTGTTTTTATTTTTTTTCCCTTCCCCTATGTTCATCTGTTTTGTCTCTTAAATTCCACATTTGAGTGAAATTGTATGGTATTTGTATTTCTCTGACTTATTTCACTTAGCCTGATATACTCTAGCTCCATCCATGTCATTGCAAATGGCAAGATTTCATTCTTTTTAATGGCTAGTAATATTCCATTACATGTATATGCATGTATCTATATCTATATAGATATAGATACACACACACACAAACACACACACACATAACCAGTTCTTCTCTATCCATTTATCAGTCAATGAACACTTGGGCTTTTTCCATAATTTGGCTATTTTTGATAATGCTGCCATAAACATTGGTGTGCATGTGCCCCTTCAAATCAGTATTTTTGTGTTCTTTGAGTAAATACCTAGTAGTACAATTTCTGGGTCATAGGTAGTTCTATTTTTAACTTTTTGAGGAATCTCCATACTGTTTTACAGAGTGGCTGTACCAGCTTGCATTCCTGCCAACGATGTAAGAGGGTTCCCCAATGTCTCTATCCTGGCCAACATCTGCTATTTCTTATGTTGTTAAGTTTAGTCATTCTGATAGGTGTAAAGTGGTATCTCATCATTGATTTGTATTTCCCTGATGATAAGTGATGTTAACTATCTTTTCATATGTCTATTAACCATCTGTATGTCTTTGGAAAAATGTCTGTTCGTGTCTTCTGACCATTTCTTACATGGATCATTTCTTTTTTGGGTATTGACTTTGATTAGTTCTTTATAGATTTTGGATACTAATCCTTTATCAGATATGTCACTTGCAAATATCTTCTCCCATTCCATAGGTTGTCTCTTAGTTTTCTTGATTATTGCCTTTGCTGTGCAGAAGCTTTTTATCTTGATGAAGTCCCAATAATTCATTTTTGTTTTTGTTTCCCTTGCCTCCAGAGACATGTCTTGTAAGAAGTTGCTACAGCTGAGGTCAAAGAGGTTACTACTTGTCTTATTCTCTAGGATTTTGATGGTTTCCTATCTCACATTTAGGTCTTTAATGCATTTTGAATTTCTTTTTGTGTCTGGCATAAGAAAGTGGTCCAGTTTCATCTTCTGCATGTGGCTATCCAATTTTTCCAACACCATTTATTGAAGAAACTGTCTTTTTTAATTGGATATTCTTTTCTGCTTTGTCAAAGATTAGTTCACCATATAGTTGTGGGTCTATTTCTGGGTTTTCTATTCTGCTACATTGACCTACGTGTTTATTTTTGTGCCAGTACCATACTGTCTTGATGACTATAGTGTTGTAGTATAGTTGAAAGTCTGTAATTGTGATGCCTTTCACTTTGCTTTCCTTTTTCAAGATTGCTTTGTCTATTTGGGTTTTTTTGTGGTTCTGTACAAATTTTGGGATTGTTTGTTCTAGCTCTGTGAAGAATGCTAGTGGTATTTTGATAAGGATTGCATTAAATGTATAGATTGCATTTCTGTACACCTCATAATGAAGCAGCAGAAATAGAATTCAAAGAATCGAACCCATTTACAATTGTATCAAAAACCATAAGATACCTAGCAATAAACCTAACCAAAGAGGTAAAAGATCTATATTCTGGAAACTAAGAATACTTATGAAAGAAATTGAAGAGGACACAAAAAAAATGGAAAAACATTCCATGCTTATGGATTAGAAGAACAAATATTGAACTGTCTTTTATTACTCTATGTATGGAAGTGATTTCTGGGGTATTCTTTTGGACATTTTTTATATCCCTCTTCAAGTTCTTTTAATTTTATCTGTATCTTCGGCATCTTATGAACTTTAATTGCTGCCAAGCATAATTGTTGTCTTGATCAGCCACACACCTACATTCTCTGGCTGTTCTTACCACTTCTGAATTTGAATGAAGTGACTGTCCCAGAGCAAGGAATCCAGGTTCCCAAGGGGTTCAGTGAAACAATGTAAAGTGAGACAGAGTGGACTTTCTTATGGGGCAAACTCTGACCAAACAAAGAAAGGAAACGATAGATAAATTCTTGTTCTTTCCTGAATCCAGTGGAATATTATAATGCATATTTTCTTCCCTAGAGCCTTTTCATAATCTTCCCACATGATCATGTAGGATGCAGTTGTCCAAAATTAGCTTTTGCTCATTCTTAGCTCATTCTGAACCAGTGACCAGTGGAGTAACTCATCACTTTGTATTACTTTTCATCTTTCCCTGTCTCACTTTTATTTTCCCTCACATGCTTTGTCCTGGGATTGCAACTTTCAAATTAGCCATTGGTATTATGACTCTGTTTTTCAATACAGGTGAAGACAGTTATGCAGTAATTTTGGATCTGGGGTGATTAATCTATTTTCCAAAATGGTTGTCCCAGCAGCAATGGATGAACTTTCCCATTTGTTTCACATTAGGAATGTTGGAATTGGCCAACTTTTCTACTTTAGGGGCTTGAAATTGTATCTTATTGAGTCTTGACTTGTACAGTCATCTTTCATTACTATTCTACTAAACAAGACGATCAATTAGGTAAAGTATCAGGCTGCATCTTAGAAGGCACTCAGTGGAAATTAGTTTCTCTTGCTTTCCCAGTCAGTTCCTATTGCCATAACCCTTTTGACAAATTGATAACCTGAATTTATGTCTCACCACTAAGACATCTTTACCTGATATCAAAGAGGGTCAGACAATGTGACAGTCCCCAAACAAGTTAATCATCTACTGGATGCTGTATCCCCTCAATCATGCTTCTCCTCATCCCTCTATCTTGGTTAACTTCTATTCATCCAAGATGGAGCTGATACTTCACCACATACTGACATCTACTATCAATCAAATTGAGCAAATCAAATTTGCTCATCAATCAAATTTTATAATAGGATTCAAAATTCCACTTTTTTCTATTGTTTAAGGAACTTATATTTTTCCATATATGATCTATTCCTTGAAACTTCTTGAGAATATAGATATACTATATACATTTATATTTGAAACTGGAAGATTGGGGTTGGAAGAGAAGATCTTATATGTTCCACGATGAAGCAAATTTCTAAAAGAGTATCTCCCTTTAATTACTTTCCTTACCTTCCTTCTTCTCACATTTATTCCTTTACTGACTTTACACTACGATATTATTCACACTAAACTTCTGTATAAAGTTCTGTATAGTAGACACCGAATACACTTTTTTTTAAAGGTTTTTATTTATTTATTTGACAGAGAGAGATACAGCGAGAGAGGGAGCACAAGCAGGGGGAGTGGGAGAGAGAGAAGCATGCTTCCAGCTGAGCAGGGAGGCTGAGGCAGGGCTGGATCCTGGGACTCTGGCATCATGACCAGAGCCTAGGGCAGACGCTTGATGACTGAGCCACCCAGGCGCCTCTACACTTTTTTTTTTTTAATTCTTTGCCCAAGGGGTACAGGTCTGTGAATCATCAGGCTTACATCTTTCACAGCATTCACCAAAGCACAAACCCTCCCCAATGTCCATAACCCATCCACCCTATCCCTACCCTCCCACCCCCCAGTAACCCTCAGTTTGTTTTGTGAGATTAGGAGTCTCCATAAGAGACTTCTACACTTTTTTTTAAATAAATAAATCTTCATCATTTATTAAGTTTTGATTTCAAATGAAAAGAATCTATAGCTCTGAATTATTACTTAATATAGAACATTAAGATCACCCTTTTTGTTCATATTTATAAAGACTCAATTTACAAGTTCTTTTGTATGTACAATGCTATCTTCCCTTGTTATATATTTCTGAGCCATTTTATGCCCTCATTTCTGCCTTTTGCAATACACTTCTGATTCTCTTTGCCTAAATTTATTTCATTCTCTTTATCCAATTTACTTAAACATTTTCAGCTTTTTGATGATAATAAAAAACTTCTACATCATCATGGAGAAATTTTTATCTTGGAAAATGACCTTAACATTTTGACTTCTGATTTTCTGCCACTCCATTCAATCGTAATCTTTATATTAATCATTACTGTAAGAAAAAAATGTTTAGATTTCAAAATCTCAGAAAGAAATGTGAGCAGTTTCTTTTCACTTTTGGTGCTGACAGAAGCTGCAACACAAGCTGCCTTTGTTGCAGGTAATTTAAATCACAAATACCTACCATGTTTAAATTTTGTTCTGAATAGCAGTTTGTATTTTGAAGCTATTTATAGCATGCAATTTCATTCCTGGGATTACTACCTCAGTGGACAAAATGCCAGGAGAGGAAATATGTTTAAGAGGGTAAAACATGAAAGAACAATAAGGCTGGATGGACTAAAATGGTTACATTATTTAGCCTTGATTTAGGCAAAACACCTAAATCACCTAGATCAATGTTCAACTTTAACCTTTATGTCTTTGCAGCCTCCCCAGAAGAGATGAAATGTTAATCATGCTGCTGGTGAGGCTACCCATGTTTGAGCAAAGATCAACTTGTTTTTACTTTCATTTTGTGCACTAGAAACTAGCATCAATTCTCTCCCAATTATTATTATTTCTCTCTTCTCAATTATTTGGGGAGCTAGAGAAAAAAAAAGTTTATTTCAGACTCACTTTAAATTTTTACATGCATTTTTACAGGCTTCCAAATTGCTGCACTTTTGAAATCTTGGTTGGTGATTTTTAAACAACCTCCAGGCCTTTCATATGTTCCTTCTAACTTAGAAACCAAATTTTATGAAATCTGTTAGAGGACAAATGATGTACAATGTAAAGAATTCTTTATGCCTTGATATTGCTTCATCTAGTCATATCACATCACTTTTCTATTTTTTTATGTTTTCTAAAAGCAGTATCAATTTATTCACTTAATAAAGTTATGGGTTTCAAAGTATTGTGGTCCCTTCTCATGTCAATGAAAAATATCCTTACATGTTTGTAAAACATCTAGACCTAGTAATCAATAACTTAACTCACTGACTAAAAAATTAGTCGTTTTAACCAAAATGAGATTAAAATTCAGCCTGCCTTTCTAGAAGATTAATTAAGATGACTAAAACATCATTTCAGCCAACTAGCCTACTGGAGCTGAAATGTGAACACAAATTTTTTTAAGTGAGTTACATTGTACATATATATGTAACATATATTTATATATACATACACAGGCATGTACATATCTATATGCACATACACAATCCATAAATATAAATATTTAAACAATGTAACACTGACAATAGAATTTTTGGATCCTACCCATTACTGGGATCTATTTTTTTTAAGATTTTATTTATTAATTTTTAGAGAGAGAGAGTGCACAGGTGGGGAGGGGCAGAGGGAGAGGGAGAAAGAATCTGAAACAGACTCCCCACTGAGTGCAAAGCCCAATGAGGGGTTCAATCTCACAACCACGAGACCATGACCGAGGCAGAAACCAAGAGTCCGACACTTAACCGACTGAGCCACCCAGGCGCCCCTACTGAGATCTAGTCTTGATGGAGTTAGTAATTAATTTCATAACTTAGTTATCAGATCATTCATGTTTGAATAAAGATAATGCCAAATACAACTTTGAATAGGTACTCCAAATGGTAATGAACTGTATTACTTAATTACTTAAATGGAAACTATGGTATTTTGGAGTTGAGAGATTTGAATTTTAATTTTTAGTTTCTAGTGTGCTAACAATGTGTGAAATTATGCCAAGACCCACATTTGAGACTCATCCTACAGAATCCACCTATAGGTCCTCAGCAAAGTCATTGAACATAATCACGTTTCAGTATTTTTACTCTTAAAATAAGGAAATTAGACTAGATGATATAAGTTTTTTCCTAATCTTATGTCTCATGGCACTCATCAGATTTAGGAATGTTTGGAATATTGGGCTTTATCCTATGAAATGATAAAGCGTGGTATGTTTAAAATGAATATGCAAAGCAAATGGAAGTGTCTTCAAGATACAGTATTAAATGAAAAAAAAAACCAGTGTTACCTACTTATTAGAGTCCATCATATTTTTATATACTTTCTCAAATGACTCCTCACCAGAAATATTCTCCCTCAACACCTTATATTAAATACTCCAACCCCTTCACTCAAGTCACTTTCTACTATCACTCCTTATCTTCTTTTTCTTCATGAGTGCCACACCACTTGATATCATATTAAACATACACCTTTTTCTTTGTTTCTTCCTTTCTACGTTTTTTATGAAAAAAAATTCCAAGAGGCCAGAATATTTGCTTTGTTCACTGCTGAATTCCTAGAATTTAAAAATAATTCTTTGTATAAAATAGATGCTCATTGTATTTATGTGTTCATTTTGGAGACATGATGATTTTTTAGAAATAATAAATAAAAGTTGTTTACCATTTATAGTTTGAAGAAAAAGAAAAGGGGCTTAATGAAAAAGAAGGACGCTTTTCATTTTATATATTTTGTACCATTTGAATGTATTATGTGCCTGAGTTATATTAATAATAAAATAGATATGAGTGAAAGGCATTAGATACACCACCAAAACCCTGAGACCTAGTGAAAATCTCAGGTGTAATATTTCTAACTCATGGAACTTATTGAAGATCGCAACAGTAGGAATTAGATCCTTAATTTCTAAAGCCAAGAATGTGATATGTTTAAAAACGAAGCTAACTTCTAGTACTATGTTGAACAACAGTGGTGAGAGTGGGCATCTTTGTTGTGTTCCTGATCTCAATGGAAAGGCTGTCAGTTTTTCCCCATTGAGAGTATTTGCTGTGGGTTTTTCATAGATAGATTTTATGAAGTTGAGGAATGTTCCCCTTTATCCCTATACTTTGAAGAGTTTTAATCAGGAATGGATGCTGTATTTTGTCAAATGCTTTTTCTGTATCAATTGAGAGGGCCATGTGGTTCTTCTTTCTTCTCTTTTTGATTTGTTCTATCACACTGATTGATTTGCAAATGTTGAACCACACTTGCATCCCAGGGATAAATCCCACCTGGTCATGGTGGATAATCTTTTTAATGTACTGTTGAATCCTATTAGCTAGGATCTTGTTGAGAATCTTGGTACCCGTATTCATCAGGGATATTGGTTTGAAATTCTCCTTTTTGATGGAGTCTTTGCCTGGTTTGGGGATCAAGGTAATGCTGGCTTCATAGAAAGAGTCTGGAAGTTTTCCCTCTGTTTCTATTTTTTGAAACAGCTTCAGGAGAATAGGTATTATTTCCTCTTTGAATGTTTTTTTTTTTAAAGATTTTATTTATTTGACACACAGAGAGAGATTACAAGTTACTAGGCAGAGAGGCAGGCAGAGAGGGGGGGAAGCAGGCTCCCTGCTGAGCAGAGAGCCCGATGTGGGCCTTGATCCCAGGACGCTGAGATCATGACCTGAGCCGAAGGCAGAGGCTTTAACCCACTGAGCCACCCAGGCGCCCTCTTTGAATGTTTGGTAGAAGTCCTAGCAACAGCGATCAGACAACAAGAAGAAATAAAAGATATTCAAGTTGGCAAAACAGAAGTCAAATTCTCCCTCTTTGCAGATGACATGATACTTTATATGGAAAATCCAAAAGACTCCACACCCAAACTACTAGAACTCATACAACAATTCAGTAATGTGGCAGGATACAAAATCAATGCACAGAAATCAGTTGCCTTTTTATAGACTGACAATGAAAATATAGAAAGGGAAATTAGAGAATTGATTCTATTTACTATAGCACCAAGAACCATAAGATACCTTGGAATAAAACTAACCAAAGAGGTAAAGGATCTGTACTTGAGGAACTACAGAGCACTCATGGAAGAAATTGAAGAAGCCACAAAAAGATGGAAAAGCATTCCATGTTCATGGATCAGAAGAATAAATATTGTTAAAATGTCTGTACTGCCCAGAGAAATCTATACTTTCAATGCCATCCCAATCAAAATTTCACTGGCATTTTTCAAAGTGCTGGAACAAACAACCTTAAAATTTATTTGGAACCAGAAAAGACCCCAAATCACTAAGGAAATGTTGAAAAAGAAAAACAAAGCTGGGGGCATTATATTGCCTGATTTCAAGCTTTACTGCAAAGCTGTGATCACCAAGACAGCATGGTACTGGCACAAAAACAGACACGTAGACCAATGGAACAGAGTAGAGAGTCCAGATATGGACCCTGAATTCTATGGTCAAATAATCTTTGACAAAGCAGGAAAAAATATCCAGTGGAAAAAAGACAGTCTCCTCAATAAATGGTGCTGGAGAAATTGGACAGCTATGTATAGAAGAATGAAACTCGACCATTCTCTTACACCATACATAAAGATAAACTCGAAATGAATGAAAGACTTCAACATGAGGCAGGAACCTGTCAAAATCCTAGAGGAGAACATAGGCAGTAACCTCTTCTACATCAGCCACAGCAACTTCTTTCAAGACACATCTCCAAAGGTAAAGGAAACAAAAGCAAAAATGAACTTTTGCAACTTCATCAAGATAAAAACCTTATGCACAGCAAAAGGAAACAGTTAACAAAACAAAGAGGCAACCCATAGAATGGGAGAAGCTATTCGCAAATGACACTACAGACAAAGGGCTGATATCCAAGATCTATAAAGAACTCCTCAAACTCAAGGCCCAAAAAACAGATAATCATGTCAAAAAATGGGCAGAAGACATGAACAGACACTTCTCCAAAGAAGACATACAAATGGCTAACAGACACATGAAAAATGTTCATCATAACTAGGCATCATGGAATTTCAAATCAAAACCACATTGAGATACCACCTTACACCAGTTAGAATGGCCAAAATCAACAGGACAGGAAACAAGTATTGGAGAGGATGTGGAGAAAGGTGAACCCTGTCACACTGTTGTTGGGAATGCACATTGGTGCAGCCACTTTGGAAAACAGTGTAGAAGTTCTTCAAAAAATTAAAAATAGAGCTATCCTATGACCCTGCAATTGCACTAGTGGGTATTTACCCCAAAAATACAGATATAGTGAAAAGAAGGGCCATATGTACCCCAATGTTCATCGAAGCAATGGCCACAATCGCCAAACTGTGAAAAGAGCCAATATGCCCTTCAGCAGATGAATGGATAAAGAAAATATGGTCCATGTATACAATGGAATGTTACACAGCCATCAGAAAGGATGAATACCCAACTTTTGTATCAACATGGATGGGACTGGAGGAGATTATCCTGAGCGAAATAAGTCAACCAGAAAAAGTCAATTATTATATGGTTTCACTTACTTGTGGAGCATAAAGAGTAACATGAAGGACACTTGGAGAAGGAAAGGAAAAGTTAATTGGGATAAATTGGAGGGGGAGACGAAGCATAAGAGACTGTGGACCCTGAGAAACAAACGAGGGTTATGGAGGGGAGGGGATGGGGGGGATGGGTGAGCCTGGTAGTGGGTATTAAGGAGGGCACATATTTCATGGAGCACTGGGTATTGTGCATAAACACAATGAATCTTAGAACACTGGAGAAAATAAAATTAAGATGTAAAAAGGAAGCTAACAATAAATTTTTGAGATAAAATTCTAATTTTGAAATGCTTGTTTTCTCATACTAGTGGTGGTTTAGACTTACTATTTATACCTTATTGATAATCTGGATAAATTTTGCCACTAAAGCAAAAACATGAGATTGTTTTGTTTTTCTTGGTTTTTTTTAATGTACTTTCCAAATTTTCTGTAAAAATCACTACACAGTTTGAAATTATTTAGGGCTGCAAAGAAGGAAACTTCATCCCACCAATAAGCAAAAAATATAATGGTTTAAGCACAGTAGGGATGTTTTTTTGTTTGTTGTTTGTTTATTTTGATCTCATGTATTAGAAATTTTGAGATAGAGGGTACGGAGGCTGGTATTATGGTTTCAGGAAGTCTTTACCAACTCAGGATGCTTCTAACCTGGTCCATAGTCCTTAGCAGGGGCTGCTATAACTCCATCACATCCAAATTTCAAGCAGCAGTCATGAAGTAGAGGGAAAAGACAAAAAGAGCACACCTCCCTGAAGAATCAGCTTGAACTTCATGGAATCTTCCCCACGTTACCTCCAAAACATCTGTTGACAACATTGTCAATGTTGGCAGACCTTAGTCTCATGGCTTTATCTAGATAAGAGCAGTCAATTAATGTATTCTCGTAAATGGTTATATTAATCATCTGAAATAGTTTACTACAATTGCAATGAAAGAAGAGAAAAGTAGGCATCTGAGAGGCATAGAGTGTCATAATCAACTACTGTTCTGCAATCAGAAATATATGATACACAAGTTTATGTAAGAAAAATCAAAACAAAGCAAACAAAACTAAACAAAAACAAGACAAAAACATCCTGATGATATTCTGCTACTTTCTGGAAGTTAATTAATTTTTTCCCCTAGATATCCATTGTTAGCCATGAAAACAGACTTTACTAGAAGGAAAATAGTAGCTGATAGTTGGGACAGTGAAATCTTGTACTGAGTTCTCTGTTTTTGAGAACAGGAAATCTTTTGTTCATATCTCCTTGTATTTTACAAAAAAAAAGAAGAAGAAATTACGGTGCTAAGATGGACAGGAAATACTTTATGTCTATGGAGACCCTGGATGTTTGAAAGACAGTTGTCAATTTTCTCAATGTTTTATCATAAAGCCACTAAGAAAAGAAGCAATGAGTTTAAGGCAGAATCTGGTAGAGATCTTGGAATGGGAAGAGGTGACTATGAGTGATGAGAGTTCATACTTGATGTTTTCAGTTTTCACATGCAACTCAAATATTTCATGTTTGCAATATTATTTTGTTTAATTATATCTTTTTTTCCATTTGAGAGTAGTCCTTCATGACTGACCAGGTTGCAAAAATAATCATGGTAAATACCTTAGTTCATCCTTCTAATAAGCCTATTGATCTGGTCTTCCCTGTTGCCAACATCTCCACCTTCTACAAAATGGGCAGTCTTTTTCTTCATTCCCCATCATGGAGAAGGTAGTTTTAAGGGCCATAAAAAGTTGTTTGTTTCTTTGAAACGTTTTCCAACAGCATAGATCCCATGAATCAGATCCTCCATGCAGATGATGCCATATTTAACAAGAGATCAGGCAATCAATGTGTTATCTGTCAGGGCAATTCGCTTCTTGTTGATTTTGCCATAACCATGCTTATAGATCAATTCATTTACCAACTTCAGGTTTGGTTCCCCCCATGTTATACATGGTTCCACAATCCTTAGCCTGTTAACTGAAGTCTTGCTGAGCTTAACAAAGTTGCCATTGAAGATCTGGTGAAGGCAAAGAGGCTGCAACACCTTCCGAAGCTTTGGGTTCACAGCACTGATACTTCTGATCATGATGACAAATGCTAATTTGGGTTCTGCAGGTACGTAGAGGTTGCCAACTTTTCTTCCTATCCTCGCCATTTGAATCTCAGTTCTGTTCCTTGTGGTAATGCTGAGCTTTTTCATAGATAAGCTTCCTCTTTGCCTTTCAAAGCATCTTTTGAGCAAACTTCTTTCTCAGATGCTTGATCTTCAAGTCTGTGAAATTATTTCCCCTCTTCTTAAGGGTTTCTGGAACAATAGGAACCTTCTTTTCTTCTCTTCTGCACCCCCCCCCATGGTTCTAGCTGGAAAAGAGCTAATTATATCTCTTAAGCATTTTTTGAGCTGGAGTCTTCTAGGTTGACAATTCTCTTATGTTTCTGTGTGTCTTGCAAGTCTTGCAAGCAAAGGCACTGCTTGACTTTTTTGCTGAACTGTCCTTCCGAGATGTTTGTCTAGGGAACAACCTTGGATGACAGAGATACTATTTCTCTCTGGAGCAAAGTTCATCTTTTTTTGCTCTCCATTGTCTCAGTCTGTTCAGGATGTTACAACAAATACTACAGAGAGGGTGGCTTATGAACAACAGAAATGTATTTCTTAAAGTTCTGGAGGCTAGAAATCTAAGACCAGGGTGCTGTTGTGGTCTGGTGATGGCTGTCTTGTATATCACAGACTTCTCATTGTATCCTCCTATGGTGGAAGGAGTGAGGGATCTCTGTGGGGTGTCTCTTATAATGACCTCCACTCTCCTGACCTAAGCATCTCCCAAAGACCCCATCTCTTGATATTATCATATTGGACATTAGGATTTTGACATATGAATTGGGGGAGGACATACATTCAGACCATAGCAAGTATAATAAAGATCAGGTGTCCCTCTGGGGCAAAGTTCAGGCAAGCTGACAGTCCATTTAGAGATTCAGGCTCCCTAAGCTTGAGATTCCTCTCCGGCATGCATCACCTTGCATTCTTCCTGGTGCCCTGTGGGAATTGTGGCTTGGCAAAGTGGTACAAAATCATGTTGCTCTGGCTCCTGCTACTACTATAAATAATAAGCTGTCTATTGTCTCTGACTGAGGAATCTCTTATATTCTGCTGGCAACCATGAAACTGTGGCAGGCTAATGTATCAGTTGGAAGTAAATCCTTCATAGTTCTTGAGAAGCATTGAAAGGGGACTTACTAGGTTCACAATGCCTGCAACTCCCATATTTTCAAGGAAGGCTAATGATGGGACCCTCCCTTTGTTACAGTGGTTGCTTAAAGAAGGAATGGATTTGTGCCTGTGAGCAGCCATATGTAAACAGTCATGGGCTCGCAAAAATTATGCCATGGCTTAATACGGGAAGGCTGTCTGACTGTCAGAGTCCCTCTCCTTTGGGAGCATGACTGTGAGACAGAAAGAGCACCAGTGGTTGGGAGTGATGCTTATGCTAACAGATGTACTGGATGAGCATTAGAATCGGGAGGCATAGTCATGTATCTTTAATGGTCACATTCTTCAACAAGGACACCACAGCTGCTCTTGGACACCTGGGAAACCTTAATTCCCTCCAGCAGTAATACTTGTTTCTAGGGTGTGTGATTTTCCTTGCTTCTCTATGTTTACTTTTTTTTTTTTTATTATTTAAAGATTTTTATTTATTTATTTGACAGAGAAACAGAGATCACAAGTAGACAGAGAGGCAGGCAGAGAGAGAGGAGGAAGCAGGCTCCCTGCTGAGCAGAGAGCCCGATATGGGCCTCGATCCCAGGACCCTGAGATCATGACCTGAGCCGAAGGCAGGGGCTTTAACCCACTGAGCCACCCAGGCGCCCTCTATGTTTACTTTTAATATCTCTCCCTGACTGAAAGTAACCAGATTGTGCTTCTGCTTCATTTAAGAGACAAGCTAACAAAGGGAGAAAAATGATGACTTCTCCAAATTAATCCTTAACTCTAAAGATAAAGATTTGTCACAAGTTTTAACTATTTTTCTATTTTTTTTCTGGATGAAAGGATTTAGAAATCCTGATCTGACAATCAGGTGTTAAATCTGCCAGCAACAGATGCTGCTAAAACATGAATTTAAACAGCTTATTTGTGTTGGTACAACATTAAGATCATTTCAGAATAACTGATTATAATGTGCTGTAGATTTTCTACTCATTGTGTTACAACACCTGTCTTGAGAGTTAGAAGTGATATCCCTGACAATTGATCAGGTAAAATGGAACAACCTCCAAAGTCTTCAAAGAGGGGTCCAGGAAAACGAAATGTTCATTATTTTATATAACTTTAAGTTTTTCAGGTGCAATTAAGTCAAATAAAAAAAACCAAAGAAGCAAGATATGTGGGTTTTGGCAATAGCTCCTACTTTGGTCATCTAGATATTTCTAGAAAATATTTTACTCAGGCAAAACTTTAATACAAATTAATAAATGATTATCTATACCAGGAAATGAATACCACAGCCTCTGATTCTCTGTGCTAAAGTGAACATTGAGACTGAGCAGGCGGGGAGGAAATCTTACTTAGCTTTTCTCAACTAACGTTAACACAAAATTTAGACCATTTTACTACAGCCAGTAATCCTCATATGCCATGCATGAGACAATTTACTAAGTGGAAAATACAATCTCACTATCTTACTATCTAGCACAAAATGAATGCATAATGCAGATTTAGTGGAATAAGATTGCCAGCTCTGGTAATTTTTGCTAAAATAATAGTAGGTAATTTCATAATATATCCAAAGAGATATGGATCTCTCTCTCTTACTCTCTGTCTCGTGTGTGTGTGTGTGTGTGTGTGTGTGTGTGTGTGTGTGTGTGAGTGTGGGAGTAACTATACATATCCTGGATCTGGATCTCCTGACTTTATATTTAATAATCACAGAGATCCCTTATGTTGAGCCAAACCATTGTTTCCCAAAGAGTGTTTTATGAAATACCAATTATGTTAAATCAAAAATTTAATATGGAAAAATTAACATGCCAAAATGTTTAGAAACAGTACGTTTCAAAACTTGGCATATATAATCTGCTTTCATAGAGTCCCAATGCTAATGATCCTAATTTAAGTTTCTGAGAATTTGTGCACCATAGAAAACTCTTTAATTTTTAATGTCATATTCCCAATCTTACATAGCAAGAAAATATTTTGAATAATATTAACCTCACATAGAACCTGTGTTCTGTGTAACTGCTGTTTGCAATTGAACACTCTATAAATTGGGGTGTACAAAAAATTTCTCCATTTTCTTTTCTTTAAAAAAAAAAGCTTTTTTAATCACCATCATAATCTCTGTGATTTGCTGGATAGTAGGGTGTGATGGGGTAAAGATGAGAAACAAATTCAAAAGTGCCAATTTGCTATACTATATTTAGACCTTTCTAGTTCAAAGCAATTTCTGGCCAAAATAGACTCTTTTTGGTAAATAGTCAGAAGCTCAGAGACTCTTCTTGCCTCTAATTGCAATCCTAGATGAACCTGGATTCAAGTGGGAATTTTCTGTTGATCATGATGCCTAGGGATAGGGATTTTTGCCTCAGACACAGTAAGTGGTCTTGAGCAGTGGTCTTAATGGCCTTGTTTGAAGCTTGTCCACTGAATTGTCTGCTGGAATTTACTATAGGCATCTGCACTGGTGTGCCCATGGTCTGTCCTACTGGCATGGTCAAATCTCTGATGACTTGGCCTCACTTTGGTTTTCCCTGACATTACAGATCTCCGGGTCTCAGCCAGATTTGGTTTTCCAACCATCATGTCAGAGCATTCTTATGTCTTTCTTCTGAATTCTCAACTCAGCTGGCCTTCTCTTCCTCTCCAGCACACGCGGGAATTCCTAGACTCATTTCACACCACAGAAAAGCGTAACACAAGCCCTCTCTATGTCTGCATATCAAGGGCAGCTTTCACACAACACTGTGGGTGCCGTGAATGCACAGGTGCACTTGTTTCAGGTGATCTTCTTCCACATTTCCAAACGTGAACCAGATGGCCTCAGCAGCTTTTGACAGCTTCTCCTTAGACTCTTTGGAACCTGTCTTACATCACCTCCCCATTCCCCCCCCCCAAATTCCTATCTCTTGACCCTGAAGAGATGAGATTGTTTAAAATGAAGAAAACTGAACTCCTTGTAGAAAATAACAGTCAGTAGAGTGTAGTTTCAAAAGCCTCAGCTCTGGACATAGCGTTCTTGAGTTTGAATCTACCTTCTAAACCTTAAAGCTGTGTCAACTTGGACAAGTTAATTAAACCCTCTTAGTCCCACATTTCCATACCTGTAGAAAGAAGATAATACCAGAAAGTTGTAAAGATTGACTAGATAGTGTGTATTAGGTGCTTGAAATTATCTCAGGAAGCTGCTCAATCAAAGCTATGTATTGACATTACTTCTCTCCCTTTTCCTGCCCAAAGCCTTCTGTTTCTGTTTGTAGGTGATGCAACTTCACATTTGAAATTCTCTTTAACCTACTTTTTATAGTAAACTACTGTAACAGGTTGACCTGACGTAGCTCTCAAGACTATTGTGTTGCTTTGGAAAAACAACAGCAATAATAACAACAAACTATGCAAACTGAGAGTCAAAAATGACCAATGGCTTTATTGTTCTACCTAATATCTACCCTTCTCCTGAAATCTTGAGAACCATCGATTTAACAAATTAAGAATCACTGAGCATCACAATTCAAGTGAAATTTTAAAAATCCATGGGTTAATATTACCAGAGATATATGTGGAGAAAGGGAAACTCTCTTACACTGTTAGTGGGAATGAAAGCTGGTATAGCCACTCTGGAAAACAGTATGGAGATTCCTCAAGATGTTAAAAATAGAGCTACACTATAACCCAGCAATTGCACTACTAGGTATTTACCCCAAAGATACAGATGTAGTGAAAAGAAAGGGCACATGCACCCCAATATTTATAGCAGCAATGTCCACAATAGCCAAACTGTGGAAGGAGCTGAGATGTCCTTCAACAGATGAATGGATAAAGATGTGGTACACATATACTATGGAATATTATTCAGCCGTCAGAAAGGATGAATACCCACCATTTCATCAACATGGATGGAACTGGAGGGGATTATGCTAAGTGAAATAAGTCAAGCAGAGAAACACAATTATCATATGGTTTCACTCATATGTGGAACATAAGGAATAACACAGAAGACCATAAGAGAAGGGAGGAAAAACTGAATGGGGGAAATCAGAGGAGATGAACCATGAAAGACTATGGGCTCTGGGAAACAAACTGAGGGTTTCAGAGGGGAGGGGGGTGGGGAGATGGGATAACAGGTCGATGGATATTAAGGAGGGCAGGCACGTGTTGTGATGAGTAATGGGTGATATATGCAACTAATGAGTCATTTGAATATTAGGTAGGAAACGTACCTGTTTGTCTTTCTTTTCTGTCTCAGTCTGTTGCAAAGCCTCTGCCCCTCTGTTTACCTACCTTTCTAACTTTTCTGCCAAGGAAGAATAAGTTGCTGGTTTAGTCACTGTATCTCATTCTATCAGTGGGCTGGGCTACCATGGCTTACACATAGAAATCAATTCCATTTTACGTACCACCTGAATATGGATGGATGGTCTTCTCAAAGCAGCTCTATTATTCCTGAGTGCTCTGTTTCAGCTTCTCTGTGATTGGTGAGTAAGGTAGTCCTGTCATATGCAGTCATATCAACTTCTCAGGAAGTAGATTCAGAGTCTGCTCTTCCCGTGTGGTCTTCCCCATTCGAATAAGTAGAGAACAGGTTCTAAGGCTGCTGCTCCAAGAAGAGTCATCAAGCACATGTTGGCAGAGCCCCAGAGCAAGGAAGCGAAGAGAGAGGGAAGTAAAGGGAGGGACTCCCTGTGCGCTTCCTTCCCTTCATTATTAACCAAGTCGAGGTCTTAATACAAAGTCATATTATGAAAAAGGGCATAGATTCATTACTCTTAGAAGTTTAAAATTCTGAAAATCTGAAAGTGACCTGATTTTACCAATGATGAATCTGGCCCTGAGGAGACTGCCTGGA
Source organism: Ailurus styani (assembly GCA_002007465.1). NCBI lineage: Eukaryota > Metazoa > Chordata > Mammalia > Carnivora > Ailuridae > Ailurus > Ailurus styani. The sequence continues at coordinate 2,999,434 of LNAC01000005.1, read as the reverse complement.
AAAAGAGAATTTCTCATAGCAGGTGGCTACATTTATTTTCAATATAAATGTAAGGGATTTTTCTTCCATTTTTATCTCCAAGAGTAGCTTCCTATGTTAATTTTTTCTCTACAGTTGTACTTTCTTAACCAACCTCAAGGTGAATTATAATGGTATACTTGACCTAATTATGAGTTTCAGAGAAATGAATGTTATTTATGGCAATACCTTAATGGTAAGCCGATTTGCATGCCACTGAAGTCAGTGATTCCTGTCTTTTTAGAACTACCACATGCTCTCATGCTTTAGTGTAATTTTGAAAACTGCTAATGTGGCCACCTCTCATTTTAAATGGTTATTCTATTTTAAAACCACATGCACTGGATTCTCTGTTTAAAATCTTTTCCTTCTTCAAATTACAAAAACAACCATTTTTAAAGGATTATATTCTCACTAAGGACATTATTTTATTATTGTATTTGTTTTGAAAAAGGTTGAATGTCAGACAGATATTAAAAAAAGTCAGAAATCAAATCTGAAGAATGTCTATTTTTTTAAATCAATTTTTCCAGTTTCAGGATTTATGCCAGGAAAAAAAAAAAAAGATTGATGCTAGCCGTCCTCAGCAGCACCTTTTCTTTTAAGAGTTTCTATAAATAACTTTTCATAAAATGGAATTACTGCATTCAACATAGAATGATAGAACAATTTTGGGGTGAAAAATCGTCAGTTTCCTCTCTAAGCCATGTTGTCCTTTCCCTTTGTGAGGCGACAGCAAAGGCAGTTTAGCACTGCCTTCTGTTAAACTTTATTTAGGAAATTAGCCTCATGGACTCAATTTTGTCAGTATCCACAAAATCCACATGCTGTAGTGCCCACAAGAAAGGAAGGGAAATGGAGAACTCAGTCAAATACCTACTAGGATAAATCTGTGTAAAGACAGATTTTCAGAGTATCTTCATAGTGGTCATTTGAAGGTGATATTGTAAGATCTTTAAAAAAATTCCTCTTCCAAAATTTCCATTTTCATTTAATGCACTGATTATTGAGAACACAGCTCCCTGCTGGGCACTGGGTAAGAGTGATGGAGAAACAGAGAACTGACAATATGGCTTGGGAAAGAACATGGAACAGTTTTACAACACTGGGAAGCAACAACTGTGTCAGTTTAAGGGAAGCAGCAGAAATCCAGAGAAGGGAGAGCTGTAAATCAAGCATAGGGTGGCACACAGTGTAAATCACCTCCCTTCTTCCATCCTTTCCTTCCACCTTGATACCAACCTTCTGCTGCCCACCTTACTTTTGATTATACACCACTACTATCATTTCTTCTTGACTGTCTTCCTTAACTTGCTCTCTCCACTGCAGAGTAAGATGCCCTTTCAAAGTTTTATGTTCTTGTACTCTGCCACATTGTTGAAGCCCAAGTTACAGATGTCCTCTGGAGGCAGGAAATTTATTTCACAATTCATTTATCCTGAACATAGATAGTCATGTTGACTATGTAGTAGGGGGGTCTCCAATTGGCTGGAATGAATAGGAATGACTTTTAGATGAAATGGGACTTGAGATAAATCTCAGAGTGAAGTGATGGGAACTTTACTGCATGCTCTGATAGATCACCCTCACTTGCTCTTAGGACTATGGAAATGAATCAGATCAAAACATTGCATAAGATCATTCAAGCAGAACTATTGAAGGATATAAATTGTGTTCTTCTGTGGAGGAACATTGATGGCTATCATTGAACAAATATTCATAAAAGCTCCCCTTAAAGTATATTGGGTATTCATGACTTTGTGTTATTTGTCCTTATTAAGGTTGATACTTGGGGATGCTTGGCATCATTTGTTTTGTTCAAGTAAGTTATCATAAATAATGTGCTTAAAGAATTTGGTCTAAATATTCAGTTGTTTTCCAGGACTGGTAAATGTTCTGTTAGGTCTCTCCACTATTGTGTTAATGTTAATGATGAAGCGTCTCTTGGTTTAAAATGGCTTGGTGCCAGATAAGTCAGGTAATTCATCACAGTGGGTTATTTATATGGACTTGTATTAGTTGTGTCTCTTAACAACTGGTTAACTCAAAAAGAATCAGTCAATCGTAGAGACTCTGACTAGCTGAATCAGCTGACATCGACTAACGATCTTTTTTCCTCTCCATCTCTTTGCCATTTCATCATTTAGACTTGGGTTTAGGAAGGTGGGCATTAGTAAAATGTCAAACAATTAAAAGAATTCATGTGTGAAATAATCTATCTGTTCTATAATGAGTAAAAAATTGTGTTTGGCAAAGAACAGGATTTAAACACCTTTCAAGATTATTACTAAGGTAACAAGAGCCAAAAATAGATTGCCGCAAACTAATGTAGTCATTTCTTTTTACTTTGTTCTTTTTCATACTACTTTATCATCAACTTAGAGCTCTTCAATCTTCAAAGCATGAGTAAGAAAAAGAGTTATAGCCACCCTTCAAACTTATTAAAGTCTCTATTCATCTTCAACCCATACAGGCCCTACTTTAATTTGGAGTTCACCTTTAATTAAAACATCCTGTAAATAGTGGTGATGAGTTGTGTGTTTGGGGAAACTCATTTTCTGTATTATTGTCTTCCAAATAACACATCACTAATTAATTTGTCTTTAGATTCTTAACCTTTTGGGAAAAAAAATGTAGATCTTGTGCCCTTCAAAAGTTCTGCTTGAATGAGTGTTCAGGGTTTTGAGTTGATTCCTTCTAAGGGTATGATATTTTTTCCCCTTCATTTTCCATTGTCATCTTTAAGACAGATGGGATCACGTGAAAGAATGAGGTGGGTGATAGAAGAGGAAAACAGATTTCCAGTAAGGGAGACTATTTCTATTTCTATCACTTTGTCTCTTCTATATACTGACTATATAATTTTTAGTGAATTGTCATGATCTGGATTTGAATTAGCCAAAATGTTTGTCAGGGAATGATCACAGAAAGATCAGCACTTCTTTCTGGATTCCAATTATAACCACATAGCAATTTTTATAGTTTCCAGATCACTTTTACATTTACTTACTTTGAGTAAATCAGGGTCACACAAAACCCCTGTGAATTAAATGTGAATATTCCCATTTAACAGATGTGAAATCTGTCAGAGAGGAGGTAACTCAGTTTAGGTCACCCAACCAGTCATCTCTGACAGGATTTGAATCCAAATCTTTTGACTCTTCAGTCTTTTCAGTTTTTGTCTTCTATTATTATTATTTGTGGAAAGCAAGAGGAAAAGAGAGAATTTGGTAGGGACTATCTTAACTGTGATTCATATTTATTATAGTCTCATAATAATGAACCAATTGTTCAGAGCAAAGATTTCCTAGATGAGAAGTCTTATGTTGGCAGGAATAGGTGGGTCTAGGACCCTCTCTATGCTGGGTAAACAAATGCTGCAGCAGACAGTAGGATGCTACAATGAGAAGCCATCACCTAACTGTCCTCTGAGCACCTCGATGTCCACTCATTTTCTGAAGGGAGATCTGAGCGGCACACCCTCATGTCCATTCCAGGCCCGTAGGTCATTGTTTGGCTTTGATTTTCAGTAGAAAAGAAAGGAGCTCTGATCAGACAAATACATGATTTTATTTAATTTCAAAAAGAGTCACCTTGGTTGTGTTGAGAATAGAGTAGTGGGCAAAGATACAAGCAGGGAGGAAGTTCATGCAATAATCCATAACTGTTCATGGAGGCCTGGAGCAGGACAGTGGTGGGAGAGGTGTTAAGAAAAGGAAACAAGATGGGATGGGGAAGGAGACAAACCATAAGAGACTCCTAATCTCACAAAACAAACTGAGGGTTACTGGGGGGTGGGAGGGTAGGGATGGGGTGGATGGGTTATGGACATTGGGGAGGGTTTGTGCTATGGTGAGTGCTGTGAAAGGTGTAAGCCTGATGATTCACAGACCTATACCCCTGGGGTAAATAATAAAAAATATATATAAAATAAAATAAAATAAAATGTCTAAAGAAAAAAAAAAGAAATGATCATATTCTGGATACAAAGTGTCATATAGCTGCTCACTGATGTCACTGGTTTCTTCAATACTTACCTTGCTCATCTATTCTATTCCTCATCCTCAATCATTTCACTGCTTCAGATCCTCAAGGATTGAAGCTAAGGGACAAAAGATAGAGAAGAGTCAAAAGATACTTGGCTGCTGGAAATGTGATCTGGTGTGCTGTGCTCTCTGGGTGACAGATATCAAGGCCCATATTCTATATTGGGGATTTTTATTCGTTTGACTGTTACTCTTTCAAGATCCAAGTATTAGATTCTTCCAAGTATAGTTTTCCAGTGGGGCTAAAAACTTCTTCTATCACTACTTATATTTTCCCCTCTGTTCCTATTTTCCAGCAATTTGCTCCACAACAGACTTGCCTGAAGGAGGTCTTTTGGATAGAGACATTTCAGTGTAACTCAGCTTAACTCTGCAGGGTTTACACAGATCCCTCAGGAAACACGGATATTTCTCCCACACATATCGTAGTACAGTTTTCTTCCTCTATAGGCCTCTCTTTCTCTTCTTGTAGACTTGATTTTAATTGTGTCATCTATAACTCATATGCCAGGCTCTGAACTGACAAAATTTCAAAAGATATAAGACTAACTCTTCAGGCAGTTCTCCCAGAGTATGCTTCACTTGGTAGGGTAGAGTGCAAAATGTCCCAAATTCTCCATTTATTCCTGTGCTCACATCCTTTCAACATGACTGTAGCTCCTCTCATCAAGCGGTGGAGTCCACTTCTCCACTCCTTTTTTTTTTTTAAGATTTTATTTATTTGACAGAGAGAGATTACAAGCAGGCAGAGAGGCAGGCAGAGGGAGAGGGAGAAGCAGGCTCTCTGCCAAGCAGGGAGCCCAATGTGGGACTCAATCCCAGGACCCTGGGGTCATGACCTGAACTGAAGGAAGCCGCTTAACCGACTGAGCCACCCAGGCACCCCTGCTTCTCCACTCTTAATTGCAGACTTAAGCTGAGTTGGTAAAAGCAATGCTGGACCTGTCCCAAGGCTCCGACTCAAAAGACCTTGCACATTCGTACTCTCCCACTTGGGACCCCTTTCCTCCTCTGCCATGTGTGCAAGCGTGGGCTGAACTGCTAAAAGATGAGAGGCCACCTAAATGAGCCATCTCAGCTGAAGTCCCACTTCAGATAAATCAGCCATTTGCCTCTGACCAGACAGCTGAATGCAGAACAATGACCCCAGCCAAGACCAGGAGACTGCCCGCTTGAATGCAGCTCTAATAGTTGAGCTGCAGAACTATGAGCTAAATCAGTGGTTGTTTTTGTTTATTTGTTTGTTTTATCAGTAATCTATTTTAAGTTTTTATTTTAATCACTTGTTGCTCATCATGACAAGTTCATTCCTTAATCACCATCACCTGTTTTACACCCCCCCCCACCTACCTCCCCTCTGGTAACCACCAGTTTGTTCTCTACAGTTGTCTGTTTGCTTCACTCTTTTTTACCCTTTGCTCATTTGTTTTGTTTCTTAAATTCCACATGAGTGAAATCATGTATCGTTTTTCTCTGACTGACTTATTTCACTTAGCATTTTACTCTCTAGCTCAATCTACATTGTTACAAATGGCAAAATTTCATTTTTTCAAGATTCAATATTCAAGACTTTCTTTAAATATCTTCAAGGTCAGTGATAGCTTAGAGGTCATCAACCTGAATTTTAGTGCTTAACGTTAAATAAATTCTCTAAGGATAGTGCATTGTTTTCTTTCTAGAATGCTGAGGCATTAAATAAATATTGTTAGCTTTGGAGATTCAGCCAAAAGTGGGATAAGGGAAAGTCTTATTTCGGCATCTTTTTAAAAATTATTTATTTAAATTCAATTAGCCAATATATTCAGCATTTTTTCAGCATCTTTTTTAAGTTGTAAAGACCATATATGCTTCAGCCTATAAGAAGCAACATAGAATGAGTGGTGACATGTATGACTTCAAAGTCCTACTTAGAAATAGGAGCACTCACTTATTAGATAACCCAGGAAACTTAGTTAACTTCTTTGCTGCTTAGTTTCCATACAGTAAAATGGGAATAAAATTGTACCTATGTCACGTGTTGTGTGGATCAAATGAGATATATCTGAAACAATTAAAACAGTACTTTCATAGGACACAGTGTATCATTAGTATGTAATAGAATACTGTGTCATTAGTACAGTATATACTGTAGTATAGTATAGCATGGTGTACATATTATAGAGTATATGTGGTATAGTATAGCACAGTGTACGTAGTATATAACATATAATATAGTATAGCAGAGTATATATAGTATATAGCATATATTATATAGTATAGCATAGTATACCTAGTATATAGCATACATTATATAGTATAATATAGCACAGTGTACATAGCATATAGCATATATGGTATAGTATATTTTAGCACAGTATACATAGTATATAGCATATATGGTTTAGTATAGCATAGGGCAGGGAAAGGTATAACAAGTCTACAATAAAAATATATTGAAAATCGCTTTCTGGAATTATCAGGTAATTCCATGTAGTTGTAGAATTCTATATAATTCCACATAGCTACTATGCTATTTCCATTTGCAATCATTAGCAATATTGGGTGTCTATGATGCTGTATGGCTTAAGAATAATTTAATATAAAACATAAAATAACAAATGTAGGCAAATTTATAAGAAATTATTGATGTCACTTGAAATATAACTTTATCAGTGACACCAAGCTTGAGGTTCTGAGTCCCGGTCTTAAATTCTGCAAATGACTGGCTGAAAGCCCCCACCAAATTTTTTTTTTATTATGTCTTGTTTTCATCTACCAAAGTAAACTATATATAAACAAATTTGGAGTCAGGAATTTTAATAAATTAAAATGTGATAAATGAGTTGAGTATTGCTAGCATCTCTATCCCTATTTATACTGGTTAGTTTGTGTTTTTTGTTATTAATTATTTTAATTGAGTATATCAGTTTTCCTATTGGTAGATCTACTATTGATACTGTTCGACATCAACAATTTTCAATTAATGGCGCCTGCCATTCGATATTGTAGAAGTAATTATTTCAGTGATTATCCCAGCCAGTGTCCATAAGATAGAGGGTAAAATAATGTCTACAAACACAAAGTTATGAATAATTGAATGTAACTTGTGAATGTCTCAGCAGTTTTAAAACACTTTTTTTGTTTTCGTTTTTTTGTTTGTTTTAAAACACTTTTAAATCAAATATCCCATAGAATGATGCAACTACCAAATTAACAGTTTTTAAGCAAATAAAATCATAGAGACTCTCTCATTAAATAACTTCTGATTAGTTAAGTACCTAATCATCCATGGTCGAAAGCTGATAAGATGCAAAAGAATAAACTTTTCAGTTACAATTCTGTCACCTGCATGTCTGTAGCACAGTTAGAAAAGCATAGCGAGGGTGACAATTTTTCTTTTCACAAAACTTCCTTCCAATGTGAACGCTGAATTTCTCTTGTCATTATTTTCCGCACAAGAAGCATTCAAATAATTTTGAATCTTATTACTGTATGTGTGACAGAGCCAGTATTATCCTTGGCAGCATCTTATCGTCGATTAGTCTGAGTCGGATGAAGGCTTCAACGAAGCATAAAAGGCACGACCATTTAGACGACACTTGCTAAGCTTGTAAGTGTTGCCACATACTTCTTCAAGTCCTTTTATGGTTAAAATTTTGTTAAGATGCAGGTTATAACCCTTGCTGTTTTGACACCCTTTTACTTTCCCATTCAGACTGTCCCTACTTCAGTGCACTGGAGCTCTGATAATCCTGTGAAAATTGATGCCATCATCACAGTGGATCAGAAGGCATATGGACTGTTTTCTTGTCAGACTGATGACCTGCTTCTGTAGCACTTCATACTAGTTGTCTTCCAGGCCCCAACAGCAGAGCTTACTATGTCAATAAAGAAGTCATGCCATTGTTAAGAGATTCTCATTGATATAACTGTTTTTTTTTTAACTGCCAAAAATCTGTCACTGTATAAAGCTGGTAGGCAAGAAACATAAGTTCCTTCATTTTTCTTCAACTGAACTAAATTTCTACCACAAACTCTCATTTGTGCCAAGTGGCAGAAACTGTCGCAATCAGTTCAGCATCCTCACTGGTTTCTCCATGTTCTGAAGGGCGTAAGTATTATGAAGGCTCTGAGAGTTGGGCAGCCCACACTGATGCCCAAAGATACCTTTATATTACTGTGGGGGGTTTGGTCCTTGAATATCAATGTTACAACCTCTTCATCTCAACTGCAAGTGACCTTCAAATGCCCTAGATCTCTGGGGCATTTCCACTCTGGAAGGAGAAAATATTTCAGTGTTCCATGAGTCTTGTTCATAAGATAGGTCCTTTATGATACTGACCTAAATCCACATTCTTAGAATCTCAAGTATATATCTTTTATTTTTGAACTATGCAAACAATACAATTTTGGAATCTTGCCACCTTTCTGGACTCTACTCAAAAAAGAGGGATAAAGGTCCCTCTGTCTGTATTCCCCAAGTTTCTTCAGTAGACTCAACAACATTTCTGCTCCTTATGTCCATCTTCTCTTCTCATTATAAATTTTTTATGCATTGTGTGCTATCTTGATATTTATTGATGCTTATAAATCTATGTTCTTTTATATTTGGAGAATTACATTTTCAGATTATCTATACTAATCCTCTCTTGCTTTAATAGAAATTTCTAAGTCTAGTCTAATTTGATGAATGACTAGAACCTCCAAATGAAATACCAAGGATTAATTTCAAACTTAATCAATCTATTACATTGATTTTTTGAGCCCATAACTATGTATAAGTAACATTATTCCTATTATTTTCTCTAGATAATTATTATATAGCTTTGCCAACGATAGCAATTAGTCTGTTGGTTTTTAGTGTTTTCCCAAATATCCCCAAGTCAGTCTTTTCTTTAAACTTTGGTTTGAATTTCTCTTTATAAGTACTCGTCAAATATGTACTTCCAGTTCTCCAGAGGACCTCTTAGATACTTGCCAGGAGTCTGCTCATCATTGTACTATAATATATCTTGGTTAAGAAACCAAAGTCCTATCTTTTCATGTCATCGATATAACCATCTGTTTTCCTTCTCATTCCTTCTTCACTTTTAATGTTATTTCGGTTCTAATTCCCAAACTTTTGAGTGTCACACAAAACATGTTTACCTTAAGGCATTCATTCATTCATTCACTTTTTCTTATATCTCAAGTCTGTACATTGGAGAGGCTTGGTAACCATTAAGATAAGGCCTCTGAGAGAAATAATTGAACATATAATTCTATTAACTGAGTGCTATGATTAAATACGTAAAAACTGAGAGTGTGAGTGGTATCAAGATAAGAATCTTGTAGAAGTTCATATCTCAGCAAAGTCTGGAAATAGATAAGTAGATGAAAGTTATTAGGCAGCCATCAGGTAGGAATTACTGCAATGAAACATGTCCATTGAGAGGGGGGCAAGATGATAGAGACATATGGGTGCTTCTAAAAAAAATAAGTTAGCTTGTTTTAACAAAGAAATGATTTTAAAGTGAAAGTGACAAAACTGGGAGCCAGATCATAAGCACTTTTGTGGGCCATGCTATGGGATTTGTATTTATTGTAAAAACTAGGGAGTCCTTTGAGGAATTTTTAGTAGGGGAATATTGAGTATCCATTATATGTTATTTTATGTATCTTTCACATGAATGATATGAAGGAGCTGATATTCACCAAGGTTAGGAAACATTTCAAAGCTAGATGCTTCTTCCATCGTGTCTCTTTTACAGTGGTCAAAACAAAGTAGCAACAAGAGGAATGGAAATATAGAGTCAATAAAATAATAGGGCATTATGGCCGAATAACTGTGGAGTTAAAGGAGCTTAAAGAAAAAATAGAGACTATGTTTTAGACAAATCAAGTTTGAAATCCCTGAAGGTTATCTATGCAGAGATGTAAATAAAGAATTTAGCTATATGGTTTGTTGTTCAGGAACTGAAATCTGGGGTAAAGATACAGATTTGGAAGAATTGTTCCTGGCTGATGGATGACATGAGAATGAATAAAAGTGTTCATACAAGATTTCGATATAAGAACAGGAGAGGGATAAATAGGAGCCCTAAAAAAACACACTCGCATGTAAAGGATGAGTCCAAAACTGTAAGCCTGAAAAGAGATCCAAAAGAAATGGCAAGAGAGGGAGGACTTACACCAAGTCATGTTGATATTAGGGAAACTCAGAGAGGAGGGCAGATATTGCTACAGTTAGGGCAAGGGAAGACTAAAATGTGACATTGTCTTGTGTCCTAAAGGCAAATTGTTACTGTGAAGTTGTCGACAGAAGGAAAATTTCAATGGTGTGAGTAACAACCACTAGGAGAACTACTTCTATGGTGTTCTTTGGGCATGAAGACCATGCCTTGGGCAGTTCCCCAGTTCAGGATTGAGACATGAGTGAGATTTGAGGAAATAGAAAGGAAGAACCTTATCGCTTGGAGGAAACCAAAATTAGGGGAATGAAGAATTTAAATGTTTGTTTTGCATTTAACCATGGGAGAGATTGGGTGCTTTTCTAGCCCAAGAAAGAAGAGCTAGCACTGGGGAGATGGTTATATATAAATGTGAGAGGAAATATTTGATTGAGTGAGGTTGCTGAAGAGGAAGAATGAATTAGGAATGAGAAGATAAAACAGAAAATCATTATCCAGCCTGACAAGACTCGTTTGGCTTACTGCCATATTTTAGATTCACACTCTATGAATGAACAGTCCCATATGGTAGCTCTTAGCCACATGTAGCTCTTGAGCCCTTGAGAAGTGGCTGGTCCCAAATGAAATGCACTGAAATTATAAAATACATAGTTTTAAAAAATATCTCAAATAATTTTTTATTGAATACATATTGAAATGGAATCATTTTAGATTAAGTGGGTTGAGTAAATTGTTTTATAAAAATTAGTTTTGCCTTTTTCTTTTTAATGTGGCTGTTAGAAAAATTCAAATTGCATGTGTATCTTATAATAAATTTATTTTGCACATTGTTGCTCTAGGAAGACCTCGAACCTCCAGTTAGAAACAGACTTTCCTTGGCTGCAAATCATGTCAGTAACCATCACCACATGTATGACTCCAAAGGCTGGGCCCAGATTTCTTCCTATGAACCATTTTTATTTTGTGGGCACCTCTTTCAGAGATCAAGTCTGACATAGTAAGATCGGGATAGAGGACTCTTCTGTTATTTAAATCTCCAGTGACATGTAGTTCCTTCTCTTTATCACATGTCATGTTCTTTTACTGGTTCTAATTTTATTTTGTTCCTAAGCAATTATTTTTGTTGTTGTTGGTATGACATCCTTTATTTTATCCTTTTTTGAGGTTTTATTCTTACCTCATAATGGGCTCAAGCTCTTTTTCTTCCTCTCAAGCAGAGATTGATCATTTTTAATGCAAAGATAATTTGTCCCATATTCAATAGGAAGACAAATGCAGCCAATTCTACAAGTGATTTGATTAGTATCTTTAAAGGTCTTAGGTCCCAGGTTGGTCCACTTTCCTTTGCCTCTCACCATGAACATGTTCCCTGTAAACTGCTAGATACGTGGCCTTTTTGCTACACTTCTCAGTCCTGAGCTTCTGATCAAGAAAAAACTCTCAGCAACTCTTATTTCTAGCTTGTTGGCACACTTTTCTCTTCCACCATGCTACCCCTGCTCATAGGCCCTCATAGCCCCTTGCATACCAAAAATGATATCAATCATTTTTACCAGGGAGGGGTCATCTCCTTCAGAAAACAAAATACAAACCGTTGGCCCAATTCTAAATTTCTTGCTTATCACTCCTTGTCCCTTGCTGGGCCTGTTAACTGAGATCTGGTATTTAAAAACACTGTATTTTATCTTGCCTACTGAAAAGCCAATGAAAGTTAGAAAGGTTACATGAATATCTATAGTTTAACTTCAATCACCATCGCCCATTATGGCGTCAGTCTTGGTATTCAACCTCAGTACTAATTTAAAGATTTTTTTTTTTTTATTTGACACAGAGAGAGATCACAAGTAGGCAGAGAGGCAGGCAGAG
>LNAC01000005.1:2906048-2987268 GCA_002007465.1 Ailurus styani | reverse complement strand
GATCCCAGGACCCTGAGATCATGACCTGAGCCGAAGGCAGAGGCTTTAACCCACTGAGCCACCCAGGCGCCCTAAAGATTTTAAACATAAACTCAAGGTCCTTCCGAGGCTCTATGAAGAGTCTAAAAATTAGGTCTAAGTTTTGGTGAAGGTAGTTTTTAACTTGTGTGATACAATTAATTTATTTATAATGAAACTTTAATTAGAACTCTCTTTAGTTCCTATATTTTTCAGTGCTCCCCTCGACAGTATTCTTAGCCATGAGAAAGAAAGGATATGGGCGCCTGGGTGGCTCAGTGGGTTAAAGCCTCTGCTTTCGGCTCAGGTCATGATCTCAGCGTCCTGGGATCCAGGCCCGCATCAGGCTCTCTGCTCAGCAGGGAGCCTGCTTCCTCCTCTCCCTGTCTCTCTGCCTGCCTCTCTGCCTACTTGTAATCTCTCTCTGTGTGTCAAATAAATAAATAAAATCTTAAAAAAGAAAGAAAGAAAGAAAGGATATGTTTATTTTATTACTATTAACTGGAAGACAATATGTAGCTTTGGTTAAATTCCTTCACAAAAAGATTATTCTCTTGCTATATATGCTCTCCTTCCCAGCTGCCCTTTATGACATGATATTCATTGTTAATATCCTGCTTCTATAATTTTCCTGTATGTTCTGAAATAAAGGAACAGTTGTGAAAATGCCTCTTTGCTCGCCTTATAGAACAGAAAGAAAACTTGAGGAAGACATTTTCCTTTCTGCTAGTTTTTAATTAGAAATCCTTTTAGAATAGCAATTTTTTCCTTAACTTTCTATTTATGCAATTACATAGGGATTTCAATTCCAGATTGCCGATACTGTTCACTCATTTAAGAACTGAAAAAATCTAAATAAAACTAAAAGTGAATAATTTTCAAGAAAATCTTTTTACTGATGAATGAAATAACATACACAGGTTTGAAAGTTTCAGAGTTTGACAATGATTCTTCTTTGAATATATATTATAAAATATTATGTATAAATATTATATTATATATAATTGATATATATATTGTCCTATACTTATATGAGCTCAAGGTGTTCAAAATGTTGATTTAATAAATTTATATATTGCAATGTGATTACCACCATAGCATTAGCTAACACCTCTAACATGTCCTATAATAATTATTATTTTTTTTTGTGGTGAGAACATTTAAGATCTAGTCTCTTAGCAACTTTGAAGTATATATTACAGTATTGGTGACTTTAATCACACTGCTGTGTGTTAGATCTTCAGAACTTATCCATCTTCTAGTTGAAAATTTGATTTTACTTATCTACATTTTCAACAAATTATGCTCCACTTTCTAGAGAGATCTAGCTACTTAGTTATGAATGATTTCAGTGTTCAATCTTTCTGCCTGTCATATTTTCATCGAAAACCAATATATGTGTTTCACAAACTGGGATTGCTCTGAAATGAATTAGCTATTGGCCGCTAATAGCAAAAAAGTAAAAAGGTGAAAATAGATTAATGCTGTTAAAAATGCATCAGCAAATTATTCTTCAATAGCTGCCTTTAAAGTGGAAATTGCCTTAAGTGATTTTTCTCTCTTACAAAAAGGCCACTGTCTCTCTCTTCGGTAGTAAGCCATGGTCAGTTCTAGTGCTAAGCCTGGCACAAAGATTCCTGAGGGTTACTGAGCTGCATGGTGTAAACACATCCTTTGTCATTCCTAATCATCAACTGTAAAGAAAATTTTAAGCAAGATTTTTGATACTATTATGGTCAGAGAGGTTGTTCAGAGAAGACAGGGGTAGGATGAGAAGAAATTCTTTGGTGACTAATGTGGATATTATTATTTTTTAAGATTTTATTTATTTGACAGAGAGAGAGAGAGAGAGAGAGAGAGAGAGAGCCAGAGAGGGAACACAAGCAGGGGGAGTGGGAGAGGGAGAAGCACACTTCCCGCCAAGCAGGGAGCCGGATGCGGGGCTCGATCCCAGGATCCTGGGATCATGACCCAAGCCAAAGGCAGATGCTCACCTGAGCCACCCAGGCACCCCCCAAATGTAGATTATTGAGTGCTGACTATACCTGTATCCATGCTAAGATCATAATGCTGTGGTCACCTGCCCCTGAGAAGACAAGGGGGTTCAGCTCAGTTGCCACAGAAAGCACAAAGAAATGATGTCTTTCAGAAGAAAATCTTTAATTGTTACAGAATGAGCTGAGTTAATTCTAACCAAATTTCACTGCTCTACATAACTCCAGAAATATCCAAAGGATGCAGACATCAATATTGGAACACAAGGCTCTCTGGTTTATGTAACAGAGGAGGTCTATTGGAAACATCCAGAATTTCTTAGGCCACAGACCACTATCTATGCTTCCCTTTGCTACCCTAATGCAACGTGCAGCAGATTTTACTACCCCTTATCTCTGAGAGGTTGGTGTTAAAAGGAGGATAAATGTAAGTTTACCTCTTTTTTCAGTTTCAATGAAAGTCAAGAACAATCCAACAGGTTACAAGTATTCTAGATCTCATGGCAAAGGTGCCTGCATGTCAAAGTGGACCACACTAGCAGATGTGAAGTGAGTTCTATCAGTATTGACTCATCAGCCACCTCGAGGCTACTCCCAAGGGAAGACTAAAGATCCATTAAAACATTCAGGAGGGCAAGAATATGAATTTCTTTGGAAAGTAGTATGCTGTTCATTCTTAGCCCCTCCACATGGGGAGAGAGGATGAGAGTGCTTTCCCCCAACTATAAGTCTAATGACAGAAACCTCGATGAGTACAGTAGGTGCTGTTAGCATCCTGCCCAGGGCCCCCAAACTGGCCATATAAGGCTCAGCCCCTAGCTGAGGCTGCCTGCAGCTGACAATAACTGGTACAAAGGGTGTGTAGGCTCCTTTGCTTTACATTGATACCCATTCTGTTCTTGTTCTAGGGGTTCTCGTGGGATTAGCTGAAATGAAACTTCAGCTAGGATTATGGTCTTTCTTACACTATCCTGCTTCACTTTTACTCCCTTTCTTCTGAGCGTCTTCCTGAATAAATTAAATGTTCTTAACTCCACTTCAAGCTTTGGTTTAAGGAACCTGGCCTAAGAAACAGATATCTGTAGCTTGTGGCATATAAAATCTGGTACCTGATTCATACCTAGAAACGTCTAAGTGGTTAGGTTTAGATTGCAGGGAAATGAGTCACATGCAGATGTCATAAAAGTGAACCAGCAGCAAGTTGTCTTGGAAAAGACCTTGCCTGACCAGGCCTTTTTAAAGGAGTGAAACCACCTCTGTTGGGACTCTCAGGGGTCCAAAAAGAGAAAGGGATCAGATACACATGGTTGAGGATAAATATCCCTAAGGGACCCACAATGATATCCCTTGTGTGAAAGAACCAAGATTGAAAATCTGTTACACTCAGATGGCCCTACTCTGAGATTATAACCCAGAAGCTAAGACTTAGTTTATGATTTTTCTTTCTCCATCCTCTGTCTGCTCCTGTGCTAGATGGACTTATGTCCGTAGCTACTGGCAGGAAGGAGATAGAGTGAAGAAGTAGGAAAGAAACCCTCCCTAATCCTTTCCTCCCATGACAGGTTTCCTTCACTTTTCCTTCAAGGCAGCTCTAAGCTGAGTAAATAAAGACATTTCATATTGGATGCAAGTAGGACGATTTGCTGTTTAGACCGGATGAGATGCTTTATTACTTGAGAATTAGTGGGGAAGCAATGGAAATCGTGAAATTCATACAAAAGACAGATCCCCATAGGAGGATATGCAAATGAATAAAGTTACTCTTTGCTTGCACCTTACAGAGTCTGGCTTGTTGTGAAACCTGTGGCTTATGTCTATATGCACACCAAATATAAATGAGGCACTCTCTGCAACTTGCTAGCAAGGGAATTACTCTGAAGCCTCGATTCTGTTACTTGGATGTCTACAAAGTCCTGTCCCAGATTTCCACAAATTCCCAGGAGGATGTACAGTCTCATGGTCACATTCATCTCTGGCAAAGTCCATTTTACTTAGGTCAACATTCCTTTTCTATGTGTCTTCAACAAAATTAACTCCATGTCAGAAAGTTCTAATGGACATTTCTATATGTTGCTCAGGAAATGACTTCTTTCCTTCGCTGAGGAAGAGCTTGATTCCCCTCTACTAGTTTTTCTAGCATTTGGGGGGAGCTAAAGTATGGACTGTATAAAGGATAAGTTTGCATAGTCTTTGTGGCTACCCCTGGAGCTAGTGGCACAAAGAAGTAGAGGCAGTGGAGAATCCATTTATCTTGGAAAACACCTAGACACAGGCTAGCATTATCATCATGACTAATATGATTCAAAATTATAGTATATATAATGGTTATTATGGTATATTGAGGTGTATTTTAGCCAAAATTCAGATAAACTAGTTCAGTGACTTAAATTCCAGAGAGTAATTTGCAAATCTACAAACAAGTGTTTTTATATGATACATGGGCTCAAAATTTTAAATAAGTCATATTGAGAAAAGCCAGAAGACAGAGGTTACTAAAGAAATAAATTTTCTGACAATAATAGCTAATGCTGATTGAGATCTTATTGTGTACAACATACATTTCTAAGTGTTCAACATGTATTAACTTGCTTACAGGATGTTCAGGACATCCTATAAAGGAAGCAGTGTTGTTACTCTCATTCTGTAGATGAAAAAATGGAAACGTTGCATTGATGTTTTCAGGCTCATGCATCTGGAAGATTGCAGAGCCAGATTTCAAATCCAGACCCTCTGATTTATCAGCCATGAGCAGTGGTACTTCACAAAGTCAACTGCCATTAGTACCATACAAGAGATAAAGTAAGCAGGTGGTTAAGCGTCTGCCTTTGGCTTGGGTCATGATCTAAGGGTCCTGGAATCGAGTCCCTTGTTGGGACACCTGCTCAGCAGGGAGTCTGCTTCTCCTTCTGTCCCCCTCCCAAATTCTCTCTCTCTCAAATAAATAAATAAAATATTTAAAGGAGAGAGAGAGAGAGAGTGTGTAACCATGGAAAAACTGTGTTTTCCTTATTTTTTTTTTGTCTCCTTTAGGACAAAGTTTTGTAATTATTGTATATACCATGTGTTATAATTAAAGCAAGCTTGAAGTAACATCAATATTCTTAAATCTAGAGTATAATGTAACCACAGTGAAAATGTTAGGTGGCTTTTAATTTCCAAGATTCTAAGCTTATGTTATTGACCTGACCTCCTAGTATCAACACTGTTGGCTTATTTTCCATTTCTCTATCATGTACTACATTTTAACCAAGAATTATATAGTCTCTTCTCCCACAAATCTATTGAAATGCTCATGATAATATTTTAGCTTTTGAGTGGGTTCTTACCGTCCTTAATCTCATGGTACCATTTTCATTCTTCCCTCTTGATCTCTCCCTTCCCTAAGTCTATAAACTCCCCAATCTTTCAGCTCATCTATCTTATGTATTTGCTTCTTGTGCTTTCATTTCCTGAACATCCTTAAAATTTCGATCATTGAACCCATACCCCTGCCTCACCTGCCTGTTCACTTTCCTGATCTCCTTTGTTGGTCTCACACCGTTTCCTCACCAGTAAATATCTTCAGCCCTCATTATAACTCAGTTATGTTTATAATAAAAGTTGCCCAAGGACACACAGCTAGAATGGCCCAGATGAGAGCTGAACTCCTTCCTGTCTGCCTTCTCTATCTACAGTCTTAAACTTTATTTCATTAGTTTCCAATCTGATTTATAGGACCCCCTCCACTGGGATAATCTGTAGTCATTTTAAAGGTAACAAATTTGTCCTTGCTTGATTTTTACCTCTCTTTGTAAAATGCCCTTCTCTTTTCTGCATTTGCCCTTAGTATGTAAAATATATCATTATACTCTCCACATTTTTTTCCTGTGACAATTCTTTTAATTCTGCACTGTCCCAACATGGTCTAAGAACTTGCTAGTCCAAGCGTAAAGTAAGTGTTTTTATATATTCTCAGAATTAGTTTATTTACTTATCTTTGAAGCCCACAATATTAAAGGGCTGTGCTTTTTAAATTTTTTAAGATTTATTTATTTGTTTATTCCCTTAGAGAGGAGAGAGAGAGAGAGAACGAGTGGGAGGGGCAGAGGGAGAGAGAGAAAGTGTGAATCTCAAGCAGACTTCACATTGAGTGTGTGGATTTTGACACAGGGCTCCATGCCAGGACCCTAAGATCATGACCTGAGCCAACAATAAAAGTGGGGTGCTTAACTGTGTCACTCAGGGGTCTTAGGCCTTTTTTAAAAATTTGATTTACTTCTTTATTATTTTTATTGAAATACATTTGACATATAACACTAAGTCTAAAGTATACAATGTGTTGATTTGATACATTTACATTTTGCAATATAATTATCACTGTAGAGTTAGTTAATACCTCTATCATGTCACTTAATTATTTCTTCTTTGTGGTGAAAATAATTAAGATCTAATCTCTTAGCAACTGTAAAGTTTATAATACAGTATTGATTTTTTTAAAAAAGATTTTATTTATTTATATGACAGAGAGAGAGAGAGATCACAAATAGGCAGAGAGGCAGGCAGAGAGAGAGAGGAGGAAGCAGGCTCCCCGCTGAGCAGAGAGCCCGATGCAGGACTCGATCCCAGGACCCTGAGATCATGACCTAAGCCAAACGCAGAGGCTTTAACCCACTGAGCCACCCAGGCACCCTATAATACAGTATTGTTGACTGGAATCAATCAACTGTGATGTGTGTATACAGTTGAATATAATTCAGCAATGAAAAAGAAGGAAATCCTGCCATTTGTGACAAAATTGATAGCATTGGAAAATTGGAAGCATTATGTTAAGTGAGATAAGTCAGACAGAAAAGATAAATACTGTATGATATTTGTATTTATATGTAGAATTTTAAAAAGCTGAACTCATAATAACAAAAGAGTAGAATTATGGTTACCAGTTATTGGGGATGGGTTGGGGAATTGGGGAGATGTTTAAGGGCACAAACTAGGGCACCTGGGTGGCTCAGGTTGTTCAGTGTCTGACTTGATTTTGGCTCAGGTCATGATCTCATGGGTCATGAAAGCAAGCCCTACATTAGGGTCTGTGCTCAGTGTGGAGTCTGCTTGGTATTCTCTCTCTCCCATTTCCTCTGCCCCTCTCCTGCTTTCTCTCTCTCTCTCTTTCTCAAAATAAATAAATCTTTACGGGAACAGACCTGCAACTAGTAGATAAGTTCTGGAGTGCTTGGTTCCTCAAACACAACTTTCTGGATGGCACACTCTTTCTCACGAATTCATTATCTTAGTTTTATGTCTAATTTCACAGCACTGTATCTAAAAAATCTTTTCCTTTTTTTTTTTAAGATTTTATTTATTTGACAGAGAGAGAGCACAAACAAGGGGAGCAGGAGAGGGAGAAGCAGACTACCTGCTGAGCAGGGAACCCAATGCAGGGCTTGATCTAGGACCCTTGGGTCATGACCTGAGCCGAAGGCAGATGCTTAACTGACTGAGCCACCCAGGTGTCCCTGAAAGATCTTTTCTTAATGACTCTATTTTATTTAACTTAAATTCTCAGGATATTTTTAACATGGATCCTCTACAGAATGGAGACAGTTTTTCCCCCTCCTTTCACATCCAAGCTCATTTCTGTTTCTATGACTTGCCAGGGGCCTAAACTTCAATCCATGTCTATCTTCAATAAAATGACCTTCTCTTCTGATACCTTATATTATCCTACATATCTGCTTAAAAATTGATGTGTGTTATTCTCTTTTTTCTTTCACAGAAATATAAACAGATTGAAAGTGAGGCTGGGGTTGGAAGAAACTTAGAAACTCTATGACCTTAGGGGTCACAGAGTTAGGTTGTTCTTTTTTACAGATAAGGAAACATGGTTAAAATAGGTTCTTTTGAATCCTGAATCCTTAAGTGTACATGATGCTCTTTTTTTTTTTTTTTTGGCATTCATTAAAGAAAATTTGGCCTCAGGATATGCTGAATAAAATGTTGGTTTGGGTTTATTTTTACTTAGAAATAGGGAGAATGTCTTGGTAAAAATTCACTGGGAAATTTAATTTTCACTGGGACTACTTAGGCAAACTCATTTCAAACCAGCCTCTGGGAACTTTAAAACAGCAGAGTAATGACTCATTACTCTACCTTCCACATCTTGCTAGTATACAATTTATGACTTTGGCAATAGCTTCCAATACCACTGATGCCATCTGTTACTCTTTTCTGGTTGAGTCATCCAACATCATACTTCCCCAAAAGGTAATACGAACACGATCAGGACCTATCAAGCTCAGGCCTAAATGAAAATGGACAAGAAGTTTATGAAATGAAAATTATTTACTATAACAAATATTATAGTAAACTTCATATTTTAATTTTAGCAAATTGAGTTGCCTCGCCTTGGCAGTGTGTATTTTTGTCGTTCACATACTTTAGTGTTTTATTTTTCTAAATCACATTATCTAAAACACATACTCCTAAAATTAATATTATTCAGGACAACACCAGGTAATAACAGACTTGATTTCTATTTGCTTGTACTCATATAGGAGATAAGTTTCTCTGTTGATAAAATATTATTCATCATTTCAAAATTATCTCTCTTATGTCTTCCAGGGTTCCCTTTAGATAAAACTAGTATATCTCCTATATGCCTTGTTATATTACTCTATCATGTCATAGATTATTTCAAATATATCCAAAATATAAATTCCTTGAGATCAGGGACTATGACTTATTTAACTTCCTTATACATTTACTCCACATTATACATAGCAGGTATTCAATAAATGTATGATTGACTTGTTTCCTCATTGAATTTGTGGCAAATCCCCTACAGTATAATACCTATAACCTATACTGTACAACAAAACCTTCAGACTTTCCTGTACTCTCTATGAATTCTAGACTGTGTTCTCTCTTAATTTGTTTTAAAGATTTTATTTATTTATTTGACACAGAGAGAGAGAGGTCACAAGTAGGTAGAGAGGCAGGTAGAGAGAGAGGGGGAAGCAGGTTCCTTGCTGAGCAGAGAGCCCGATGCAGGGCTCGATCCCAGGACCCTGAGATCATGACCTGAGCCGAAGGCAGAGGCTTTAACCCGCTGAGCCACCCAGGCGCCCTCTTAATTTTTATACCAGTATTATCCTATCTTAATTACTGACATTTCAGATTATGTCTTAAAATCTCGAATCTATCCTCTGATTGTTCTTCATGATTGTGTTGCCTATTCTAGGTTCACTGTACTTTTATATGCATTTTGGAGTCAGGATATGAATTTTTACAAAATGACTTGCTGTGATTTTGCTTTGACTGCTTTGCATCTTCACAATGAGAATGTAGTGATTAATATCAGAATGATACGTATCTAAATATCAAGTTTTCCAATACATAAACATGGTGCAACTCTCCATTTAATTAAGTCTCTTTTTATTTCACTCAGCAGTGTCTTACAGTTTTCCATATGGAAATCTCTCACCTATTTCTTTTAAACATCTGTGACTTGATTTTTGGGGATGCTCTTATATATAGCGGTTGTTTAATTTTCATTTTCTGATTCTTTCTTCCTGGAATACAGAAATGCTATTGAATTTTGTATCTATTGACCACCATACCATATTACTAAATCTAATATTTTATAGAATTTTGAATTTTCTATGTACGCCATCATGTCATCTGAGAATAAGGGCTGCTTTATTTTTCCCTTTCCAATATTTGTGCCTTTTATTTCTTTTTCTTGCATTATTTCACTGACCAGGACGTCCAGTACAATGTTGAGAGAATAGATAATTTTATTTTCTTGGCTTTCTTGATGGAAACTTTGATCACTGATTTTAAAAGATTTGTATTTCCTAACATATGATGAAATGCATGCTTAATCTGTCTTGATTGATACTACATCCATTGACAGAGTTCCATTACTTTTTCTTGGGATATCTTAAATCCATTCTTTTAGTCACAGCTCAGAACAATATTGGATAAGACACTTCACCTTCTCTGGGATGAAAAAGAAAAACAGCAAAGAATAAAAAGAAGGAAGACAAAGAATAAAAAAGACAGGAAAGACAGTTTTACTAAAACCTTCCTCAAATTTATTCTGTTGCTAAAATTATGACTCTAAATTCCCTGAATGACTTTATGCCATTCTTTCCAATTCTCCTCCTATAAAAAAATATCCAGCCGCTATGAGCTCAGTGTGAAAATGGCTTTTACATCTGGAAACGCCAAGTGAACTGCTCAAAGCCTGGCAGAGGACAGCCTGGTGAGGTGTTTGTTGTGAGAGGTGTAATCATTTTTCTCTTTGGATGGGTATTGTTCTGTAGATGGTCAAATGGATGTGTTTTCAGCTCCTTGGAGGAGCTATATGCCTAAAATCTTAACCTGAAACTTTGCAACACATTTTCTATGTTGAATCTTAAATAGTTTGGTCAGAAACTGTCTGACTCACTAATATATTTTTCTTCTGGTATAAACTCAAGGTAATAAATTCAAATGCCTATAGGCATTTTTGGGGGTAAATGAATGAATTCATCATGTATAATGGTTCTGATATTTCAATAGTATTATTTTATTAGTTTTTCATATTGCACTTGAAACTTAGCCTTGGTGTAGTTGAGACAATGAAAAGTGGAGGGGACCTCAGGGACATTAGAGAACATATAATTTTCTGTTGAAAAAGAATCACAGCTACTCTGATGAGTAGATGGCTGCCATGCAGGAAGATAGACTTATGGTAACACGATATTGCAGTTTTTTAAGTTAAGATTTTGATATATTATCAGATTATTATTTTATTTCTTGCACATTGCAGAAATTATCAACTGAAATCCACATTTGTTGATATGCACAATTGTCAGACTAATTTCTTCTGGGGACCATAGATGAGAAAGAATGAGATTCTTTTAATAGTTCATTATCTCATTCAGCAAATATTTACTGAACATCTAGTAAGTGTCAGGCAGCCATGCTAGGTCCTGGAGATAAAATGGTAAACAAAACCAGAGGTCTCTGTTCTCATGGTACTTTTGGTTGAGTGGGGGATATAGGCAGTGGTAAAATAATCATGAACAAAATTTAAAATTATCAGTGTGAGAAGTACTGTGTCAGGACATGCAAGCCAGGGAGGAGTTTCCACTCAATTCCTCAGACCTTATTCAAGAGAAGGAATATTATAAACACATCTTTTATGCTTGCCAGCTTTAAGGAAATGTTAAAATTAATAATTTACCTCCCTTCTAGAGAGGTTTTAAAACAGAACTCTCTTTAAATGGAGTTTTATGCAACTCTCTCCTGGGATCCCGAGGAGCAGTGGGCTGTAGGTTAAATCTGGGTTATTTCAAGGAAGGTTTTCAAAAAGCCACTACTGTTCTTATCTCTGCTTCTTCATAACAGGTCCCTTAACATCTTCTATTTGCTGGGGCAGAGGGGATTTATTCTCTACCTTTCTTATGCTCCAGTTCTACACAAGAATTCTCTTTGTCTTTCTCAAGAGAAAATAGAAAATTTTATAATGCATCCAGAGACCATGAGAGCAAATCAAATACATATAGGATCTAGACTTTAGCACTAAATGTCTAACCTAGTTGCCAGGAGAACCTCCCTAGAACTATCCCTTGGGCTGAGTGACATACAGGTAACTTCTTTGTAGAGATCCCTTATCATCTATGATTCTGATCCAATCAACTACAAATATTTACATTCACATACCTGTTCTTTTTATTGTACTCTTAATATGTGTCAGGTATTGTTCTAAGTGTCTCATATATATTAGTTTATGTAATCCTCATAAGACTTCTGAAGATAGGTGTTACGGTTAATTCCATTGCACAGATGGAAAAAATGAGCATGAGAGAATTTAGCCACTTAGCAAAATCAGATAGATATTAAGCACTAAACCTGAATTTGAACTCAGGCTTTTGACTCCTAATTGATGGCAATAATATTCATTTTATTGCTCCATATTACTTGTCTTATTTTTCAATGTTTTTCCTTAAACAAATTTTGACCCCTGCCCATATTTGGTCCCATTCTCTACAGCCTATAACACTACAGATAACTGGCTGACGCTTCACCAAGTATTTTTAGTGCTCAGAGACTTCTAATTTCTATTTGATAATGATCTAGGAAAAAAGGAAGGATTTGAGTTACATTAAACAATTAGTGTTTGTTGCACAGTGAACTCTAAGACATGCTCAAAATTTAAGGAGGACATAGGCAAAAGAGGCTTCTTACCTAAAATAAATATAGTTGCCTAGAACTGTAATAACAGCATCAAAGCCCTTTTGTTTTTGTTTCTTTAGTCAAGAAGAATGAATTTCTGACTCTTAGAAAAGTAACCCAAGGTAGGAAAAGAGTTTGGAAAAATTGTTGGTTGCTTTAGTAAATTTAGGTCTCCTCACACAAATAAATTATACAGGAGAGACAAGAACTTGAAATTCTTGGGAGGTTTAAACATGCTAAAAGAAATAGAGATTGTTTTTTTCTGACCCTCAAGTTTCTTGAGAAGTGCTACTTTGTGTTGGCTCATCCTCTAGTCCTTTCTCTCCTGGTTCTTTTGATCCAAATGAGGCAGATGTAGAAATTCTCTAGATGATAACAGGGACCTGTGAGTGCAACTGTCAGATGAATTTTTATACCTATCTCTCATTTTGATGGGTAACTTCAAAGTTTAGCCCCTGTGGCAGAAGGAGATGGGCTTGGGTTTTGAAGTCAGAGGATCTGGCTCTCTTACTTATTGTCCAGTAAAATCCACTACAAAATGCCTTCTTTACAAGTGTATGGTGATCATTAAATGAACCAATATATGTAAAAGTTTCATGACCATATTTATCTTTGTTATTAAGATGTTAAGAGATTAGGTTCTCTTATCATTTATTTACTTTAACCAAAATATTCCAGGGACTCTAATGAGTTGTATAGGGAAACTGATTTTTCATATAAAATGAAGATTTGTAAATGGCAATTACTATATGTCAGTATACCAAAAAGTACTCTCCTTTGGACAAAAAACCCAGGACATTGGATTTGTAACACACTGTAGTAGAAATTGCAGTTATGTCATTTAATGTGTGACCTTAGGCAACTGAGAAACAAAGATAAGAATAATAACATCAAAAGAGTAGTCTCAAAATCAAATGTAATAGGCCTGTAAAGTACTTATTACAGTGGTTGACCATAAATGTGGTTGATTCAGTATATATAGGAGATTATTACTGTTTATTATTATTATCTATAAAAGTTGTATTCCATTGTCTCGCGTACTGAAACCTCTTATAGCAAAAGTCTCATGTTTGCTGAAATATTGTTTTTTAAAGATTTTATTTATTCATTTGACAGAGAGAGAGATTACAAGTAGGCAGAGAGGCAAGCAGAGAGAGGAGGAAGCATGCTCCCTGCGGAGCAGAGAGCCCGATGCAGGCCTCGATCCCAGGACCCTGAGATCATGACCTGAGCCGAAGGCAGAGGCTTTAACCCACTGAGCCACCCAGGCACCCTGCTGAAATAATTTTTGATAAGCTTCTTGGATGGTAGACCTGAGCCACAGGGCATGTGAAGGATAGTACCCAGACTTTAGGGATATAGTGCAATGTGATAACCCTTTTAACTTCTAAATCAGCAGTAAACTCTCTATTGTTTGGTGATGCTTTGTTTTAGTGGATGTATAAATGTGAGTGCGTGTATTTGTTTGTACCCTGTATTCCATCTCTTGAAAGATACGAGATTAAAAATCATTGATTTAGGCAGAGAAGTGTGTGGATGCCATTCGTATGTTACATCCTCAGCGCTGATTCGTGTTTTCTTTGATAAGAATGATAGAATTTTGGCCCTGGGTGGTAAAATTGGTTATGAAAGTCTAGGCTACCAATTCAAGTCCATAATTGTTAAATAAACTCGGCATTCCAATTTAATTACCTTCAGGATCCTCATATATATAACACCAGTAATTATAGTTAGCAGATGGTCACAAAACCCACTGGAATTGCCCATTAAGGTATCAATGGTTATGCAACGGCATAACAGACATGCCACAGCTAACAACAACCAAATCAAGAGAGGAATTGGATAAACTCCCTGGCATCTTATAAAGGCTCTCTAATAATGATCCCAATGATTATTCATATTTAAAAAAAAATCTTTGTCTCATGAAGAAAGCTGTGATAACTTTCCTTATCTCTATACAAATATGTAAAACAAAGCAAAGACAATTATCACCTTATTTTCTATGTTTTGCATATTTTTCTCTTCTGTTCACATCCACTTTCTTGCCTGCCCATCTAATCTGCCTCCACTTTACCTCTTTCCTCTTATCACAGTACCTTCTCTTGTAGCTTCCAGTGATTGAAAATCTGGTAGGTCAAAGGCCTGTGGAGGACAAAAAGATGACTTAGATTTTGATTCGGTTTTTGAAGTAGACCTGTTGTTTGTGTCTGGCAGTCTCTTCTCCTTGGGGAGATCCCCTTTCAGGATACAGAGTGAACATATGACCATGGCTAGAGCTGAGGATAGGCATATAAGTCAAGCAAGGTCAGAGTCTTAGTGATTCACATGGAAAGAAAAGTATTTTCTGCTGTGGCTGTTAAACTAAGATTAAGTGAGCCTACAGTTGCTGACAGCCATCCTGCCTGCCAACTTGAGTTCATGCAAAATGAATTCAAGGCAAGAATTTCATTGTTGGAGTGTTCACTCCTAGAATTCCCAGGAATATTTGGCAATAAATTTCCTTTTAGTTTAAGCTACTTTGAATTGGCTTTCTGTCACTAGCAATCCAAAGTATCCTAATGAATATAGCCTTCCAAGAGTTTACAGTCTAATAAAAAAATACAGCTGGAGTGACAAAATTGTCCTGAGGTGACCAAGTTGAGCAGTACAAGTATTTTCACTTGTGCAATATGACAACCCAATTGAAAACAATTGTAGTATTCCAATGAGGTACTACCTATGGCACTAGCCTTATTTCACCTTGATTCCTAGGGTCCAAAGTTTCAAGCACAGCCCCCAGTTTTAGTGGTGGTGCTCAGGTTATGTGTGTGGGGTGAGGAGAATGAAATCGAAGCCCTCTTCCCAGCAATCCCAACTACCCCATGATCTCTATTAGGCTCTTTACACTGCACATTAAAAAATGGCCTATGTGAAAATTCACAAAGTGAACTAAAACAGTATGATAACTATATACATGGAATGCCAGACCCCTAATTGTTCTTTCCAACTGGATTGCCATCCCAAAGCTCTATTTCTGGAGTTATGCTAGCTGCATGAACTAGGAATTAGTTTTTTTTTTTTAATTTTATTTATTTATTTGACAGAGAAAGAGATCACAAGTAGTCAGAGAGGCAGGCAGAGAGAGAGGGGGAAGCATGCTCTCCACTGAGCAGAGAGCCCGATGCGGGCCTCGATCCCAGGACCCTGAGATCATGACCTGAGCCGAAGGCAGAGGCATTAACCCACTGAGCCACCCAGGTGCCCTAGGAATTAGTTTTATACCAAGATCCTCATACTCATACCTTCAGACTCTTAATTGTAGTGTGGATAGATGATAGCAAATTGTGAAAGGCTACTTTTATGTCTACAATAGTTAGCTTCCTTCTTTCAGAAAATGCTATTTCAGCTATAATTGTAAGTGGCAAGTGGTAGTCTTCTATTTTAGAGTGTTGATAATAATAAAGATTGAATGATAAAGTTTGATGAGTACAAAGTAGCAGAAATACCTTATTCATAAAAGATGACAAATTATAATATTCTTCCTTCCTGAGAATTGAGCTTTCTACCTGTACATATAATCTTGTAGAACATTGTATTGGTTAGAATTAAACTCTGCAGGTAGAAAAACAAACTGAAAAACCTCTATAATTGAAACAATATAAGAATAGACAGACTGACCAATGAAATAGAACAGAAAGGATACAAATTAATTCAGAAAACTAGAATATCAAAAAGGCAGAATATCAAATCACTAGGGAAAAATGGGCTTTTTAATAAATGATGTTGAAAAAACTACAGTGTTGTTTTGAGAAAGATAAAATTAAATCCATTTCCTACACCATTAAAAAGAATAAAGTCCAAGGAGACCTAAATGTAAAAGCTGTAAATGTGAATATAAAAGCTATAAAAAAGGAGCTAAATGTTAAGAAAATGAAATTATACAAATAATATATGAAAACATGGTGATAAGAATGGCTTTCTATGATTCAATATCCAGAGGCCATAATAAAAAAAGGCATAGAAATTTGACTATATAACTTACAAAGAACTTTTGTAAGAAAAGAAATTATTTAAGAAAGTCTAAAGGTAATGACAAGATGGGAGAAAATATTTGCAACATATATTGCAAACCATTTGACAAAGAACTTAAAAGAGTGTAGGGGAAAACACCAAAATTTTAGAAAAGAATAATGAGCAAAAGGGATATAAAATCATCCTTAAACATATGAAAACATATCCAATGATCATAATAAAAGAAATACAAATTAAAATTATAAGACACTATTTCTTACTCAGCACATTGGTACAGATTCTAAATCTTAAAAACAGCTTCTGTTGTGAATGCTTTGGGAAAATAAGCACTGACACACATGGTGGTGAGAATAAGAAGTCAATAAAGTCTACAGTCTACCCTTTGTTTTAGAAGTCCTACTTCTGCGAATTTACCCTAGAGATAGATATGTATTATATGCATATGTACAAGTTTATTTATTTATTTATTTATTTATTTATTTATTTATTTATTTATTTATTATAATTGCAAAATATTAGTTGCTCCCCGAATTTCCAAGTGCTGGAGATGTGTTGCATAAACTATGGTCCTTGCACACAATGGAGCACAAGGCAGCTGTAGACATAAATAAGGGTTTTTGTCTGTGTTCTGATTTAGAGTTACTTCGAGGAGATATTCAACAGCAATTGTTAAAGTTATAAAAGGTAAAGTACAGAGAAGTAAATATCATATGCTATCTTGTGTTTCAGAAAGGTGGGTAAATAAAAAATGATACCTTCATAAAAATTAACCCAAGATGATATCTAAGAGGACAATGAAGCTGGTTACCTACAGGGAATGAGGGGCAAAGTACGAAAGAGGCAAGGAAGTGATATATTTCTGAATGTAGCTTTTGTGTACCCTTGACTTAGGAAGCATGTTCATGTTTTTCATATTCAAAAAAGAACTTTAAATCATAAGGATAGGGAAAAAATGAGAAGGTAAATTTAAAAAGTAAGCTGCACTTTTTTTCAAGTGAAGAATATAAATCATACTAAAAGAAGGAAAATGTAAAAAATGGACTGATTCAAGTAGCTTCTTGCACAGAATTTGACTATTTATTCCGAGTCTTTAGTCTGGGAAAAAAAAAGAGCAAACACACCTGAATTCTTTTGAGTGTATTTGTTTTGTTGTGTTGTATGGTAAAGCAATTCTGAATGTACTTTAGTTGTACTGAACGATTGAATGAATGAGTAAATGTTGAAGTTACTAAGCCGGGAGAAGTGTAGAAGGGAGGTGATACAAAGACGGAGTGAGAAAAGGCAAGGAGAGAACATGTGGAGATGGACGAGTGTGGAAGATAATAGGATGAGCTAATAATAATAGCATGCCCTCCCAACGCCATCGGTCTGGTTTAATTGCCCTGGTGACCTTTTTGCTTCCTGGGTGGGGCTGCAGGCTCCAGATAAGGAAGCCCCGGAGTCCTGCACTCAGGTTCTCTGAGTTGTGGTAGCCAGCGGGGCTCAGTTTAACACTGACATGTGTCTAACTCAGTTATTGCTTTTGTGAGTTTTATATGCCTGTTACTGTGCTGGATTTGGTGATCAAATTATGTTCAGGAAAGATTGGTAAGTATGTGGAGGTGGGAAGACACCAGATTTGGAGTTCATCAAACTTTCAGATCTTATGTGGCCACTTCAATCCTTTGTGTCTCAACTTCTTCCTTTGTAAAATTCTATGCTACTATTAATAGCTAACATTGATATACTTTGGAATGTTATAAACATAATATATGATAATACATTTCGATAATAACATTACCATAGAATTATTGAGAGCAAAGAAACTAATGTCTATTGAATGCCCACTGGGAGCCAGGCCTTTTCTGGGTTATCTAGCTACATACTCATATTTAATCTTCACAAAACAGTTAAAAATGCATTATATGTCCCTATTTTACAGAGAAGAAAACTGAGACTAAAAGAGACCAAATATATTTCCTAAAGTTTCAAAGCTCTTAAGAATCAGAGTATTAAATCAAAGACTTCTCTTGTCCACCACTCCATTCTGAGAATTAAATAAACAGATATAAAATACTTTATAAAGTACTTATATAAACATAATAGATTATTGTAATTAAGGGAAATAAAACAAATATGTAAAACAATGATAACTAAATGATACTGAGATGATAGCAGGTGCAGTGGGAGTTGGGGAGGGGGGTGGTGGGGAGGAATCCTCTTGGTGGGTATGGAATGGATTGTAGGAATCTCCATGAAGGGGATGGGCATTGAGAAGGCCTTGAAGAGCAGAAAGCATTTTGATAAATGTAACAAGTAGAGAGGGCATTCCAGGCAGGCAGAATGATGTGATTAAAGGCACACAGGAAGGTGCATGTGCTGTAATGTATAGGGTATTTAAAAAAAATTACAAATGGGTAGGTTAACTAGGACAGGTTCAAGATAACATAAAATAATTTTGGGGACTGTTCCTTAAAACCGGACTTTTGATTACCTTCCTTTGTGACTTAGAATCATGATGCACCTAAATGATCATTAAAATTTTGCTGACCTCTCTGCACTGGAAGTAATTTCCCTAATGAATATTGGTGTACTTGGCCCTGCGAGCTTTATAGAGATAAATGTCTATGCAGCCAACAGTAGAGGTCAGTGGGAATTCTGCTTACTGAAAAGCTATGAACCTGGCCTTTAACCCACTGAGCCACCCAGGCGCCCATGAACCTGGCCTTTAACAAAACATTCTTAATAGTGAGATGAAGGAAATATAGAAAAAAGATGCTTGATGATGGATTTTTGTTATGCTCTCTGAAACGTAAAAGGATGGATTTGCATTTTAAAGTTATTTTAAAAATGTCAAAAATAAAGCCCCCTACCCTCTTTAAAAAAATGTTTAAAGAGTATGTTTATTATGTCATATATCATACCCCATCCTTATTATATCTTTATTTAATGTGTTTCTCTCTTTAGATAAAATTTTCAGAGTTGAGGATTTTTCAGCTTTCAAAGATATATGGTTTTCTCCAGTTTGAGGTTTTAGTTTCCTATACTTTTTAATCTCTGTTTGAAGTAGCTCAGTTGACCACACAGGATAAAGAACTATATTATGCACCATATATTTTTCCCCAATTGGGCAAGAAATTTCCAACAAAAAAGGTAAAACTATGTTGCCAAAAATCTGGAAGAGAAAGAATACATTGACCAGGCATATATGCTATTTTGCATTTTTTAAAATACTGTTTTAGTGAGTAATTGTAAAATGCATAAACATCTGATTACAATAATTGAGAATTTTCTCGACAGTGATGATGGACACTAAACCACAGATTTTAAAAAGTACTTAGAACTTCAAATAAAGACTGAAAAATTTGGGGTGCCTGGGTGGCTTAGTTGGTTAAGTGTCTGACTCTTAATCTCAGCTCAGGTCCCTCACATCCCAATGCGGTGCCTACTTAAAAAAAAAAAAAAAGCGAGAGAGAGAGACTGAAAGGATGTAAGACTAGCAGACCCACTTTATAGAAAATAGTAAAGGAAATTCTTCAGGTTGATAGGAAACAGTTCCAGGTGGTAACTCAATTCCAGAGGAAGAAATGAAGATCTCCAGGAATGGTAACTATGTGTGCTAACATAAAAGACTCTATAAAATATTTTGCATTTTCTCTTAAGCTCCTTAAAGGACAAAAGATTATTTAAAGCCATAATTATAAAATTATATTGTTGGATTTATAATATACATATAAATATAATATCTACAATAGTAATAGCACAAGGGAGGGGGAGAGAGCTACATTAGAATAAAGTTCTAAATTTTGCTGAAACTAACTGGTATTAATTTGAAGTAGATTGTGCAATACCTAAACATTTAGAAGACAAAACGTAACTCATAAAACATAGTTTTAAAAAAGTGAATTTAAATGGTACACTAAAGAATATTTAACAACAAAAAATGGGGGAAAGAAAGAGGATGAGAAAAGTCATATAGAAAACATAATAAAGTATTAAATATAAAGCTAACTATATCAATAATCACATTAAATATAATATTTTCTCAATATCCCAACAAAACAGAGATTGTCAAAATGGATTTAAAAAGCAACATCCAACTCTAGGAAGTCTACAAGACACACACCCTAAATTCAAAGACATAAATAGATTGAAAGTAAAAGAATCTCAAACAATATATCATGTAAACAGTAACCAAAAGAAAGCTGGAGTGGTTATTTTAATATCTGACAAAATAGACTTTCAGTCAAGAAACCTCACTAGTGGGGCACCTGGCTGGCTCAGTGGGTTAAAGCCTCTGCCTTCGGCTCAGGTCATGATCTCAGGGTCCTGGGATCCAGGCCTGCATGGGGCTCTCTGCTCAGCAGGGAGCCTGCTTCCTCCTCTCTTTCTCTCTGCCTGCCTCTCTGCCTACTTGTGATCTCTCTCTCTGTCAAATAAATAAATAAAATCTTTAAAATAAAAAAAAAGAAATGTCACTAGATGGGTTAAAGAAGAAAAGAAAAGGGAAATTGGAAAGGAAATTGAACTCACTGAAAGTGAAACACAATGTATCAAAATTTATGGGACGTGACCACAACATCAATTAGAGGGAAATTCATAGATTCTAACACCTATATTAGAAAAGAAAAATGTCTCAAATTAATAACCTAGACTTTCATATTAAGAAACCAGAAAAAAGAGAAAAATCCAAAGTAAGAAAGAAGAATGAAATATTATTGATTACAGAAGAAATCAATGAAAGCTAAAACAGAAAACCATAGAAAATCAATAAAATTTAGAGTTAACTCTTCAGAAAGATCAACAAAATTGACAAAATTTTAATCATACTGACAAATAAAAAAAGAAAGTAATCACAAAATACCAAATTAAAAGTGAAAGAGCGAACGTTATTACACCCTATTGAAATGAAAAGGATTGTAAGGGTATACTATAAAAATTTTAAGTCAACAAATTAAATATCTCAGGTAAAATAGAAAAATTCTGAAAAGATACAAATTGCCAAAATTGACTTAAGAAAAAAATAGAGACTCTGAATAGACTTAAAACAAGTGAAAGAATTAATATTTAAATTCTTCCCCCAAAGAAATCCCAGCCCAGCTGACATTTGTGGTGAATTCTAGAAAATACTTGAAGAAATATCACCCTTCTTTATAAAACTCTTTCAGAAAATATAGTGTGTGTGGTGTGTGGGGAGTATTTTTAAAAAGATTTTATTAATTTATTTGCGAGAGAGAGAATGAGAGAAGGGAGGGTCAGAAGGAGAAGCAGACTTTCTGCCTGAGTGGGGTGCCTGATGCAGGGCTTGATTCTGGGACGCTGGGATCATGGTCTGAGCCAAAGGAAGCTGCTTAACCAACTAAGTCACCCAAGGGGGTTATTTCCACCTCATTTTATAATGCCAATAATGCACTGGTAACGAAGCCAAAGACAGTATAAGAAAAGAAAACTATAAACCAATACCAGTATCCCTCCTGATCATAGATGCAAATATCCTTAACAAAATGTTAGCGAATCAAATCTAGGAAAGAACTAAACACTGGGATTTATCCCAGGAATGCAAGATTGCTTTAATATATAAAAATAAATTAATGAAATATACCACTTTAGTTAGATTAAAAAACAAAACCACATGATTCAGTCAATAGATACAATGCAAGTTGTACTGACAAAATTGACAAAATTCAATGCCTGTTTCCAATAAAAACTCTGACCAAACTAAGAATAGTAGGGAACTTCTTCAACCTGATAGAGATTATCTACCAAAAATGAAACCAAAACAAGCAAACAAACAAAAAACACAGCTAGCATTATTCTTAATAGTGAAAAAATAAGTTCCTTTCCCCAAAGATGGGGAACAAGACAAGGATGTCTACTCTATTCAACATTGTATAACTATTGTACAATGCAATGGGCACAAAAGCTGTATTATCTGGGTGTGGATTTTTCACTCAGGGAAGATATCCCCTCTTAGATTTCATATTTTATTGAGTGCCTTGGGTTTGTGTAAATTAAGAACACAATGAGATGACATTACACATATAACAGATTGGAAACAATGAAAAAGTTGCAATGACAATTGCAAGTGTTAATTGCAATGACTATTCCAAGTGCTGGTGTGAAGCGATGTGTTAATGGTTTTATACATTGGAACAACCAATTTAGAAACCAGTTTGTCATTCTCTAGTAGAAATACATTTTCTATGATACCGGCAATTACAACTCCTACATATATACCCTAAACAAACTCTTGCATATGTGTACCAAGCTATAAGCAGAATGTTTATAGAAACGTTGCTTATAGTAGCTAAAAACTGGGAATAATCCAAATGTCCATTAACACTAAAGTGAATAAACAAATTGTTGTATGGTTACACTTCAATGAAAATGAGAAAACCAAAACAAAACTAGAGCACAAAGATAAATCTCACAAATACTTGGATGAGCTAACAAATCAAAACTCTAAAGAATATACACAATATATATTCAATTTACAGGTTTCAAAATCCTATTACTTTGATATGAATACATAGATGGTGAACCTGTTACAAGTGGGAGAGTCTGCATGTGTGAATGGGAGTGTTGTTGGTTCTTGGATTTCCCACAAGAAGATTTCCATGAGAATCTGAGCTCAAATAAAGACAGCTAGGAGGAAAGTAGCAAGCACAGAGCAGCGTACACTCTCAAAGTGTGAGAGCTGGCAGGTTCCTTGAGGTGGAACTGGACCCTAGGTTGTTTCGGAACTGGATATTTGTTGGGTCTTTCTGGACTAGGAAAAGCTGTGACCCTTCAGTAAGAGTGGTCTCTAATGGTGGACATTTCCAATCATTTGGGAGACTCCTCCCACAGGTTGGGAGGGGGAGTTTTTGACCCTATAAGGTTTGTACCAGACCCCTCATGGCAGCATTTTCCCATGGTAGAGGGGCTATAACCCCAATACAAATATATTGTAATGAGTCTACAGTTTACTCCGGGGCATAAATGAAAGAGGAGAGTGCATGCTCTGCACCTGTGGCTCTTGGTCTGTTAGCCCCAGGGTTTTGAAAGCAACAAGGTCAGAATTAGAATTACAATTAGAAATCTTGGGCTTTTAATGGATAACCTTTTGATCACTGTCCTTGACTCCAGTTCCTGTCTAACTACCTACTTTATCATTCCTCCCTCAAGAACTTGGAACTGTGCCTCAGGGCATTCCTTCCAAGGCTTATATCTAGAGTCTACCTAACAAAACTGTTTAAAGGTGAGGAATCAATGATAACAATATGCTAGACAGTAGTTTCCTTCAAGGGGATTGCAGGATCTTGAGATCTTGAGCAAGCACATGTAGGACTTTAGGAAGGGTTGGTAATATCTTATTTCTTAATCTAGATTATAGTCTCATCATTTTGCTGATGAAAATATGGGAGTTCATGGAATTGTGTTATATGGGTGTTAGCTTTACATTATTAAGCTAACCACATGCATTTGTTATATTTTTAAAAATGCAAAAATGTCTCATATAATAAAGGAGCAGCACTTTAAAAAAAAGGCAGGTCTCATAGGTGAGTGTTTTAAATGGTTTGAGCAAATCTTACCATCATTGAAGATATATTCTATACCTAGAATAAAAGGTTAAATATTAATAATAGTATTAAAGCTGTTGTCTTATATAATTAAGAAAAGAGTCTCACAAACTTTAATAAGTAGGATGATATTTATTCAGATGTATAAATTCTGTTATGTTCAATAAAAAAATGAAGCTTCATTTTATAGTCACACCATGGTGACTTGATTTAAAGGGATATTCTAGGATATGAGAAATCAGTTGTGATATTCACTCTAACGTTTCTATTGTGGTTCTATACAACATGATCAAGATTGAAATTATCCAAATGTAGGTCACTTTCATGGTATTAATTTATGCCTTGGAGAGTATATAATAAATCTAGCCTTTTGGTAAACCAGTTGGTAAAGTCACCCACACACATGTGTTCTAATGATATCAGAATTTGGGTAAAATCTTCAGAGATTATTGAAGTTTTGAGGTTGAATACCTCCATTTTTTTTCTTGGAGTTAAAATGCAAAAGTCATGGTGAAGGCGCCTGGGTGGCTCAGTGGGTTAAAGCCGCTGCCTTCGGCTCAGGTCATGATCCCAGGATCCTGGGATCGAGGCCCACGTCGGGCTCTCTGCTCAGCGGGGAGCCTGCTTCCTCTTCTCTCCTCTCTCTCTGCCTGCCTCTCTGCCTACTTGTAATCTCTCTCTCTGTGTCAAATGAATAAATAAAATCTTAAAAAAAAAAAAGTCATGGTGATTTAGACATCATAATATCAATTATCTTTTGCCTCCAAAAAGCACATGTTTCTCTATGGAAAGACTCTGGCATAGAATATATAAGCAACAAAAAGAGGGAGAATCCAATAAAATATAAATCATTTTCCAGATCAAAAAGAGAGGCTATCTGATATTGTTAATGGAGAAGAGCAAGTGATGAGAGTAGTAACTCATTTGTTTTTACTTTAGAATTGACAGTGAGTTTTTATGTGTATCATCCACATAATAACTCTGGATAGAGACATGGCTTATGTCATGCCCATTTTACAGATGAACGTGGAAATTCATGAAGTGTAAGCATCTAGAACAAGATGACTCAATTACTTACCTGTTTGTTTATAAAAAAAAAAATCAAGAATGAATTACCAAAAGGCATAAGAAAAGTCTCTGGTGTGAGGAACCGTGTGTATGTGTGTGTGTGTGTGTATGTGTGTGAAGAACTTCTTATCTTATTCACTTACACAAAGATTGATATACATAATCCATATACATATAAGTGCTAAATGTTATATTCAGATTAAGTATTGAAAGAATGTTCAGATAAATAAAAGAATAGTTCTTCATCACCTTCCTTACTTTTGTCCTTGACTTAGTTCTGTATAATAAAAATTGCTCAACATGATGCTGATATTGTACTAAGAACTTTCATCCAGGAATATAATTAAACAATGGGTAGTCATATTAAAGCAATCAATCTTGATTTTGCAAGGCTGTCTGTTTTTACCATTTTCTTTTTCAAAAGTTACCAAGGATTTTGGTATGATTGAATTTCAGAATGTGTTATTCTTCTGATATCTCTTCCATAATTAATTCTAATAATAAAATTGAGCTCTATTTCATTTGTTGAAAATTAATAAGATTTGCACAGAATCCAATTGTATTTTATTTCTTTTTCAGTTGTTTTAGTTGATTGTAATGATTATTTTTAATACAAAAAGATCAATTTAATTCATTTTATTATAAATTAAGGTATTGACCCATCAGTTCAGAGTAAATGTTTTAGGAGGTAGAAAGAGTATGCCTAAGCATGCATCAAACACTATGCTTCCTGGCAATGTACAGTACACTATTTTGTTGGGGGGGAGGGGAAGGTGAATTATTTTCCTCATTGTGTTTTGACGAATTATTTCAATTAAGTGTGGCAAGATCATTAACCACAGTTAATTTTAATGCAAATCAAATTATTTATAAAATAATCATAAAAGAACCACAAAAAATATATATGCCTCTTTGTATAGATGGATTTTTGTTAAGAGTAGTAATTTTGATAATTGCTATGGCTTTGGATTTCAGTTCAATAAATATTTCTCAAAAAAGCATGCCATGTACCAAATTATTGTCTAGAAGCAGAGCCTGAGACAGGGATTCTTGTTCAAATGTTCTTAGGGGAAGAAAATGAGGTATGAGGATAGAGCAGAGAAGGAAACTTAAGGCAGGAAGTAGTTTTGAAAGGGGTTAGCTTTGGTCTCATAGTAGGAACACTCAGGATCACCACTTGCAGCATAGACTTTGTCCTACCTTGAAGCAGGGGGCACACTGTTTGAACCCCTGTGCCAGTCAGTCATGGACTGAGGTCAGCTCTATGTGGGTGTAGAGGATTCCTTTTGCATGTGGTTATTTGTTGGAAAAGGAGTGGGGGCAGCTGTGCACCATCATCTACTTGGGCTTGGGTTTGTAAAAGGCATTTTGGTGTGGCACCAACATCATCCACTATGTAATATGATATTTTGCCCTCTTGATATTTATAATCCTAAAAACATTGCCACATGATTATATTGTGAAGATATCATTCCAAGATTATCTGACAATAAATTCTAAGATAGGGCGCTTGAGTGGCTCAGTGGGTTAAAGCCTCTGCTTTCGGCTCAGGTCATGATCTCAGCGTCCTGGGATGGAGGCCCGCATCAGGCTCTCTGCTCAGCAGGGAGCCTGCTTCCTCCTCTCCCTGTCTCTCTGCCTGCCTCTCTGCCTACTCGTAATCTCTCTCTCTGTGCCAAATAAATAAATAAAATCTTAAAAAAAAAATTCTAAGATAATGTCCACAGAATTGGACTTAACAGAGATCATGGTTAGACTTCTCTGAAGTGAAAGCAGCACATAGAAAATAGAGAAACTAATTCAAAACTAATAGTTGATAATCTAATATACAGAGTAATCACCATTTCTTATTTGGGGTTAGAGAGCATATTGGACCTAGAACAAATCTCTTTAGTAGTGTCTTTGGGCTTTGGAGTCTGGGGAGGTGGCCTGAGAAGAGAGAGTGACATTCCATCATAGTTCTTTCATATTACCTACTGAATTAACAAAAGCCAACATAGTTAAGTCTTATCCATGGGGCATACCCTTAGGGTTCGGTAGGTTTGCTCATGCTCCAGGCTTGCCTAGAATGTTCTTCCCTGAATCTCCTGTGGACAATATACTCATTCTCTAAGACCCACCTCACATACCACCTTTCCTGTGAACAAGCCTTTTCTACATCTTCCAGGAAGAACAATAAATTGCTCAGTCTTTCATATCCCTACACTACTTTGATCATGTCTTTGTCATCACACACAGTTCGGGTTTGAGTTTTGCTTATCAGATAGAGTCTTTCTAATGAGAAATGGTATCTTTTTTCTTTTATTTATTTTTTATTGAAGTATAATTAACATATAAAGTTATATTACTTTCAGACATACAAGATAGTGATTCAACAATTCTATACATTTCTCAGTGCTCATCAATATAAGTGTACTATTAATCCCCTTTATCTATTTTACCCATATTCCACCTATCTCTCTGGCAACCACCAGCTTGTTTTCCATATTTAAGAATCTGAATTTTTTTTTTTTTGGTTTCTATTTTTTTTTGTTCTTTTGTTTCTTAAATTCCACATATGAGTGAAATCATATGGTAATTTGACTGCTGTTGGGCATGATGTTTAAACTCCTTAAAACTCATAGGCTTGTTGGGAATTAAATTCTTCCTCCTTCCCTTCCTCCCTCCCTCCCTCCCTTCCTTCGTTCCTTCTTTCCATCCTTCCTTCCTTTCTTCCGTCCTTCCTTCCTGTCCTTCCTTCTCTCCATTTAATTGTGTCCTGTGTCCTTGCATTAATACATTGAAATCCTAATCCCTAGGAACTCAGAATGTGACCTTGTTTGGAAATATTTTGCAGATGTAATTAGTTAAGATGAGATAAATGCTGGAGTAATGTGGGCCCCTCATCCAGTAGGGCTAATATCATTATAAAATGGGGAAATTTGGACATAGGCACTGTTTTGTGGTAGTCTCAGCCTATTGTTAACCACTGTTGTGGCTGGACTGGACCTTGTGTTTCTTGTTTTGACTGCAAGACGTCCTCAGCAATAACCATCAGAACAGTTTTAAAAGAACAGTTTATTACTTACAATTCCTGGAAGTTACATGACTCACCTGAGGCTACACAGTAAGGTCTGGGGTAGAAAGAGAGAGAGAGAGAGAGCACAAGCCTGGGGTTCTGCTTTTATTGGGGTCAAGGGTGGTGACTTAGGGGTGAGCTCACTCTTTATTGGTGAATTTAAAACATAAAGGTAGGAATTTAAAGTGCATGGTCAGTTACCAAAATTAGCTAAGATCTCTAAAACAAAGGAGTCTGGGAGCAGGGGCAGCTAGGCTCTTTGTCTAATGTATGGCTGTCAATGTGTTTATTGGAGGTAGCCATCTTTGAGGTGGTTGCCTCAAAAATCAAAGCTTAAGTCAGGAATTTGCATTATAAAAAGAAAAGCCAACTTAGACCTGCATAGAGAAAAGACAGTGAGAAAAGACACAAGGGGAAGACTGCCATCTACTAGGCAAAGAGAGAGGCCTGGAATAGATTCTTTTGTCACAGCCATGAGAAGGAACCAATTCTGCTGAACCTTGGTTCCAGAACTGTAAGACGATAAATTTGTGTTGTGTAGCACAGTGCCTGGAATACGGTGAGTGTTCAAGACCTATAATAATACCAACAAAACAGGAACATAGTAAGAGGGTCTCTTGTACAGAATACAGTGGTTGATAAGTTAGAGTCTCTTAAACCAGGGTTTTTATTCAATTACTTTGTGAAGGAAAGTTTTTCCTCTTTTCTTCTTATTTGTATTTTGTGACTTAATTTCTACAGTTTTCTTGTAGATAGTTGATTAAAATTTATGTTGATATTTTACACAAGAGCTTATTTTAATGAAAATAGATTCATGATATTTTATGATACATGTATGTAGACAGAAAGCCTTGACAACTAGCCATGTATGGTGACAATATCACTCCAGATGGCTTGACAACAAACATACATTGAATGCTTTTGCTTTAAAAAGTACATTCCAAATTTAGAGGATGATCAGCTAATGATCTTTCTTTCTTTTCTTTTTCTTTTTTTTTTCTTTTTGGTAATTTAGTTGTGCCTTTTTCCCACACCCCTTCTCAAATACATACACTTCAACACCTCCCATACACATACCACACACACACACACACACACACACACACATAGCTTGAATAACATGGAAAGAACATTGGTCATTTACTGCCATCATGACTCGGCATTCACCAATGCATAACACTACATAATTAGAACTGTATTAGAGGGCGCCTGGGTGGCTCAGTGGGTTAAAGCCGCTGCCTTCGGCTCAGGTCATGATCCCAGGGTCCTGGGATCGAGGCCCACATCGGGCTCTCTGCTCAGCAGGAAGGCTGCTTCCTCCTATGTCCTCTCTCTCTGCCTGCCTTTCTGCCTAATTGTAATCTCTCTCTCTGTGTCAAATGAATAAATAAAATCTTTAAAAAAAAAAAAAGAACTGTATTAGAACCATATTTAGATCTTCCAAACATAAAGACTGGTTAACACTGAAACCTATTTCTTAGTCTAAGTAAAATGTGAAAAATACATCTGCTCCTCAAACAACTTATGTTAAAAATGCTCTTTTGCCTTGAATGTTCTTTTCTTTTAGGTGATAAAGCAAAGTTGTACAATCAGATGTGTCTACCAGAATGGCTTGTATTATGCTTAACTGCAGAGAAAGATAAGAAAATAAGATGGGAGGGAACAATGAGGTTGGCCTTATGTATGTATCATTATGTAATCTGCAAAAGATCATTTACTAGTCCTTCTTCCTTGGATTCTAGAAAGTGAAAGATTAGTGATAGGAACGAAAAAATTGGTGTCAGAGAATAAGATCACTTTGATAATTACTCAAATCCTGATAGGGACCAGGATTTGGGCAAACAGGATTTGGACAGTGAGGGCAAAATGAAAATGTGGGGCTCCTTGTTTAAATAGTATTAATAATTTTAAGGCAGCAACAGTGGAACATTAAGCTAAGCATGGGCCCCTCCGAGCATGGGTACACTTCACATACCTGTGAAACTGGCCCTGGAAACAACCCTCAGTTAATAGTAATGATAGCTAACATTTATTTTTTCCTTAGAACCTGATGAACACTGCTCTAAGTAATTTATAAGAGTCAGCTCATTTAGTCCTCACATAACCTATGAAGCAGGGTCTATATGTGCTCACATTTAAAGATTTAAAAAAACTGAGGCACAGAAACATTATAGTAACTTGCCCCAAGTTACACAACTTTTGTGTCACAGCCATAAAATCCTGGCATTTTATTTTCAGAGCTATATTGTTTCCTTCTAGATACTTTCTCAAGAGAACTGTGTCAAATAAATATATTACTTTATGTTGAATATTCAGCACATAGAAGTGTTCCCTAATCCCTACCCTTGGACTGATAACTCCCCATTATGGTAGTTTGTGCTTAGAGAAGGCATCTTGCCTTGTCATAATTGGTTTGTAGGTCATTTGACTCACCATTTATTTATTTTTTTTTTTTTAAAGATTTTATTTATTTATTTGACACAGAGAGAGAGATCATAAGTAGGCAGAGAGGCAGACAGAAAGAGAGGAGGAAGCAGGCTCCCTGCCAAGCAGAGAGCCCGATGCGGGCCTCGATCCCAGGACCCTGAGATCATGACCTGAGCCGAAAGCAGAGGCTTTAACCCACTGAGCCACCCAGGCGCCCTTGACTCACCATTTAAAAAGTATTTGATGTGTACCATTGATTTTGTAAAGCACTGGATCTTATTATGATTGTTTAAATGAACCTCCTATAGCCTCAGTTAATCTGGTTCTCTTTGATATTATTTGTGACGATTCTGTATACATTTGATCTTTTTATTTTTTAAAAGCAAAATCACAATTAATTTTTTTAGATGTTATGCAATTAGTTGATTAATTTTCTATCAGTTTCTGTGTACTTACAAAGTAATCCTGATCACAGCAGGTTATCATAACACAATCTAGATGTGTTATTAATCAAAAGTAGTGCAGCTGGACCCCAAAGCAACAAGGGATGCAATAGCACACCCAAAGACCCAACTTCTTCTTCTTTTTTTTTTTTTTCTAATTTGACAGAGAGATCACAAGTAGGCAGAGATGCAGGCAGAGAGGGGGAAGCAGGGTCTTCGTTGAGCAGAGAGCCCGATGCGGGCCTCGATCCCAGGACCCTGAGATCATGACCTGAGCTGAAGGCAGAGGCTTAACCCACTGAACCACCCAGGCGCCCCCCAAAGACCAAACTTATTTACAAAAGAGAATGAACACCTCAAATAGAGGCAGTCACAGTTCAGGCTGGCTTAAGTGCAAAGCATTCTGGCTCCAGGCAACAAGTATTAAGCTTGACATTCTTCAGATGGGGTGACCGACCTTGTTAGTATGGCTCCAGAGAGAAAAACCAGACAGACTAAGCACCATGGCCACAGAGCCGTTCTTATTTCCTTTTTGATTTGTGAAAGTGGTAGGGGCCAAAATATCTAACCTGACAGACTCCTAGTACCTGTTGATCTGATGGGTGCTAGAGCTGGGGTGACAGGAATGACTGAATGAGGAGGAAAACAGCATGAGGTGCAATGCTGGGTTTAAATTCTGTTCTAAATTTATTTGGTAAACATTGATTTGAAACACTTACTTAAATTGTAATCCCATCAGCTAAGTATCCCCCGCCCACAATTTTTAAAATGATGTGTTCCTGTTTCGAGTGGAAAATATTTTCTTCTTACAAGGATGTTATGATTATCAACTTTATCATCAGCTGCCAACAGGATACCTCGTACTATAGTAGGTGGTCACATAGTATTCGTTGAATGAATGGATAAATAAGGGAATGACAAATGGAATGATGATTTGTTTGGGGAGGTAGGTGAGAAGGAGAAAATTCCAGGCTTATTTCAGAAAATAGTAGTCTGACAAAATCTATTACTTATTTCTCAGCTAAAGTGCTCTGATCATATTCTGAACATACATTCCTGCTGTTTAACTTTCCAAATATGAAATGACCCCTGCCTTTTATGTCTTGTGTTAAAGCTTTTCCCTATCATTTTATTGAGAAATATAGATTAGTGGCCTCAGAGGCCTATAAAAAGGTTAGATTATCAATTTGTTTTGGGTAAAAATTGCTTTTAAGACATGTTGTATTTGAGGCCAGTCTGAGAGAAGTGTTACTTCTTTCACTTGTTGGTTTTTTTCTGTTAATCTCTTATATCTCAATCTTGAAACAACTGCCTCCAGGAATTTTGTGTAAATGTAAGATGATCTGCCATTGAATATCTATGAGAAAGTATTTGGTTTGCATATTTTATAAAACCATAGCTAAAGGGCTACACTTTTCTCTCATTAAGTGTTCTCCAAACAATAGTCCTCATGACAAATTTCTGGAATAAAATGTTGGTATAAATGAATATCTATACTCTTTGCTGTGGGCTGCCTTGCTTCATTTAAAAACAATCATTCAGTTTTATCTATAAATGCCTTTTATTCTTTTAAAGATGTGTTTTAATCTATATATACTTTAATTATTTTATGAATAGGCAAGAGAGCTACAATAATGCAATTGATGAAAACTTGCTATAGTTATGAATAAGGAGTTAGAGTAATGGTATAAAAAACATGTTGCATGGAATGGGA
Source organism: Ailurus styani (assembly GCA_002007465.1). NCBI lineage: Eukaryota > Metazoa > Chordata > Mammalia > Carnivora > Ailuridae > Ailurus > Ailurus styani. Next base: position 2,954,797 of record LNAC01000005.1, on the reverse strand, counting down.
TGGCCTGAGCTCCAGGCTCAGTTCCTTTCCAATTTTGAAAAAGTTACTCAAAAGTCTGTCTTGGCTCCTGTTTTTCTTGACAAAATGGGGATATAAATCCCAACATTCAGTAATGTGCTAGAGCTGATTGACTGGCAAGAACGGATTGTTAAATATTCATGAATTTTACAAGCCTACTTTTAAATCATTGGTAAGCCACGGTAAGAGTGTTTATGCCACAGCAATTGTAATGCACTCTAAATCAGGGCTTTTTTTTTTTTTTTAAGAGCCAGTTTATTAGTATACCACTGCTCACTATTATAAAGAGCAAATAAGATAATGTGTGTAAAAGTGTTATGCAATCTTCAAAATTCTGCTTAAAAATCGAAGTTGTGAAGGAAAGAGACTTATCACTGAATCGTGTCACGTTTCTTAATTATTATTTAATCCATAATTCAAAATGTCTGATTTTATTTTAAAAAACTCTAATGAAAAACAATTTGAAACTAAAAAACTTTATCACTGAAGAAATATCAATGGAAAGGTAAGAAAGCAAAGTAATATATTTTTCTCTCTTGGAAGATATGAAACAACTGAAACAAATCCACATGGGATAAAAAAAGGTAAATGAATCGAGGTTAGCAGAGAAGAAAGCATAAAGTAGTAAATCCTAAACAGAAAGGAAGTTGATCACAAAACTAATTATTGGAAAAACAGTTCTATCTACAAAAACTTTAAATTATGTCCAGATACATTTTCCAGCTTTTATGGAGGTATAATTGACAAATAAAAAATTGTATATATTTAAGGTGTACAACTTGACGTTTGCTATACATTGTAAAATACCACTGTAATCAAGCTAATTAACATATCCACCACCTCACACAGTTATCATTTTCATGTGTGTGTGTGTGTATGTGTGTGCATGTGTATGATGAGAACACTCAAGATCTACCCTTTTAGCAAATTTCAAGTATCCAATATGGTATCCTTAACTATAGTCATATTGCTGTACATTAGATCTCCAAAACTTACGGATCTCGCAGAGCTGAAACTTTGTACCCTTTAATCAATAGCTTTCCAGATCCCCTTCCCCCAGCTCCTGGCAACCCCATTCTACTCTCTGCTTCTATCAGTTTGACTATTTTAGATTCCACACATAAACGAGATTATGCAGCTTGTCTTTCTGTGTCTGGCTTATTTCACTTAGCATAATGATGAGGTAACAGAAGGCTGGCTGGAGACAGAGCATAAGATGACACTCCAGGACCCTCTCCACCTGTCCCCTGCCCCCACATGGGACATGTGACATTCCTCAAGTACTCCTGGCTGCCTTGAAGCTAAAGAAAGGCAAAACAAATAGCTAACTTACAGAGATCACAATCCTGAAAGACATGACTCTCCCTCAGTTTACAAATGTCATAGCTATCTACAAGAGCAAAGCATTTCTGTCAATAACCTAGCTTCCAGAAGGAAATGTAGGTATAATTAAATGTCCTTATAACCTGCAGCCCATTGACAGATGCTTGAAAGAAGCAGAGTGTAATGTTCCTCCAGGAAGCTCTCAACTATCTTCATGTTAATGCCTTGCTATAGGGGAAAAACAACCTTAATTTGACAATGGCAAGCCCTCTGGTATCCTGTGAGTCTTCTTTAATATAAGAAAATCCTTTTGAAACTTCCCTTTTCCTTACCTCCTCCAACTCCCAAGTATGTAATTAGTCACCCCTTCACAAACCCTGTGCCAGCTCTTCCTGCCCAGGGGTCCTGTCCCTGTAATTTAATAAACCACCATTTTGCACCAAAGACATCTCAAGAATTCTTTCTTGGTCATTGGCTCCAGACTCCACCCCACCGAACCTCACCTATATTCCAAAACCCCATCAATAATGTCCTCCAGGTTCATTCATTTTGTTACAAATGGTAGAATTTCCTTATTTTTAAGATTGAATTCTCTGTTTGTTGATAAACATTTACATTTCTGTACACAAAACACAAACTATTTGAAAAGGAAATTAAGAAAAGAATCACATTCATAATAGCAACAAAAATAATAAAATACTTAGGAGTAAATATAACCAAAGAGATGAAAGACTGTACACTGAAAATGATAAAACATTGATAGAGGAAATTATGAAGACACAGATAAGTAGAAAGATATCCTGTGTTCATGGATCAGAAGAATTAATGTTAGAAAATCTCCATATTACTTAATGTGATCTACAGAGTCAATGCAATGTCTATCAAAGTCCCAATGGCATTCTTTAGAAAAATGGAATAAACAATCCTAAAATTCATATGGTACCACAAAACCTCAAATAAGCAAAGCAATCTTGAACAAGAAGACTAAAGCTGGAGGCATCACACTTTCTGATTTTAAAACTACATAAAAACTTGAAGTAACATTAATCTATTTCTTGACATTATTAGAATACCTATGCATGCAAATTTAGTGGCTGGCAAATATAGTCACATGTCTCTACTTGGGAGGGAAAACAGGGACCAGGAATCTCCTTTGCTAGGTCTCATGCTCCTCAGCCACTGGGTAGTATTTTTCATCATTCTGGTCCATTTCTTTCTCCAGTGGCTTCCACGCTGGTTTCAACCTTTTTGTTCCTTCTGACGATTCCTTCTCTTTCTCTTCCCATGCCCCCACTCCCATTGTCTTTTGCTCTCTTCTACTTCCCCACCTCATTTATTATTCTAGGATGTTAAAAACCTCATTTCCCCTTTCCTCAAACATTCCTAGTTACAAGTCTTTACTCAAGTATTCCCCCTACAAGGGATGCCATGCATCCTGGTATGTGATAAGCCCTGAATGTCCAAATACCATCTATCCTTCATGATTCACGTTAAATGTTCTCTCTGTGATGGTGTTATATTCATTTCCTGGGGCTGTTGTAACAAATTACTGCAAGCTTCATAGCTTAAAATAACAGAAATTGTCTCTCACAATTTTGGAGGCCAGAATACAAAAATCAAAATGTTGGCAGGGCCCCAATCTCTCTCTGAAGGCTCTAGGGCAGAATCCTCATTTACCTCTTCCAGTTTCTGGGGCTCCAGACTTTCTTGGTTTATGGAAGCATGATTTTAATCTATGCCTTTGTCTTCCCATGAACTTCTCCCTTCTATTTCTGTGTCTCAAGTCTCTTTCTCTCTTTTCTCTCTCTCTTTTCTTTTATAAGGATACCAGTCATTGTATTAGGGCCACCTTAACTTCAGAATTATCTACAGATCTTTTTACTTAATTACATCTACAAAGACAAAATTGTGGCCAAAGTAGGCCACATTCACAGGTACCATGTTGGACATATCTTTTTCAGAGACAATTCAACCTGCCGTAGGTGTTTTCCTTCATTCTTCAGCCAAAAGTTTTATTTTTATCACCTGAATTCTCCCTATGGCCTCATCTTTATTTCACCTAAGTGATTGTCAAGTTTGTTCCTGAGTTGAAATTATTTGCAAACTTGTCTGATCTTCTTAATAAACTATAAATTCTTTAAGGATTGGGTTTCATTCATCTTTATCCAGTTAAAGTCTGAAACGGACTTACATGAAGGAGTGTCTGACAAATACACATTGAATGGATGCTTATAACAAAACATATTGAATTATCATTTGTATTTATTCCTTTAGTCTTATAAGAGCTGTAATTTCAAATCTTTTTGTTCATAAAAATATACATTCCAAAGTATGTCCTTGGCCAAGATAATGCATAGTAAAACTATTGTAGATGAATCCACTGTGTTATTGAGCAATATTTGCATCCAAGAAGTATTTGCATCAAGGAGGAACATTCTAACTTAAAGAATTTCCCAGTGTTCATTTTTTTTAATTTCTAGAATTTCTCCAATGAATAAAAGCCTGTTTTTTTTAAAAAAATCCACAGCACAAAGATTTAAATTTCACTTAAATTTTTACAGTCACATGTCAAAAGCTGGTATAAAGGCTCATTCCTGAACAACTATCATCAGAAGTGACAAGCCTGTCACATAAATTTTGTGGATATGGAATTTAGTACATTACAACTTTAAGCTGGAATTTAGTTTGACATGAAAAAGAAGTCAGAGGAACCAAATACTCAAGGAACACATTTCCATCCATGCTAACTTAATGTGCCTGCTGCGCAATTTCCATAACCTTTAAGCCCCACCCCCCCGCCAGGATTTGCTTATAGGCAATCAAATGTAATTTCCCCCTTTCTCAATGTGTTTAAAGTTTATTGGTTAATATTGCTTAGTCGAATTTGATAACTGCCATTTATCATTTTGCAAATGTGCAATTTATTCACTTATTGCAGGATTTACATTCATTTCAGATCAGATTGATTGGAATTTCAAATTTCTAAAGCTTCAATTTCATCCAGTTGCAATTATGTAAAAAGCATGAGTCAATTTCCAAATAAAATCAATCTATATTTATACTTTTACTACATCTAGTGGGAGTTGGCTTTTTTGGAACAACTTCTGGCAAATGTTCTTGTCACTAGACATAAAGATTGTAAAAGAAAGACATTCTGCACTTTTGCCTTATGGTTAGAAAGCTTCCCAACCATTGTTCCATATTTTAAAAATAGAAAGTCAAATGTTACAAACTTCTGTAAGTCATAGCCAGGCCAAAGTGCTGTTGTGACAGCATGTATTAAGTTGGGAAAGGATAAATTAATAGTAATTAGTCCTTCTGTAAGTGAAAGTAGAAATTTACCACTTGGGAGATTGTCATGCCAATGTCAATGGTGACAAAATACCTCTGTCGTATTTGCATAAACTTCCCTTGGGAACATTCTGAATTTAAAGCAATAAAGAAAAAGCTGTAGGTAAGTTTTCCATATGGGACCTGGCATCATACTTTCAAGTCTCTCTCTATGAAAAGGAAAAGTCCAGAGGGATTACTTATGAAAGAAGTGTGTGGGGTCAGTGAAGGACTGTGATTTGTGGCACATACCCTCCTACACCTCACACAATAGCTGTTTCTCAGTTTCCTTTCTATATGCCTCATCCTCACAAGCAGCTAGCTGTCAGTTCTTCAGGGCTTAGAAACATCTTGTATGCTTTTTGTGTTTCCTGTACTGTTGAAGATAGGAGGCAGTGTAGCTTGATGGATATTTGGAGTAATCCCGTTGCTCAACAACTATTCTTGCAACACATAGATGGGCCATGTTCCAAAGAAGCAATGGGGAATTCAACTGCGGCATGGTAGGAAGCTGAAGGAGTTTTTTTTTTTTTTGCTCTTATGGAACTCGCCTGAGAAAACAATTAAGCAAAGACCGTAAAGCCAGTTAAATGTCCTGATAGGAAAGTACAGTGTACTAGGAAAGCTCACGGCATAGGTGCACAGCACGGTTAGAGGGGGAGAGGTATGTCAAAGAAGATTTGATGGATGAAGTATCTATGAATCTTCGAAGCATAGAGGAAGTATGTCAAAGAAGGCTTCACAGATGATATGCTTATGAATCTTCAAGGCATAGAGGAAGAAGGGAGAGATTAAAGTCCCATGTCCAAAGGCCTGGAGACAAGTGAGGGCAAATGTTCCTACAAATATGTGGGGAAAGTGTTCATTTTGTTAAGAATAGCCAAATTAATTCCACTTTATTGATGACAGATCAATAAGGGAAGGTCGACAGTCTACTAAATGGTATCACTAAATCAACAGTTTTTCACTTCAAATTTAACCTTGCTTAAGTAAAATTAGAACTTCTCTTTGTCAGATAAGATATATCAACCACAAAGCTCTTTGCCTCCACTGGCAGGTCAATCCCAGCACTCTGTTCCAGCTACTCCACTACTCCTTCTCTTGAATGTCTGTGAAGTAAGACACACATATATCAGGAATAAAGAAACCATTCTAGGAATGTCAATCAGAGGGAATTAAGAGCGAGGAATTGGTTACAAAGGTATTTGAAGGGCCAAAATTGTAAAAGAGAAAGGGAAAGTGGCTGCAGAAGAAAAAAAACTTGATTAATGTAAACTCCAAAGCTGATTGTAAATGTGGACTAGAATCCAAGCACCTGCAGCTGAGTTGTTGGATACACCATCATGGCCAGCTCTGGATCTGCTAAATGGGGAGTGTTTTGACCATTTCACTGGAACTCCTGGCTCAGTTGGTTAAGCTCCTGACTCTGTCTATGTTGCTGAACGACAAATCATCTTACCTTACACCACAATTCCCATCAACTGCCACCAAGTGCCATACTATTGGAGCCAGAAGCAGAAAGCTTTACTTTCTTTCAATCTTTTGATCTCTCACAAGTCTTCTACTGGCACAACATAAACCTGATTAAGGAAGCCAGCTAGCAATAGTTCATAGGGCATGTAGCTGACAGATGCCTACCTCATCAGTGCAGAGTATAGGAGAGTGAGCATGGGGGTTAAGACACAGCTAAATCAGCTCCTCAATCTGTGTTCAAGACTAGAGTAGGACTCAACATGAAATCAACTAAGAGCCAAGATAGAATTTTTGTCTTATTTTTAAAATAAGATTTAGCTTAGTAAAAGTTATACTAGAATCTCACTGAAGTTTTAATTCAATTACATGACTTTCAATTGAATAAATTGTAGCAAAATACCATAAGACATTATGGTTCAAAGCAGAGAGGGAGAAACTCTAACAAAACTACACTGAGGTTGTGCTTCAAAGTTTTCATTCCACCATCTTTTTTTTTCCCCCAATAGACACCTGGGGAGGTAAGAGAGGGGTGAGGTGGAGACTATTGTTTGTTTTCTTGGATCCTCAATCTTGGCATATACCAGGGTTGGGATTTTCTTAATGATTCTTCCCTCCTTGGTGGTAGGGGATCTGTAATAATCTAGGCCCAGTATATTTTCCTGCCTCTCTCCCAGGGGTAGATAGTATTGTCTCCTGCTTTCTCCCAGCTGTACTGGCTCTTTACCCATGCCCTGCAGGTAACAGAGTTTGCTGCTCTTCCCAAAGGGGCTTAAAGTTTTTGTTCTATAGGAGGGAGCAGGGAGAAGAATCCTTGGTAAGACTTCATGCATTATTCACAAGGGTACTATCCCTTCTCCTGCATGCTCCAGGGGGGAACATTCTCAGGTCTCTGCCAGCTCAAACCTTTTTTGTAAGCACTCAGTGAAGTCCCCTGAAGAAGCTTCTGTGATTTGCTAATTTCCCTGTGTCTGTGGTTCTTAGATCACAATGGTTTGCACACTCTCCTGCTAACCAATGCTTGGCCTGTGGCAAATCATTAAAAAGAAATTCTAGTGAATTTTTCTTACTCGCTTGCATGTCACTCGGTCTCTGTCCCAGGGAAGCAAATAATCACATCCCTTTCTCCTTGCAAGCATCTGTCTTTACTTAGATTTTAAGTTAGTTGGTTTCAGCCTTTCATGGATTCGAGAAAAGTTGTGAATTTTTAGGTTATTCAATTTTTTCTATTTGTAAATTTGGAGTGATGCTCTGTCACACTATCTACATCTAAGCAGAGAGACCACTATATTCTTGCTTCACTTCATTTCTGGGGTTAAAGGTATTTTGCACATTTCTCCTTCTTTTATCTCTTTCTTCACAGATAGTCTTCCTAGTTTGGTGACCCCCCACATCTTGTTTCAATTTACTTTTCTGGTGTTTTCCCTTCTTGCAATACAGTGGATTCTCCTGGTCAATACTGCTAATTAAACTTTCTTAAAATCTTTCACGAACAACTTCTTAAGGAAGTTTGTTTTGTTGCTGTTTTGGTAGTAATTTTCTATTGTAATAAGGTACTACTTGTTTTAGATACAGCTAATAGGAGTGATTTACTCTGCTTTTCATTTTTGTGCCAATTATAGGAAAAAATATTAAGTGTAGTGATTAAAAGGCTAATTTTCCTATGCTGAGTTTTGGTATGGAAGTTACTTAAGACTCAAAAATTGAGGCAGGATACTACTTTATAGAATTGCCATTTCTTTGTAGTGATTTGCTTTTGAGTATCTTTTCAATACTAAAATTTCTATTTATTTTCTTATACAGAAAAAAAAACATGGTAGTAACTTAACAATGTATATGTTTGCTTTTTTAAAATAGAAACTTCATAGAACAATGTTGATTGTGTTGTGGTATCTTCTTGAATTAAATACATAACTGTCTTTAGGAACCTATTCTGGTGATCTTTCCTTTAACCGTCAAACATATATGTGTAAGTATACATACATATATATGTATACACATATGGAAACATGTAGACTTATATACACAGTTATATACACAGAAGAAGTATTCCTCTCTCATGGTTCTAATTACATTTTTTTCACAAATGTATAATTCAGACATTATTACTTGTCTGATTACTACTCAAGAAATGTCTATAATCTTATAATTTCAAAAACAATTGTCTTTTTTTGCCTGCACTTTTTAAAAACTGTATATACCTTTATGCTGCATCTTCATATGCTATTACAATATACTTAATACACTTTCAAATTTAGGTTCTTTTTTTTTCTTAAGTATTATATACTATATAGATGCTTTATGACATTCTGATTGATCTGAATATTACTACTTTGATTTCATATGCTACATTATCCGCCAGTCTAGAACTATTCAGTCATGGTAGAAACCTCATTTTCAAATCCACAGGTGACCCTATACAACAGCTTAGGTCAAAAATTGGAGGATGGTTGGGAATATTGAGAGTATGTGTTTTCTCTGGCTTCAGAGTATCTGAGGACCAGTGATGGAAGGTCATTTAGCAGAGTAAAGACCAGAGACTTTAGAGTTGGGCAGACATTTGAAAATTTGAATACTGACTCTACCACTTGCTAACTATTTGACTTCAGACATGTCAACTAGCATTTTAAACCTCAGTTTCCTTATCTGAAAAAGAATATAATAATCACAATGAACTCTGTTGTAATTATTACATTTTAAAAATACATACACACACGTATATACAATATATATAGACATACATAGATATACATATACATATTCATACACACAAAGGTCTTAGCCAAATCCTATATATAGTAGGAACAACTATATGATGGCTGCAGGTGAGAGGAAGTCATGGAAGGAAGTAAAGTATCATGAATGAAGACCTACTCTGAGACAGGTACAATGCTAAAAACTTCTTTTGCATGACTTTTTCTTATCCTCACAATAATCCTAGAATGTAGATCTTAGGATTTTCACTTTGTAGATTGGCAAATGAATGGAAGGAATGGGAACTGGAGGCATATAATGCTTATATCTCTCTCCCAAGTTCAGATAACCCAAATGACAGACCAAAATTCTAACTAAGGACCCAAAATATATATGGATTCTTCTATATTGCTCTGCATCTTTTCTGTATCAGTACACAGCCAGTAAAAAAAAGGAAACCTATATCTTTGAGACAGATGGATTTATTGTAGGGCATTGAGTACAGTCATAGAGGAGCTGGATAGATAACCAGGGACATTGAGGCAGCATCCTCAATCCACTGAAGCAACCGGAGACACATCAGGAAGAGGCCATTATTTTTAGACTAGAAGATCTAAGCGAAGAGGGTAGTGTTACTGTCCCCTGGGTGCTTGGAGTCACCTGGTAAGAGCTAGAATTACAATAGAACTGTCTAGAAGGAACTGGAACAAGGAAGGCATCCCAGCAACTGAAAAACACCACTGTAAGCAAAGGGAGAGCAGGAGAGACATACTCTGGTTTTCCCTTTCCTCCCACTGGCTCTTCGATCTTCTGCTGTTTCCTCCTGTTGGCTAACACCAGTGGATGCTGCCTAATTAAAAAAACAAAAACACAACAAAACAAAACAACAAACAAGGAAAACACAGCCTAGAAGGCTCTGTGGTGCTGTGTACAAAGAAGAAGCAAAAGCATGAAAACTGGACGTGAGAACAAACTGCCAAAGACAGGAAGTATTTCCCTCCACCACGCCCTTCCAAAGTAATCCTGCTTTCTTTAGGCTATTTCGTGAGTGCCTGTGTCAAACACATTCTTTTTTTTTCCACTTGATCAATTTTCTGTTACTACTTCCCTGAGCTGTTAATTTTCTGTTTTTCATGTCATTTACGTAAATCTCTTGAGGACTGGGATCCTAGCACTCCAGTCGAATGGAGACCTAGCCTGTCCTCATATTGAGAGAGTTGCTTACTAGACACTGAAGGATAATGAAGATGGGTTTTGAAATGCAGCAGATGAATGCATCTTTGGTGTGCCATATGCTTCCTGAAGTGAGTTGCAGACAAATTGTTTACATTAACTCCATGTTTCGCTGCTACAGATTAGTAGCCGTGACATAAATGCCTGAGTAGGTCTGATTTGCTTTCTTTACTGGCAAAGGTTGTGTTGATTTTTGAACTTATAAATTCACAACTTTTATTTATCTCAGTAGTCTTTTGATGTATTGTTATTTGATTTTTTGTTTTGCTGGTTCCCCTGGCTAGGACAAGCACTCCATAAGGATAAGAACTTTACACACACACACACACACACACACACACACACACACACACACACACACACACACACATATTTAAAGATTTTATTTGTTTATTTGAGAGAGAGAGAAAGAGATGGCATGAGAGAGCACAGGCAGGGAGAAGAAGAAAAAACAGTTTCTCCTCCCGCAGGGAGCCCAATGTGGGGCTTGATCCCAGGACCCTGGAATCATGACCTGAGTCGAAGGCAGATGCTTAATGACTGAGCCACCCAGGAGCCCCTTTACATACATTTTGCAAGACCACGTGGCTCAGAGTGAGTGCTCACTTAATGTTTGGGATTCAGTAAATGCATGTTCTGTCTAACCAATGATTCATCTATTGTTATATTTTTATGATTAGAAATTATCTTCTATTATGTTTTAAATGTCTCACAATATCTTGACAGTTAACTTTATTAAACTTGTTATCTTCTCAGATGTCATAGTACCTTTGCTAATATAGCAACCATTTTCCCTATTATGAATGTATAGATCTTAGAAGAAATGAGGTAAAATTTATCTTTGTTTGCATTTTCTCTAACATTTATTTAATCTATTTATCAGTTTCAGAATTTTCATCTGTTCACAAGTTTATGTAGTACAGTATTCAAGAGAATTGGTTTCCCCGGTTGAAACCATGCCTTATTATGAAGTAATTTAAACCATCTCTTATAAAAAGGATCTCACATGATTCTGATTTATTTACATAGCCCAAAACTTATTTTCATAAGAATATTGAAATATAGTCAAGTGTTCATGGCTTAAATTATTTATGTCTGCTTTAACAAAACTCCTAGTAGTTTTTATGATGCCTATGTAACTAACTGTGCAATCTGAGATGAGCTGCTTATCTTCTTAGAGTGTCGTTATTAATATCACATAACAATCTTTCATGTCTCCTTAAATTGTACAATTCTATGATTTTAGTAGCTACACTATAATATGTTCATAAGTACAAATAAGTTTGCTATTTCCACTGGTCCCAGCACATGAGATATCTGGTGAACATCCCTGATTTGGTGTTTGGACAAGACCTACAAACTAATGCCACATGGTAAGATACAGAACACAGATTCTGGAACTAAATTGCCCAGGTTTGAATCTCAGTCTTGCTACTTATTAGCTTTGCAATCTTGGGCAAGATATTTAATCTCACAATAAACATTCCATTCCATAAAATGGAATGATAATAGTACCTACTTCAAGGGTTGTCATAAGAATTAAATAAATAACAGATGTGAAGGGATTTAGAATAATTCTTGGTATGTGCCATATATATCTTGGTAGTTATTATTTATCCTGTTGTAAAAGTAAGCATGTGACTTCACTGCTTTGAACATTTCAGTGATTTCCCAAGACACTTAGAATATACCATCCCAGTTCCTTACCATGCCTCATATGGCCCTGCATTACCTAGCCCCTTCCTACCCTCAACTCATCTCATGCTACTCTTCCTTAGCTTATTCTAATCAGTAACTCCAGTTGTCTTCACGATCCCAGACACACTGACCTATCTCCCATCTCAGACTCCTAGATCTGTCAGTCTGCCCACCTGGAAGTTTCTTCACATGAATGTTTCTTTCTCATTTCTGGGTATCAACTGAAAATTGCCTTCTCCTCAAAAAGGCTTTTTTCCCCTCTGTCCTCTGTAATTATTGTCCCACCCTACCATGTTCTACTTTCTATCATAAGATTCTTTTTTATCTTCCAAGTCCTTATGGTTATGTTTTTATTTTGCTTTATATTTTATTGTATCTTCCTCAGTAGACTATAAACTCCTCAAGGTCAGGAACTTCTGTGTATTGCACACTATTTTATTTCCAATGTCTGGAACAAGGCCTGGCATAAAAGAGATATTCAATAACTATTTGTTCAACACACACATGAGGAAACCAATGAGTGAATATAATGGATTGAATGTTGTGTGTTTCAAGCTTAGAAGGGGTAGAACCTTAGAAATACTGATAACGATACAGCGAGAACAGTGGGGCTAGATTGTCCAGACTACTCTTCCGTGTATAGATTAATAGGGAAGGTTTCTGAGTATCCACTAATTACTTTGGTACCATATGAGTCATGTGAAAACTTAAAAAAAAAAAAAAAGCAGAGTCCATGAAGACTTGTGAATCTAGTATCAAAGTGTATAATCAAGAGCTGAGCTGTGAAGAAAGACTGAGGAAAAGGAAATTTCCCAAGTTAAGAAGCTAACTAAAGAAACTTGGTTATGGCTCATGAAAGCACCTCCCAATACACCGGGACGCAGTTCAGCTTGTAAGTTCCACGTCGTTGAAAATCTAGGAGGGCAAGGGTCAAATGTGCTTCAGCCCCTTCTCCGTGGCAGCTGTCTCAAGCATGTTTGGGCTCAGTCCGTGGTTTCTGAATGAAGAGGGAAAAGGGTTCTACCTATTGTCCTTACCTTTGGAAAAGAATCCAAATTATAAATTTACTTGGTGGGAATAAAATATATGGTTATTTAAAAATATGTGGTTAGGGAAGCTTTTATTTGAAATCGTTGCCATGAGAAAATGCATTACTTTATTGAAAGCTACAAAATTCTGTGAAATGGATACCCTTAATATTCCATGTTGCAAATGAGACACAGGCTTAGATACCCACTGTGCTACAAAATTAAGGAACTGTTGCTGAACCCCCAACTGGACTGATTTTAGAACCAAAAATCTCAAGCCCTCACTATAGCAGCTTATTTCCTGTTTGTTATAAGGATACAGAATATTCAGGATACAGAATTTGTGTGGAGCACAGAGCAATAGTGCAAACTTTACCAAGTAAATGTGACTGACTACTAACTGCAGTTTGGACTTGTCATATTTATCAGGGCAATAGCACAGGCATCAGAGATTTTGAGGTTTAGCCCTTTACATACCCATTGTTTCCTGAATCAATATGAACAAATATTTACAGTGTTCTCCCCCTGCCCCCAACCCTTTATTTGCAGTTTCCTTTCCATGGTTTCAGTTACTCACAGTCAACCGTGGTCTGGAGATAGATGATCCTCCTAATGAATCCGCAGGTCACCAGTAGACTAACTGTAGGTCACGGGGCCTTTGTCCCTCACTGCTCTTCATCCCATCACGTAGGCATTTTATCATCTCGTATCGTCACAAGAAGAAGGGAGAGTACAGTCCAGTGAGACACTTTGAGAAAGAGAAACCACACTCACGTAACTTTTATTACAGCATTTTGTTGTAATTGTGCTGTTTTATGTTACTGTTGTTAAACTCTTCTGTGCCTAATTTTTAAATTAAACTCTCACAGGTATGTGTGAATAGGTAAACTCCAAGTACATATAGGGTTTGGTATTGTTTGTAGTTTCAGGCCTCCACTGGGGGGCTTTCTCCTCTTGGATAGGTGGGGATTACTATAATTGAACATTCTTCCCTGAGAAGGACTAGAGTTGCCACTATAGCATCTGCACCTTACCTGTGTTAAGGTTGGAGGGATGTTTCTATGTGTAAAACCTCAGGTGTTCTTACCCCAATTGTCTCTTAAATATACGTTTCTGTTTCAGCTGAAAATAATCAATGTTGACCTTTCTTATGAGCCCCAATTAATTAAAATGATTTATTTAAATAGAATAGAATACATATGAATTTTATAGCTGCATACCAGAGTCGAAGAATTAGAATTTATTCTGAAGGCTTTTGAAATTACAAGGAAAACAAACTTTAATGATTAATATAACTGATGTTTCTCTCGAAAAAGGGGAATGACCATATATATATACACCAAGGATCATTATGAGACATAACTCTTGCAAAGTCAAGTGAATGGCTGAAATTTAGCCTCTCTCAATAACCCTAATTAAGGCATTCGTCTGCTACAAAGATTTTCTTTCTTCCACATGTCACTTAGGATTACCACAATGCCTTCCCTCCGGCTACTGTCATTTAAGCATATAGAGTGACAGATACAGAATGATGCTAATAAAACCCCTCTACTATGAAACATTCCTCAAACCCTAATCAGAGACTATAGGACACAGAATAATCACTCAGGTTAGATTTCTAACCTTTGCAAATCAGGTCACAGCCTTTCTTTCTGCATGTATGTCCCTCCACTTTTAAGATGTAAGTCAAGTAACTGGCAAATCTCTTGTCCAATTGCTTTTTTGTCTTTCTATCTATTCTTGTCTCCAGAACTAATTTATCACCAGTCATGTGATGCTTAGAATAATTCGTTAAGACTCTACATTGATATTCTCACTTATTGGAGTGTAGTTTTGGACTCACGCTATATTTAACCTTGTGGTAGACTATAAATCTCTCTGCCTGTAACAACGTGACTTTGCCATGTTTTCCCTGTATGTGGAGTATATTTCTCTGACTTATTGTCAAGATTGACCATAAGATTTGTTTTGCCAATAACATGAGAGTTCAAGAAAAGTTTAAGAACAACTGTAATGCTTTTAAATCAACACTGAGACAACAAAAGTACCTGCTTCTTACATTTTGTGAAAATTAAATGAGAGATTCCATATGTCATGTTCAGGTCAGCGCTTGGCATATAAACACCTCCTACATAGGATATCAACTAAAGTTAACATCATTATTGGAATAAAGCTCTTTTCCCTACAGTTAGACACTAAGTATTTTGAGAATGAATGTGGTGAGTGCACCTTAATTTATGTGAGGACATGGAGGAAGAAAAGAACAAACGTTTTTGGCAAACTTACTTTATTCCTGGCCAGGCTTTCTACATAGATAAAATGATTTCATTCCCACAACACTGAGTAGTAAATACTATTATAACCCTTAGCGAATGATAAAATTGAGCTACATAAACTTAAGAAAATTTCCCTAAGTCACACAAATAAATAGGTCATGAGTCCAAGATTTGGACCTAGCTCCTAAATTCATGCATTTTCTCATTGTACATAACTATCCATCTAGTATCTTATGTGTAGTACCTGGAATTCTTACAAAATTGTCCCTCACGTTGATTGAAGGACTTCACAGCTTCCAGAGAATCTCATAACTGACCTACGCTATGGTGCTGCAGCTTTTACCTCAGATAAGTCATTGTAGGAAATTTGTTAGCCTGGGAAGACTGAGGATGATAAAAAGAGAGCCGACTCTACATTGGAATGTACCCTATGCTGAATTCATATTGTATATTGCATATTCCTAAAATAGATGAGAAGGATTGGCCCAAGTGAGCTGCTCCCCAACATATTCAGACTAAACTGTGTACAGAAATGCCCCTACCTTACACATGTAGATCTGGACTCAGGAGGACCACTAAGCAACCAGTGGTTCTGAGATCACTCTTAACTCACAAATATGTGTGTCCACTGTTGTGTAAGCCTTTTGGGAGGGACCTGAATGCTTATATTCCCCTTGAGGATGGAAAGAATCTACCGCATTTACTGATTGTGCTGACTTCCTTACATAACTGTTAAGTAACTAACATTTGATACATTTACTGGGCTGGAATCGATGTCAATGTCAGTCTCAACATACCATTGACATTTGTCAACATCATGATTGTGAAATTCTCAATAAGTAATGACTAATTAATGCTAAATTTTGAAATAAGCCTGACAAGGAATAAGAGATCTTTTTATTCATCGTTATTTCCTGTCTATTTTGTTTTAAAATGAAGATACATTTACAACTTTAGCCATTGAATTTCCTACAACATAAAGGCTGTACATACGTATACATACCTGTTCTCTTATATAACTGATGAGATCATCACAGGGTTACCTCTTGTATATTCTAAATTTTGAATACATTTAAATACTTCATAAGTATACTTTAAAGGGGAAAGGGCATGTATTTAAAATTGATGATTTTTACATTAGAAATCTCAAACTCAGCATACCTCGATGAGCTAATTTACTAGGAGGATATAATTGAGGAGAGGCACTCAAGTAGTATATCATGTAAAAATGGTGAATGAAAAGATTTCTACATTTGAAAGAGTGAGTGAAGCAATTTATTGATGTGATAAAATGATAGGGAAGAAAATGTCTCTCGTGAGCATTGCTTGTGATAGGTCAGGCATCCAAAACTCATTTGTGCTTTATCGAAACAATTTCCAAAGGCAGGCACTAGGTCTTGAGAATAACGACCCATGTTTGAGTGCCACTCTTAAATATTTTTGGAAAATCACCTTAAGACAGTGAAGCTTCTTCACCCTTATTCCAATTTCATTTTTATTGGACAACATAACAAGAGCAATAAAAGAAGAATGCTATAATCTTTTTCACACTCCTCCACTCTTTGCAAGGAGGAAAGCAAATTCTAGTTCTAGGACTCCTAAGGCTTTTATAGCATTCCTGTGCTCCGTTTCAAAAGTGAAAAGTACCCCCCCTTCAGAGACTATGGCGTGACTTAGTTGTTGATAATCTATTTCCCATATGTGAAATAAAGATTCTATTTTCCAGCTGTGATTATCTTGGTAGTCTGGGGATGTTTACTCTGCTCTGACTTTCCTTTCTCCATGGTGCTTGCTTCTCTTTCAAGATTTCACTCTTGTCTTTAACAGGGGATGAGTAGCAGACAAAAGACCTTGACCATTAACCCACAAGGTTGACTCATTAAGTTCCTTGCCTGGTGGACAACAATCAACTCAGCTAATTTATGCTGAATTATAACACTTCTGAGAACTATAAAAACATTCCCCCACCTGCAAAAGATCTTTATTCTCTTGTTAATGACACTTTCAGACTGAAGTTTCTGATACTACTGATCTTAAGTCAGGGAATATTGTGTGTACTTTTATGTGTGTGTGCGTGTACAAATATATGAAAGAGCATACGTTTAGAGGTGAAATTTATGAAACATGAAATATTTCACAAGTTTTGTATTATAAAAAGCTATCTTAAGGACAAACTTTTCTACTTTTTATAAAAATTTATTTAGACCTAGTCTAACATTTAAATATGTGTTAATCTGTTTCTCTAGCAAAGTTTGAAGAGAAGAGGTACTGATTTTTAGAAACTCCTTTGGAAACATATGTATTCTCTGTAATTAGAATGATGGATATTTAGTAACATTTCAAAATGGCTGCAGCTTCTCAAGTGTGCACTCTTTATTCAAGTTATGTGGTAAATTAATATGAATATCTACTCTAAGAAAAAGGCATAATACATATTTTACAAATAGTGTAGATATATCAATTGCTTATTTGTATATAAATATAAGATACATGCATGTCTATTTATCTCTGTCTATTTATGATCTTATACTTCTGATTGCATAAGGAAGTTTTCTACCTTTCCTATGAACTAAATATTTATATTGAGGCACAGACCCATGAAATCTTACACTGAAAGCCAACATATAAATCACAGATCCACTTGTATCTGTTCTAGTCGAAGCAGGGAATAGAACATTTATTGGAAATCTTCACCCTAGGTCACAGATGCAGCTCCATCTTAACATATTCATAACATGATTCATTATTCCACCCTTCTTTCCTGACATAGCATCTCTCATTTGATTAATGGCATTATCCTCATCCCTGTCCTCTAAGCAAAAATCCTCAGACTCATTTTCCATTCCCTCATCTCCCTTTACTGACAGAATCCATCGGTCACCCAGTCTTGTTATTTTGATTTCCTCAAAAATCATTCGTCTCTTCTCCATGCCAAATGAAGCTGTCTTAGATTAGGTTCTGTATTAGGATACTAGATAAGATTTAGTAAAAAGGGACCCCCAAATGCAAGGAAGGCTGGTGGTGAAGGGAAGGTAAGTTACTTCCTGAGGTCATTCAAGGACCAGATTCCTTCTATACTGTTTCATTTTCACCCATGTGATCAGAGTGGGCTTATCCATAATTTCCAACTTCTAGCTGGCAGGAGGAGAAAAAGAGAGGTGAGGTAAGGCCAATAAGTATATCCAATTTAAACTTGTAAAAGTGAATTTGCAGACATCTTTTTGCAGGAGCCTTTGGAAAAGGTGAATCCTTTGGAAAAGGTGAATACTTCCATTATAATGCAAAATAATTTAATTCAATAGGTCCTTTTCCTGCATTTATCAGCTCACTGACATGGGTTTGTTATAATTATTTTAGAATTTCTTTTGTGTGTGTGCAGATACTGAGACCCATTCCTTTCCTTCACTTGATAATAAGGTTTGGGTCTCTCCTATGTTTTTAACAATTAATTCTAGTAGGGCAAGAGAACATTCTTACTCAGAAGCAATACTGGATTCAACTCACGGCTCTGTCAATTTACTGGCTGCATGATGTTGAGCAAGTTACTTAAGCCCTTAATTTGCTCATCAACCAATTGAGGATAATAATAGTACCTACCTCAAAGGATTTGTATGAGGATTGTTAAAAGATAAAAAGAGTCGTATTAAATTTTCAAGAGTTTATTTGAGCAAAAATCAATTTGAATCAGGCAGCACACAGGAACCAGGGGAAAGACTGCAATACAGAAAGTTTGGAAGCAAAGAAAAGAAACTATTTGATTGGCCATAGCTTAAAACTTATGATTATGATTGGCTGTTTGTGATTGGTTGTCTTCAGTGTTTTGATTTCATAATTTTGAGGCATTTACAGGCTTAGATTTCAGTTTATTTACAGAGGTTGCCAAAATATTAGGGCTATATCAGTCTAATGGTCTCCCTATTTGATTAATTTAACAGGATTAACTGAATTCAAACAATGTTTGACAAATGATAAGCTCTCCATAAGTGTTAGTTATCTGACAAGATGACAAGATTCATTTGGAGTTGAGTGTCAAGACATTTTTTTTCACTATTAATACACATACTCTATTCTTCTATCTTTTCTACCCATGATGATTCAGGGGAGGCTCAAATATTTCACTAACTCCTCACATGTAATCATTTCTGGATATTGCCTCCCTCCTCTCCTCATGGGAGGAACTTTGACAGAGTGGGATAGGGTGAGGCTATTCTAGGGAAACGTAAGCTAGATGTTCTTCAGTTAAAAAACTCCAGGTTTCCTGGCAGTTGGGAATCTTTAAGTGGCCCCCTTTGATCTCTAGGCAGAGTAGGTGGTGTATATTTCAGGTCTTGGTTACAAGTGACAGAAGCCCAACTCAAAATAGCTTAAACAACCACAAAAAAGATTTATTGGATAATGTACCTGGAAACTCCAGTGGTCTATTTCACTTCTGCCATGGTTGATCAGATGCTTAAGTGATGTCAGACACCTGACCCTTTTTAATTTTTGGCTCTATTTTTCCTTCCTGTGCCCTTTGCTCCAAGCTACATTTTTCCTCAGGTGGTGGTAAGAGGGCCAGGCCACCAGGAACTCTAGGTCTATATCTTGGTGGGCACAGTTTATCTCCCAAAAAATCTGGCAAAAGTGCCAAGTTTTGATTGTATCTTCCTTGTTTGGCTTAAATCAGCTGTCCATCCCTGATCTACTTACTGTGGCAAGCAAGAATATATTCTGATTGATTAGTTTGGGTTGGGAACGGGCAAACACAATGGCTGCGGATACAGTACCCTGCTTCTCGTCTACAAGATCCCTATGATCTAAGAAAATATTCACCCATAAATACTCTTTCCTGAGAGAAGCCCTAGGGGCAAGTCCTGGCATAAATCTTTACCATGTAGGATCTTCAAATCAGCATTAGTCAATTGATAACTGATAAGCCAAATTTGGTGTAATAAAGCCCATTCTTATGCATCAATAAATAATGTGGAGAGCCTGAGTAGCCAGCTGTGTAGGGGCTTGTTGTTCTATTCATTACATCCCCCCAAATCTTTTTGATGCTCATATAAGAATTTGAGGCTAGAGACATAAAAGCATAAACAGTAGTATCAAGTGTTCTAACTAGAGTGTTGAATTGTCATAAAAATATAAGGACATTCAGAATATATAAAATTACATTTTGGACAAAAGAATTATCAGGATTCCTTGCCCATTCAGATTCATACCTGGGTTCTGTTGGACGAAGTGCAAAGTGCAAAAAGAAAAAAAGGAGTGAGAGGTACTTTTTCCTCTCACCTTGATGACACATAGGCAAAAATCTATAAATATAGAAAATTTCCCATGTATTGCCAAGCTCAGAACTCCCTTAGGGGAAGAAGGCTGAATGAGAAAATGACATGTTTACTCACTTGCTATTCTTATGTGTTACCACTATCTTGAGATAGTAAGGAGTGAGAGAGGTTACAGTATAAATACTGCTAATGAATACAGTAATCCTGCCAAAGGAGGGGAAGTATTTTCTGAGGCAGTAAACACAGTCCTGTGATAGTGAAAGTCTTGGGTTTGACTTCCCAATGATTTTTTTGTGTAAAATAAAGTTATGAATAAAGGGACTCCAGAGGATGAAATATAGAAAGTTGATACTTTGTGACAAGGTTCTTAGCTTTATCTGTACATTGCTTGGCTCCTGTTTTCCATCATACAATTTTTACATTAGGGTCAAAACAATATCTCATTGGGCTATACACTCACACCATGTGTCTTTCTACCCAGTCACCATCCCACCTTGCCTGAATACTCTTCAGTTACTTCAGGGATAAACAGGGATTAGATCATCTATATTAAAGTGCTAACTAAGTGGTGGCAAAAATGTAAATAAATGGTGGAAATAAAAATAAAAAATACATGGTTTTCTTCATTAGAAGAATAAAATTGTGTTAATCAAAATTGAAAATCTAATTTAATTTTCAATATATTGTATTATCAAGAGGATACACTTTTCTTCTTCAACAGATTACATATAATTATAATCAGTTTATTCAGACGTATACTTCCATCTTATACTTACTTATGAACAAAAGATCACATGCAGAAAAGTCTCAGCCAGTGCATTTGCAATGTCTTGAAGAAAGTAATTATTGACTGAAACCAAAGAAACATAAACACACACAAATTTTCCAAAAATCTATACTATAATCCATGAAAGAGCATGTAAACTCATCCTTGGGTTCTTCATCTGAAATTTAGTTGAAAATTTGGTTATAGCAGCCTACATAGTTATACTTTAGTTCAATTCTTTTCTCAGGGGCAGTTGAGTTCACAACTATTTATTTACTCCATCCACACTGGAAAAAAAAAATCAAATGTCAGTCTTGGCACAAAACATTGAGAAAAATGAGTGCACCTTTCCTGCCATATTTCTTGTGGGAATGACTACCCCGAAACCCTATATCAGAGAATATGCTTGTGCTCATCTAACTTTGGCCTTGGCACTGTCATATGCATATAAATGTCACCAAAGAGGTTCCGAAGGGTCCTAGAATCCAGTGATCTTTGGTCTGAGAAGTTCCTGCTGGATTCAGGAATTCAGGGTTTGGGAAGTTGTGAAGAATCAAACTATCACACCTGAACTCCAAGATTTCAGTCCTGGGAGTGTATTTGCCAATGGGGGCAGAGGGGAGACACTTTTCACCAGACTAAATGTCCTACTACTTTTCCTATTATTCCTATCTTTAGCTTAAATGAGTCCAAATGTAACCTAGAAGGGCATGAGATAAGTCAAAGGATAAAACTCAAGTCGTAGTAAATCTGAATGTGCTTTTAAAAATATTTTTGATTAAAGTATTTTTAAAATGTTCCCTATAAATACATAATTTTTAGTTCATTCATTCTTCCAAGAAGATTTTAAGGAGCACCAACTCCTGTATTGTGTGCTGTGGGCTCAATACTGTGTAGAACGGACATGCCCACATGCTCGGGGATTACACTGAGGTAGGACAGCTGGAAGCAGCTTCCCAAGAATGTACAAACCACAACTTCAAAATACCATGGAAAAGTGGGAGTAAACACACAGTGATATGGATTAGATTCATAATATAATTAAACGTTATGGCCAGAATTCTTATAAAAAGGGGGATCAAGGAGGTCAGCCCGCAGACAAATGAAGAAGGTTTAGCAGGGCTTGAATATGTTAGGTGGGATGAACTCTTTGGCACCAGAGAATGTTTGGTTAAGGCATAGTTTTATGTTGGGGATGAGCACAAGGCTGGGTAGACTAGGGGCTAAAAGCACCATTTTTGATGCAGGTCAGTAAGTGCCAACTATTAGTGCAATATTGAAATAGAAAGAGAGCGGCACCTGGGAGGTTCAGTCAGCTAAGCCTCTGACTTGGGCTCAGGTCGTGATCGCAGGGTCCTGGGAAGGACCCCCACATGGGGCTCCCGGCTTAGCAGGAAGCCTACTTCTCCCTCTCCCTCTGCCTCCCACCCCATGCTCATGTTCTCTATCTTTCTCTCAAATAAATAAAAAAAAAACTCAAAACAAAAGAAAAAAAAAGAAATAGGAGGAGAAAAGAAACACAGTTTAACATTTTCATAGATGCAGATTCGAGAGCATAACAGACCAAAGTAGAATTATACTTCATTCCATAATTGTATGTTTTCTTGTCTCCAAAATAGAGTGGGAGATGTTTCATCGGCATGTTCAGGGTAAGATTACTTGAATTTCCTATACATAAAGAGAAGAAAGTATTAATCTTGGGGCACCTGAGTGACTCAGTTGGTTAAGCATCTGACTTCAGCTCAGTCATGATCTTAGGGTTCTGGGATCGAGCCCCAAATCAGGTTCCTTGATGAACAAGGAGTCTGTTTGTCCCTCTGCCCCTCCCACCACTCATACTCTCTCAAAAAAATGAATAAAATCCTTTTAAAAAAGAAAGAAATTGGGCGCCTGGGTGGCTCAGTGGGTTAAAGCCTCTGCTTTCGGCTCAGGTCATGATCTCAGCGTCCTGGGATCGAGGCCCGCATCGGGCTCCCTGCTCAGCGGGGAGCCTGCTTCCTCCTCTCTCTCTGCCTGCCTCTCTGCCTCCTTGTGATCTCTCTCCCTCTGTGAAATAAATAAATAAAATCTTAAAAAAAAAAAGAAAGAAATTAATATTTTTCTGACATTTAGTACAAATTATATAAATAAAAATAAATACATCTTATGGGTACAATGCACTGGATGTTTATGTCTTTCCCACTCCCAAATTCTTACGTTGAAATTTTAATTCCCAAGGTGATGGTATTCAGAGATGGGACCATTGGGAGGTGATGAGGTCATGACCTCTCACGAACAGTATTAGTGCCCTTATAAAAGAATCCCTAGAGAAATCCCAAATCCTTTCTGGCATGTGAAAACACAGTAAAAAGATGTCATCTGTGAACCAAAAAGCAGGCTCTTTCTTACCAGAGACTGAATCTTCTAGCATCTTGGTCTCAGACTTCCTAGGCTACAGAACTGCAAGAAATAGATTTCTGTTCTTTACAAGCTTCTCATAAACTATGGTATTTTGTTATATCAGCCCAAACAGACTAAGACTCAGGAAGTATATGCTTTTTAGTTTACTTTTTAACTGGTTAGGTGCACAAAGAAAAAAAAAGAAAAGAAAATGATTGCCTTAATTAATAGCATAATTAATAGCATAGGAGAGTGAAGAATTAAAATTCTTATAATTTCCTAAGTTGAACCTAAGCAGGAGTTCTTTTGTTATATACTCTATTACACTAGCCGCCCCCTTCTTGTTCTTCTTGTTCTCCTTTCTCTCTTTTCTTTTTTTTCTTTCTTTCTTTTTTTTATAATTATATGCTGCACAGGGCTGGACACAATTTTTCCCAATTAATTCAAATGTTAATTATACCTACAGTCTAATTATTAGCAGTGTTTTAGTAATATAAATTTACTAGCATGCAAGATGCTTTCTTCCAAGGAAATTAATGAGAATTATCCATTGCACTGATCTAGAAATTCATATTTTGAGACAAAAATTCACTTTTTGAACATAGTTGACACAATGTTATATTAGTTTCAGGTTTACAACTTACTGATTTGATAAGTTTATACATTATACTATGTTCACCACAAGTTCAGTCACTATCTGTTTCATTACATCACTATTACAATATCACTGACTGTATTCCTTATGTTCTGCTTTTTATTCCTGGGACTTACTCATTCCATAACTAGAAGCCTGTATCTCCCACCCCCCCTTCTCCCATTTTTCCCAACCCTCCACTCTCTTCCCCTCTGGCAAACATCAGTTTGTTCTTTGTATTTATAGCTGTGATCAAAAATTCAATTTTGATTAATAAAATTTAATTTGATTTAATATTAATAAATTTAATTTTGTTTAATAATAAAAGTAATTATGAGATAAATAGATCCCTAGGTGAGCCCATGAGTTCATTCATGTACCATCTTTGGTGCTTATATTTGTCCAATGTAACTTACTTCTGAAAGACATTTAAAAAGACAGAGCATAATATAAAAAGTAATCAAAGCCCACGTAACTACTCTCCAGAATTAACTCTTGCTAATATTCTGTTTATTTGATTTGTCTTTCTTAAAATAAAAGAATCAAAGCATTAAAAGTAAAGATGATGTCTCTAATCTTATAACATTCCTATTCCCTTTCTCCATCAATCCAGAGTGTCCTCTACTACCATGAATTTAGTGTATGTTAGATATATGCAAATGTATCTCCTCCTCATCATGTATATATATATATATATATATACACTAAACATATCTGTTCATCATCTATACACACACAGAGGAAATACTGCTTTGTAAAGTTTTTTTAAAAATCTACATATAATTGTATATTGTGTGCATATCCTGCAACTTGCTTTGTTCATTTAACATTATGTTTTTGACATCTACTAACAATAGACATTTAAATAGATCCGAATCAAAAATCTGACATAAAAATTTTTTTATATTTATCTTGTTTGTTATGGACTGTAGATTCTTTACTTTAACATTAAAAGTAATTCAGGAGTCAACAACCTTCTTTGTAACTCCAAATAACGTTTCCCCAGGGAGTTTATAAATACAATTTCTAGGTTAAGGGTATAGATACTAGTTCTTCCAAATTGCTTTCCATAGAGGTTCAGTCCATGACTATTTCCAGCAGCATTTGTGGGAATGCCAGTTTGTCTGCAGTTTTACCAGTATTGCTATCATGTATTTTTTTTCTTTTTATCAATACTATCAGTAAAGTGATTCTCATTTTCATGTGCATTTTTGATGAAATTGAAATTCCCATTTTTGATTATTAATGATGTTCAGCATCTTCTCTATTAACTATTCAGTTTTTTTCTTTTTTCTTTTTTGTGAATTATTTTTTTGTGAATTATCTTTTTTGTGAATAACAGATAATTAGCCTTCCTTTACTGAAAGATTGCTTTATTGAAATTTAGATCTCCTCTCAGCCTCATGGATTTTAGTAAAATCATTTTATATATACATTATATCATTCTATGATTACATATACTTACTAATATATGATGTATTATGTAGAATATATAATACATATGTATGCACAGCAAATAAAACCTGCATATGTATTCGTAAAACAGAAGTGTATATACACATGCGGGTATACATGCATATTATAAATACACAAACTCTCAGTATGACTCCTTTAATTTTGCTCTTGGCTTAACTTAATATATCCATGCACTGTTCTCTTTTTGTTCATTCATCTGCCTTAGTTATACAGTAAAGTTAGTTTTCATGTATTATGCACTCTGCATATTGTGAATTACTCTCTTGGGGGAAGCTATCAAATGAATACTTCCCATGGCTGATTTTATGTTAGAACAAGCGTCCTGAGCCTCCTTTATTACATGCTCACCTTGAGACCACATCTCTTTTATTTGAACAGTCTGTGAGGCATGACAGATAAGCTCAGGAAGTCCCTAAAGACAGTTGGGTTAATGTCATATTCTTTTACCCTAAACCTTCTTTGTTCCTATTTGTGTCAGGAGCACACCCTTAGTAAGTTTCCTTAACCAAGGCAGAACTTGTTAATTTAAAATTAGGCCTAAATGTGCAAATTAACTATTACATGAAACTTCACAATGGACTCCTTTTCCATAATAGGGTGAATTTCTCTTTAGTGATATGTGTTGGCTCTTGGAAAATGGAGAGAGAACAATTGATTCAAATCAGAAAATGACAGTCTTGTGAAAAGAATTCATTGTCCAAAGTTAAGTGTATTTATCTTAAAAACTCACATTTTACTTTGTAAAGTTTCAAAGAAAATTCCAATATCCAAAGTATCCTCTTCCAATAAAATAAGAATATCCTTAGAGCAAATTTAATTCTAACACAAATAAGAAATCTTAGGAACTAAAATAATTTTAATTTATGGTAGATTGTTAAAGGCTTGTTAGGAGCTTATGAAATAGTCTTCCATGAGGTGACTAATGCAGTAGGCATAAATAGAATAAAGTGATCCTATTAAGAATTTTAACAAATTTGAAATTAGAAATCTAGCTCCCACATCTGTGGATTATTTTTTCCTAAGTAGCACAGCTGAAATTTTAGAAATGGTCTCTAAGTGGGAGGAAGTATCTGTTAATTAATTAATTCATCCAACCATTTTCCATTCATATCCTAGCCAGTCTGGGATAGAGGTTTAGCTCATTATCTTATCTTTTAGGGATAGGGCCAAAAAAGGTGGCAATGGCCTGTGGACTTGTGAATTATACTTTTTCTTTTTTAAAAAGGAACATATTTGAGACTGACTTGCACTCTTGGCTTCTTATATTTTGAAAAAGTTGGCATAAAATTTATTTTGTGATTTCATCCCAAAATAAAGATCAGTGGTTCTCAAAGTTTGGTGTGTCTGAGAATCATTCTAAGTGATTTTTTTTAAATGAGGATCATATATTTTAATTGTTTTATTTTTGTAAATTTGTTTTCTTTTAAATAGAATGTATTTTTAGAGTAGTTTTAAGTTCAAAACAAAATTGAGCAGAAAGTACAGAAAGTCCCCTTATATCCTCAGTCCCCGTATAATCTACAGCTTCTCCCACTGTCAACATCCTGAAACAGAATTATAATATTTGTTATAATTGATGAGCCTGCTATCATTATGATACTAAAGATACTATATTGAGGCATTATAACCCAAAGTCCATAGTTTACATTAGGGTACACTATTGGTGTTGTACAGTCAATGGGTTTTGACTACTGTTAATGGCATGTGTCCTTCATTATAGTATAATATAGAATAGCTTCATTTCCTCCCCAGTCCTCTGTGCTTTACTTAGTCTTTTCCCCTTCCCTTCGAATCTGGAAAACACTGATCTTTTAACTTTTTAATTATTTACAGTTTTGCCTTTTNGCTTTACTTAGTCTTTTCTCCTTCCCTTCGAATCTGGAAAACACTGATCTTTTAACTTTTTAATTATTTACAGTTTTGCCTTTTCCAGAATTTCATGTAGTTGGAATCATACACTATGTAGTCTTTTCCGATTGGCTTCTTTCACTTAATAATATACATTTAGGCACCCCCCCCAACTTTGGTACATTTTTAAATCAAGTTGCTTGTTTTCTCATTGTTGACAATTAAGATTGTTTAAAAAGACTTATTTATTTTAGAGAGAGAAAAAGAAAGCATGTGTGCATGAATGGGGAAGGGGCAGAGGGAGAGAGACAATCTCAGAGTCCCTGCTGAGTGAGGAGCCTGATGCTGGCCTGATTTCACAACACTGAGACCTGAGCCAAAACCAAGCCAAAACTCAGACGCTCAAAAAACTGGGCCACCCAGGTGCCCCCACAATCAAAATTTATTTATCATATATATCTTTTGCAAATATTTTCTCCTAGTCCGTAGCTTATTTTTCTATTTCCTTGACAGTATCTTTTGCAGAGTAAAAGTTTTTAATTTTAATGAAGTCCAGCTTCTCGATTATTTCTTTCATAAATCCTACCTTTGATGTTGTATATAAAAAGTCATTGACATATCCAACATCTCCTAGGTTTTCTTTTATGTGACCTTCTGGGAGTTTTATCATTTTGCATTTAGTTTTGAGTTGCACTTTGAGTTAATTTTTGTGGATAATCCATTTGTTTGTATTTACATGAGTTTATTTCTGGGCTCTCTATTCTGCTCCATTGATTTATTTGTCAATTCTTTTGTCAATACCACACTGCCTTGATTACTGTAGATTTATAGTGATTCTTAAAATCAGGTTCTAACTTGGTTCTTCTCCTTTAATATTGTGTTGGTTATTATGGGTCTTTTGCCTCTCCAAATAGATTATATAAACTTTAGAATAAGTTTATCCATATCCAGAAAATAAGCTGGTGACATTTTGATTGGGATTGTGTTGAATACGTAGATGAAATTAGGAACAACATTGACATCTTGGCTGTGAGTCTTGCTATCTGTGAACATGGAATATCACTCAATTATTTAGTTCTTTTTGATTCCTTTTTTTAAATGGAAATTATAGAATTGTAAAATATTTTGGACTCCAAGAAAGAACAATAATAAGCTTTCATATTCTGGGGATAGTCTTTTTTTGTTTATGATTGGGTTGGTGGATTCTAATTAGGGTGAAGAGAGTCTTATTAGTACTTCTTTTCAATAGAGGATATGGCCTCCTGTTTCATTTACCTTTCACGTAGAAGTCTGTACAACTCAGACGTGAACCACCTGGGATCTCAGGTGTCTTGTTTGATTTGTCAAAGTTTTGTAGTTCTCTTCATGTAGATCTTATATATATTTTGTTAGATTTATACATGAGCATTTCATTTTGGGAAGAGCTAATCTAAATGGTATTTTGTTTGTTGTTTCCAATTCTATTTGTTCATTGATGGTATATAGAAAAATAATTGACTTTTGTATGTTAAACTTGTATCCTGAAACTTTGCTATAATCAGTTATTAATTCCAGGAGGTTTTTTGTTTTGTTTTGCTTTTACGTTGTTGTTTTTTTTTTTTTGTCTAATCTTTCAAATTTCCACATAGGCAAACATGTCATATGCAAAAGGACAATTTTATTTCTCCATTCCTAATCTCCATGCCTTTTTATTTCCTTTTCTGATCTTATTGCATTAGCTAGGACTTCTAGTATGATGGTGAAAACGTAGTGAAAGGGAACATCCTTGCCTTACTCCTGATCATAGCAAGGAAGCCTCAGGTTTTTCACTATTAACTGTAATGTTTCCTTAGATTTTTAGTAGATGTTATTTATTCATTTGAGGAGCTTCCTCTCTATTTTTAGTTCATTTTCATGAATGGGTATTAGATTTTGTCTGATACTTTTTCTGGATCTATTGATATAATCATGTGACATTTCTTATTTCACCTGTTGGTTTGATGAATTATATTAATTGATTTTAAATGTTGAACTGACCTTGTGCACCTGGGATAAATTCCACTTGATCATGGTATATAATTCTTTTTATATGTTTTTGAATTCCACTTGCTAATATTTTGTTGAGGAGTTTGACACGGATGAGAGATATTGGGGTTTTTTTCTTCTTTTTTTCTTCTAGTACTTTTATCTAGTTTTGTTATTAGAGTAATGCTGGCCTCATAGAATGAGTTAGGAACCATTTCCTCTCTTTCTATCTTCTTAAAAAGACTGTAGAGAAGTGGTACAATTTCTTCCTTAAATGTTTGGTAGGATTCACCAGTGAGATGAGTCTGTTGCTTTTTGTTTTAGGAGGTTGTCACTTATCAATTCAATTTCTTTAATAGATGTAGGCCTAGTCTTCTGTGAGTTTGGACAGATTGCGTCTTTCAAGAAATTGGTCCATTTCATCTAGGCTATCAACTTTGTGGGCTTAGAGCTGCCCATTGTATTCTTTTATTATCCTTTTCATTTCCATGGTATCCATGGAAATGTTCCTTTTTCATTTCTGATACTACTAATCTCTGTCCTGTCTCTTTATTTCTTAGCTAAAGGCTTACTAATTTTGTTCTTGTTTTTTTCTTTCTTTTTTTTTTTAAAGATTTTTATTTATTTATTTATTTGACAGAGAGAGAGATCACAAGTAGGCAGAGAGGCAGGCAGAGAGATAGAGGAGGAAGCAGGCTCCCCGCTGAGCAGAGAGCCCGATGTGGGCCTCGATCCCAGGACCCTGAGATCATGACCTGAGCCGAAGGCAGAGGCTTTAACCCACTGAGCCACCCAGGCGCCCAGTTCTTGTTTTTTTTCAAAGAACTTTTGGTTTCATAGGTCTTCTTTATTGATTTCCTGTTTTCAATTTCATCTATTTCTACTATATTATTTATTATTTCTTTTTTGTGGTGACTTTGAATTTCATTTGCTATTCTTTTCCTAGTTCCTTAAATTGGAGCTTAGACTATTAATTTTAAAACTCTATTTTTAAATATATTCATTCAATGTTATAAACTCCCCTCAAAGCACCACTTTCACTGCATACCACAATTTTGATAAGTTATATTTTCATTTTCATTGAGTTTAAATATTTTTTCATTCCTCTTGAGGTTTCTTATTTGATGCATGTGTTATTTAGAAGTATGCTCTTTAATGTCCAAGTATTTTGGGATTTTCCAGTTATATTTCTGTTATTTATTTCTAGTTTAATTCTAATATTGTCTAAGAGCATACATTAGCATAATTCTTTTATAGTCTGATAGCATATGTTGCATAACTTCTATTCTTTAAATTTATTAAATAAAGGTGTTTTTATAGCCCAGAATATGGTCTGTCTTGGTGCATATCCAGGATCATATTTTGGAAATTACTGCTAGATTGTTATCATCATGACCATTTATGTACTATACCAAGATGACAACTCTGAGACAGCATCTTCATTTTTCGGTGAGATGTAATTTTTTTTTCATATTCATTATTTCTCTTTGCATAGATGTGTGATAAGGACACATATTACCAAGATATTTCCCCAAAATACCAATAAAACATATTTTAACATTAAATTTTATTTGGTACCTCTACCTGTTTAAATTTCCAGTGGAGCTGTGAATGAAGCTAAGTGCCTAAGGCAAAACCTGTATGCTAGTCTTTATTAGAAGGTCAATCCCAAAGAACATGGGTAGAGACAAGTGGAGTGAGGAAGGGGAGAAGGAAGAACCAATGTAAGGATGCATCATGAGGCTCATTGCTGATGTATTCTTTGTAGTAAGAGGAGAGTTGGTCCAATCAGATTAATCTGGATAAAATTGGTTGTTGAACATTTGCTTGCTGTAGTGGAGACTGAGCAAGCTGGATTCCTTGAGCTCAGGAGTTTGGGATTGCAGTATGCTACACCAGCTGGAAATTCACATCAACTTCAGCATGAATGCAATAAAGCTTCGGGGACAGGTCATTATTAAGTTAACATTATATAGCATGACAGCTAAGTCCTAGATTAGATATTTGACATTTACAACAAATATTTACTACTTTTTACCATATTTATTATTTTCCATTTTATATTACCAAAGCACAGCTATTTATAAATTTTAAATCTTTTTTCTTATGATAGGAAACTTTAAAAATACAAAAAAAATCAATAGAATAATGAACTCTTAAGTAACTGTCGCCAAGTTTCAACATTGACCAACAGATGGCCAATATTTTTTACGGAATTATTGTATCCTTTTCTAACTTGTAAAGAATCAGAACTAGAATGTGGCCAGAGTCATAATGGTCTTGATTAGGTTGGAGTACAAATGGTGACCTAGGAAACCCATCAATTCAGGTGAACTCCAGGGCTTGGAATATTACCAAAAAGCTTATTATGATAGTTACTACTTACTTGCTGCTTTATCTTATTCAGTCAATCACTTCATCGAACCTAAGGGAAGAGTCTGTCTCTAAAAGCTGTTTTTGGAGAAATGCCTTAGTTTGGCTTTTTAGTATATTTGCTGAGTTAAGTATATGAATGGTGACTAAAGGGCTTTTTTTTTTTTTTGACTAAAGGGCTTTTGAATAAGATCCAGTTTATAAATTTAACCTAATTGTAACTCATAAGTAAATAATACTCAATGTCTCTGATGAATTAGTGTTTCTCACCCTTAGCATTACTTAATTGAAGAGAATAAAAATCTAAATCTAGATAAAGCAATTTATTATTAAGGATGCTCTGAGTTTAATATCTGTGTTTTAGACCTGACCTGTGCAGACTAGTTGTTGAATAATTAAGAAGAATGATATTCACCAGTCTACACTCCAGGGTGCTGGCTTTCAGTAACCATCTGCTAATGAAACCCCTGAGAATTCCCACAGAGCAAAGAAAACAAACCTTACACAATTATGCCAGGCATTTCTCACTTCCTTTATAGTAATACACCATCCAATTAACAACCTGGTGGGCCTGGGGATTCATAAAATTTTGAATAGAACCTTTAGGCTTTCTCAAACCAACTGCTAGAATTAAATATAAAAGGAAATAAGATCATTAGATGAAAAACTTACCTATAAATATTTAATTCCTTGTCTGGGAATAGAACACCAAGTTTTAGTTCATGGCATCGGATTACAGATTTGGGAGGGACCTTGAAAGGTCATGCAGTCCAGACCTCTGCCTCTGGGAAGAACTGTGTCCAGGACATGCTGGCAAGTAGCTGGCTCCCATTTCCCTAAAATCAATAGGAAACAGGTATCCCATTCTTTAGTAATGCTCAAAAGACTCAGGATGTAACAGCATCCAGTAGTCTTCCTTTTTCACAATTGACTTCAAGTCTCAGAGAAAGTTTTTATTTCTCCCTCCTTTCCATGGCACACTAGTACTTCTTCCCTAAGATTGCCTATCATGTGCTTTGGGAAGGAATAAACTTCAAAACGAAGTTTAGCCCAACACAACAACACATGCTCTGCTCATAAACAGTGTAGGGTATTGCCAGGTAGTGCAATTTGACAGGCAACATATCCCTGAGATATTTTCTCTTGAGGCCCTTTCATATTTTATGGAATCTCACCAGAGAGTACAGGTAATTAACTATCTATGATACTACCAAGGGTCAGGTTTTTTGGCTCGAGTCTATTTTTCCCCATGAAAGTTTAGAGTAGCTAAGGTTTGTATTCCCCACCAGTTCACTAAATTCATTGTCAATTTTGCAATGAAGAGATTAATAAAGAAAGAAATGTTTTCCCCTGTTAATATTTCTAACATTTCCTCAGACATGTGTTTGTATATAGTATACCCTCAGCTAATGTTCAAATGAATAAATGATGAAGGAAGAAGTGAATGTACAAAAGATTGGCAAAGCAATCTTGAATAACCTGCAAGTTTAGGAACTGAATTGACTTTGCTTGATAATGCATATTTTTCCATTTTGTTACTGCTTTATCCTCCCCCTGATTTTTTAATCCTACCATTGGTAATTTGTCATTTTATCTTCTGGATTTCTCTAAGGGTATCTCATACATCTCTTTGCTAATCTTGTACCTTCACAATTGCAAAAATATAAGGCCAGGTAAGCCTTATATTCTGACTTCCCTGCCTTCAAGTGTCTTCCCTACTTAATCTCTGTTTTTCCATTTACACCAATGTCAATATAATCTCTTCATGAGATCGTAATGTGGGAAATATTAATAAGGACATTTCAGTATCAATATCTTCATTGTAAAATTGAGACTGAATTTGATGAATTGATGGGGAATGTTTAACATAGTCTCAGAGAAATTTATTTGGAGGTTACTCATCACTTTTCTTGTTATTGAAAAGCAATGAACAAAAATACAAGCTAAGGAATTAGTGGGTTAGAAGTGAATATGATCAGCGATCTTATTAAACAATACGTAGAAGAGAGAATTACAAAAATTGAGATGTAATATGTAAGAATTTTAGAATCTGTTATACTTAACACTGGGAAAGGGAGGAATTTATGGAGTGATTAGGATTTGTCTGAGTATTACAATAAATCAACCCATTTACAGTATTAGATGAGTGTGACAAAAAACAATGAAAAAGTTTTTAAAAAAGCCAAATCTTTCTGAACAAATTCGGCATCATTTTAGAATTAAATTCTATCAACTCACACACTATCATGCTATTTTTCAACTTCTACAGAACAATTTCAGAGTTGAATGGAGGTGTTAATTATCTTTGTTGGAGCATCATGTCCTAACTTGTTAATATTCCTAAAAATCTGTCCCTGAAATAAAGTATTGGTTTTCTGTAGGAGTGCTTTCTGCTGAAGACTTAAGAGCAACTACAGCAGAAAATGTATTTGGTACACGTCTTCTTTGTGAGTAGATGTTTTCATAGAACGAATCTAATCAAATTTTATAAACCTGGGACGCCTGGGTGGCTCAGCGGGTTAAAGCCTCTGCCTTCGGCTCAGGTCATGATCTCAGGGTCCTGGGATCGAGGCCCACATCGGGCTCTCTGCTTAGCAGGGAGCCTGCTTCCCACTCTCTCTCTGCCTGCCTCTCTGTCTCCTTGTGATCTCTCTCCTGCTGTGAAAGAAATAAATAAAATCTTTAAAAAAAAATTTATAGGGCGCCTGGGTGGCTCAGTGGGTTAAAGCCGCTGCTTTCGGCTCAGGTCATGATCCCAGGGTCCTGGGATCGAGGCCCACATCGGACTCTCTGCTCAGTAGGGAGCCTGCTTCCTCCTTTCTCCTCCCTCTCTGCCTGCCTCTCTGCCTACTTGTAATCTCTCTCTCTGCGTCAAAATGAATAAATAAAATCTTTAAAAAAAAAAAAAGAGTCAGAACAAACTTTAAAAAAAAAATTAAAAAAATAAAAAAAATAAAAAAAATTTATAAACCATTATTTTTAAGTGATAAGGAGTTTTANGTCAGAACAAACTTTAAAAAAAAATAAAAAAAATAAAAAAAATAAAAAAAATTTATAAACCATTATTTTTAAGTGATAAGGAGTTTTACTCTGGATCTATCTATCTATCTATCTATCTATCATCTTTTATCTATGTATTGGTTCATTATCTATCTAGATATTATCTATGTATTTATCATCTTATCTGTATAATTATTGTATCTACTATATACCTACTTCATTACCTAACTGCCTACCTACTTAGAGGAAATCATGATTTCTTCAAGAAACTATAGGCAATCACTGTTAATATGTATGTTGAGTAAACGTATTTTATACGTTGAGTTTCCTTAAACAACACACATGTACAAAGTTCATATGCTAAAAGGAATTATCTATCAGCCCTCTCTCTTCTATAAGAGGGGAAGGTACAGCTTCAGCAGCAAATCTCAGCAAGCTGCTGATGAAACTATAAGTGCCTAACTTACAGATTTCCTCTGTAAACACCTAGGAAGGCAACAGAAAGAATTGACAGATGGCCTGGAGCCATTTTATTGAAGCAATTACTAGAAGTCAACTAATTCAACTCCAAAGTGAAAAATAAATGGGATATGGAAGGATTTTGTTATAGCACAAAATCTGTATTAGCTACTAGAAAATGAAACAGTGTGATTATATGATTTTCATTTGCTAAAATGAAGGGGACTCAATATAGCATTTAAGAAAAACACTAAAACTCCCAGAGAAAGAAATACATAGAATGTGCTTGGCCTGCCACATATTATTATTATTTTTAGACAACCTTTCAACACCTTGTTTATGTCAAATTCAAGGCAAACTGCAGAGCTGGGTACTGTCCAAAGAAATCTCCTCAGAGGAAAGGTCAGGGTCACACTTGGCAGATGGACGCTTTATTTTCCCCTCAGCATTTAGGAATGCAGCTTATATCTGATGAAGCAGTGAGGCTGTCATCAAAGGGACCTGAAGCTGACCTCTTCAATTTGAAAAGATCCAGGACATGAGAGCAGGGAGAGATGATTTTCCTGATGCTGTCACCTCTGTGAACTGGTTCCCTAATGATGGGTGTATTTAAAACAATTCTGCAAATGATACCCAAGGGCATGGCTTCAGAGCAGATTTTGTCAGCTGCTTGAAGCAGGCAAATTTTGAGAACATGCAATCTTCCTTTTCATGGCTGAGCCTGCCTGCTACTCTCTCTGAATGCTAGCTTCCCAACATCCAGATCTTTGTCTCCATCTCAAGAGCATTCCCAACATGGTGATTTCAGTCATGGACATACCTACCCATCCACACACCTGGCTTTCCTTCTTTGAAATTTTAAATATCTTTACAAATTTATCTTAAGAAATTTAAAATACAGAGAATCCCAAAAGTCCCTGTCTTATTATTCACCCCTATACTATATTAACAACTGTTAACATTTTGTTAATAAAACGGTTAACATGAGCAACTGTTAACATTCTTTTTGTAGTTGTTGTTTCTCTAAGGCATCTGCTATTAAAAATGAAAAAAAAAAACGTTTGACTTCTACCCCTCATCTCATCACCCTCTTCTCAGCGTTGGGCAGTATCTTCCAGTCACTGGTTTATACTTCTAGTTTTCAGAAATGTTTTATCCCTGGAAATTTGAGTTAAGTTCTTTACAAATCACTCATAATTTCATGCATTGATCTGCCTTAAGTTGTATTTTTCATTTCATGTTTTCTATGGTTACCACCTGGCAATGGCTGAACATTGCCCCAGAACTTCAGCAACCTTGCCTGTAACACTTCCTGTGCAATGATTTATAACCAAAATTTATCGGCTCTTTAGGAATGAGTTTCTTGTTGAAAAAGAAGTCTGTTTGTAATAATAATATTACTACTAGTAACGTCAATAATAGCAACCATTTATTGAGTATATGCTCTTTACCAGACACTGTCACAAACACTTTATATCCATTATCTCCATAAATTCTTACAAAATCCTGGGATCATGGAATTATTATGCCCATTTTACTGTTGAAAAATAAAGCTCTTACTAAAGTGAAATCTTCTTTTGGAAGGCAAAATAATTATTTTATAATACCTATTTTCCAAAAGGCTCATTTCTTTCTTGTCAAATATAGTTGTTACTAGTTGTTGATTACTTGCTTGTGTCACATGTATGCCTTCCTTAATTCTGGTCCTCACTGCAGCACTGCAGTGTTATTAAACGTAAGTGGTATTAAGCCTATTTATAGAAGAAGAGGTACATGCAACTTCCTCAAGGTCATACGGGTAATAATGAGGGGAGGCAGGATATAAGCTTCGGGTATTTCTTCCAAATCCTATTTATTCTCATTGACTGTATTATATAATAAGAGCCTCAGAGCTATGCTTTCCAAATAAGAGAATTAATGTAGCAAGAAAAAAATTTGGTTTTATTATTTGCCTTTCCTCTGGCACTATTAAAACAGCGTAAGCAGATCCTATTAATTTTAGTAAGTGCTTTTGCGTGCACAGGGCTTTTCCACTCAAGGTCCCTTTTCAAACATATTTAAGAAGAGGAAAAAACTCCCCAGCGCAGTTCAGCAGGCAGTCTTATAACGTGTTTGTAAATCTCTGATCCCAGACAGACGCCGTAAAAATTCATCATCGGAGAAATACACTCAGATGAACATTTCTCTCTCAGGATTAAAATAGGAAATGGCAAATGTACTTGGCCATCTAGCTTGCAGCTGAGAAAATTCTTAAAAAAATTATAATCTCATAAAAGAATAAAACCAAAACAGTTATTTTCAAGACCTTAAAGTACACATATATTATGCATTCCTTATGTCCCCCTCCTCCCCCAACCCTTAGCATTTAAAAAGTCATAGCAAGAAGTGTTGAAGTGATAGAATTTTAAGCATTCAGAACAATTTTATGCCCAGGGACATATTTTGAGTAACTGATAATGCATAAATGGCTGGATGGGCCCAGCTTGTCTTAATGTCTGACTTACCCAGACTATTTGGCACAGTAATTAAACATCAATGCTTCATTAAGGCTGAATCCAGAGAAAAAGGAAATATATTTGGTCTCCTTCTTTAAGACCATAAGAATAACACACCAAAATCTATAGCTGATAATAACATAGTGTGTCTCATTTTATATTATGTGAAATCTTATTTCAACCAAGGAAGAAACTCATGTTTGTTTCCTTGTTTGTTTGTTTTTAGAAAAGCTATTATGAAAGGTTTCAGGTAATGTATTTATTTATTTTGAGAGAGAGAGTGGGGAAGGGCAGGAAGAGAGAGAGGGAGAGAAAGAATCTTGAACTGGTTCCATGTCCAGTGCAAAGTCCAGTTCAGGGCTTGATCTTACAACCGCAGAGATCATGACCCGAGCTGAAATCAAGAGTCAGACGCTTAAGTGACTGAGCCACCCAGGTGCCCCTGAAAGGTTTCAAATAATTTAAAACGTGTTTTGGCTACTGTTCAAGTTAGGTAGGGAAAACTTTATTGAGCTCCCGAGAAAAAGTACTAAGATTTGTTGTGTGTATGGGATACAGGAAGGAGATTCTAGTGAGGCAGGGTAGGGAAAGTATCAGGGATTTTATATAAAGGGTAAGAATATTGTGGAAGGGTGGGAAGATGAACTGTCTAATGGAAATCTCTAACTCTCCACCTTCACTTCCTTCCAGTCTTTTGAGAAAAGTTACCTTTTTGGAGGTATCATATGTTAGTACCAATTTAAAATTGTGAACCGTGTCCCTCCCCAGGATTTCCTATTTCCCTTTGTTCCTGCATTATATTTATTTGTATTCTTTTTCATCATCTGCCAAATTATACATTTTATGTTTGTTTATCTTTTTTTTTTTTAAAGATTTTATTTATTTATTTGACAGAGAGAGAGATTACAAGTAGGCAGAGAGGCAGGCAGAGAGACAGGGAGAGGAGGAAGCAGGCTCCCTGCTGAGCAGAAAGCCCAATGCGGGCCTCGATCCCAGGACGCTGAGATCATGACCTGAGCTGATAGCAGAGGCTTTAACCCACTGAGCCACCCAGGCGCCCTGTTTGTTTATCTTCTGTCTCATCTTCTTAGAATATAAGCTCCCTGAAGTTTGGACTACATTGCTCACTACTGGGTCTCCAGTATCTAGGAGACTACCTCATATATAGTAGATTCTCAATAAATAGTTATTGAATTATTGACTAAAAGAGTATAAAAGAGTGGATATATTCAGCCCTTTATTTTATGAAGCTATTAATATTGTTATACATGGTTTCTTTTGGTTAAAGACACTAACATACAACTCATTTGATGAGGCTAGCACAACTCTGATAACAAACCTGGCAAGATCAGCGCTAAAAAGGAAAATACAAAAATTACAGGCTAAAATGTTTCATGAAAAAGATAACAAAAACTCAAGTATAATATTAACAGACTCACCTCAATAATAAATTTTAAAAGAGATTATTCACCATTATCAAGGTGGATTTATCCAAGGAATGCTAGGTGAATTTATAGATGAAAATAGAAAAAATTATTTGTCCATCAAGATAGATGTAGAAAAAGTTTGATATAAGTCAGAATTTGTTTATGATTGAAAACATGTAGCAGTATGAGTGGAGAAAGGAATTATCTTAACTAGATAAAGAGTGTCTACAAAAACATATACCAAACATCCCACTTAACAGTGAAGTGTTAGAAGCATTGTATTTGAGATCTGAAACAAGGAAGCCTGATAATATAAATTTTGCCGGTTTTGCACTGGAGTTTGTAGTTCCTGCGATAAAAGAGAAAGAAAAGAAACTAAAGATATGAAGATAAAAAACTTTCTAAAAAAGCTATTACTGATAGATTTTGTACATAGAGAATGCCAAAGGGAATCCATAGCAATAGTAGAATTCATAAGAGAGTTCAGCAAGGTACTAGATAAAAAATATGGTATATATTGTTTCCTGTATAAGAATAAAAAGTTAGGCAATAAAATCTTGAAAGTATTTTGAAAATGATCATGTTTATAGTTTTGAACACTCAAGATTGGGATATCAATTTTCACTGAATGTGTTTGTATATTTGTTGTAATTCTGAACATGTCTCTATATTTTTGATAGACTTAAAAACATGATAATAAAATGTTTATTGAAGTGAATTATATCAACAATAGCCGATATACTCTTGAGAAAAAAACAAGTTGAGTAGGTATTCTACCTAATGTCAAGAATTAATTTTTAAAGGAGATTTGGTAGTAAAGATAGGGAATAATAATTTAATTAGTAAATGGTGCTAGGATGATTAGTTATCTGTACAGAAAAAATAAAATTGGACCCCTATATCACATCATACTATAAAATCAGTCGTAGGTGGTCTAAAAAAATTAAAATCC
Organism: Ailurus styani; assembly: GCA_002007465.1. NCBI lineage: Eukaryota > Metazoa > Chordata > Mammalia > Carnivora > Ailuridae > Ailurus > Ailurus styani. Next base: position 2,914,647 of record LNAC01000005.1, on the reverse strand, counting down.
AACTTTAAAGCTTTAAAAAGAAAATACAGAAAAGTTTTATCTTTTATCACTTTGGAAAAGGAAGGAACTCTTTTTATTTTTTTTTAAGATTTTATTTATTTATTTGACAGAGAGAGATACAGCCAAAGAGGGAACACAGCAGGGGGAGTGGGAGAGAGAGAAGCAGGCTTTCCCGCAGAGCAGGGAGCCTGATGCGGGGCATGATCCCAGGACTCTGGGATCATGACCTGAGGCAAAGGCAGATGCGAAACGAGTGAGCCACCCAGGTGCCCCATGGAAAAGGAAGGAACTCTTAAACAAGACAGAACATAGGGGCTCCTGGGTGGCTCAGTTGGTTAAGTGTCTGCTTTAGGTTCAGGTCATCATCTCGAGGTCCTGGGATCAAGCCCCATGTTAGGCTCCCTGTTCTGCAGGGAGTCTGCTTCTCCTAATCCCTCTGCTCCTTCCCCCTGCTCCTGCTCTCTCTCATAATAAATAAATAAAATCTTAAAAAAAAGACATAACATAAAGTTGGTAAATTTGACTACTTGAAATTATAAATCTCGTTTACATAAAAGTTATTTTAAAGATGATAAAAATATAATTTTATGGAGTAAGGGAAGATATTTGCTATATATATAGCTGACAAAGGACTATTATCTTGAACGTGTTTATATGTATGCATGTTTAATTTATATTGTTTGTATTTGCTACAGACTAAATATTTGTGTCTCTCCCCAATTCATATATTGAAACCTAACCCCCAATGTGACAGTAGTAGGAGGTAGGGCCTTTCGGAGGTGATAAGATCAAGAGGGTGGAGCTCATATGAATGGGGTGAGTGCTCTCTCTCACAGAGACCCTGGAGAGATCCCTTGTACACTTCCACCATGTGAGAAGGCAGCCAATACACCAGGGAGTGACTCTGACTCTGCCATAGCCTTGATCTCTCAGCCTCCAGAGCTGTGAGAAATGAATTTCTGTTGTCTATAAGCAATCCGTTCTATGGCAGTTTGTTACAGCAGTCTGAATGGACTAAGCAATGCCTAAGTTTAGTTTTACATTTGTATTTATTTTCAAAAGAATTATAAGATGTAGTAAAACAAATGAAAAAGGAAAGGACAGAAGACAGAACAGAACTTTATAAAAGAGAACATAGGATTGATCAGTACGTATATGAAAGCATTTTATTTTAATAGTAATTAGAGAAATATAAATTGAAACACAGTGAGAAAGAAAATTATGAAGTCCATATTGGCAAAAAATAAAATTTCTGACACATCGAGTGCTGGTGTGCCTGCTGAACAAAGAGAACTCTTACAGTCTGTATTGGGAGAGTAAATTAGTGTTTTTGGAAAAAGTTTCAGAGAAAACTTAGAAACTGGTTTGACATCTGGTAGTCATAACCTAGAAATTCCATTCCGTAATGTTTTCTGTAGGATGTATGTACAAAAGGTCTCGTAGCAAAAAATTCTGAAAACAATCCAAATGTCCATAAATGTGTAGTTATATAAAACATTATTGTATATTCTTACCACATAATATTATACACAGTGAAAATAAATCAGGTATGACTACCTACATTAACATAAATGAATTTCATAAACATGAAATAGAGTAAAAAACGGTAAATCACAAGAAAACATGTAGAACTAATGAATATTTATTGAATAAACTGATAAATGAAGAGAGAAAAACCTTTTTTGTTCAGGGATTTATGCATAGGTGGTATAACTAAAATATAATGAAAACAAAGGTATGATTATCACAAAATTTAGAATAGAAGTCATTCTGAGGGAGAGTGATTAAAAGTTAGGGATTGGGAGGTGATTAGGTTAGGTGGTTAAGGAAGGGTCCCTGATAGGGCTTTTGAAGTACTACTATTTGTTCATATTGGAATAGTTGAATGGATTTTTTTTTATGTTTCATACACTGATCTGTATATATGGCATATGTAATATAAAGTTATAGAAAGGAAACAAGGGCAGATCCAAAACCAGAGATTTGTCCGAAGTGTTACAGACAGAAAGAGCTAAAACCCTGAGTGGATCGCTTTTGTCTGAGTGTATAGCAAGTTCCCATCTGCTAAGCCTCCACTCTGGCCTCAGAAAATAAGCAATTTACATCTTGCCTCCACCACCCCCCTCGCACCTCTTCAGGCTGACACCCCTGACATGTCTCTGCCCACGTCTAAGAATAATATTAGACCTTATGTTAAAAAAGGAATCTAGAAGTCACCTTTGAACTTTTCCTGCTCCTCTCCCAAGTGACTAAAAATTCATGATTAAGTTCCATGGTAGTTCTACAAAAGATACTATGAAATGATAAAATCAGTAATAATTGCTTATGTTTATTGAGTCTTTGCACTGTCTTTTTTTGCTACGGTATACACTCAATAGAGGACCAAGTTGATCCTTTAAAAATATACTTTGGATCATGTCACTTTTGTGCTCAAAACTCACCAATGGTGTCACTTTTAAAAAGCCCATTCGGTAAAAAAATGTTTATAGCATTCTGTATAAATGGCATTCATAAAATATATGCATACTCATTCCACTCTCATTTCCTGAAAAACGGTGATTCAATTTTGATCCAATAAGTCATGCAAAATCAGAAATTTCAATTTAAACATTTTTAGGCATTTTTAAAATTCTCTGATGCTAACCAACAATTTTTAAAAGCCTTGCAAATATTACTCTTTGAAGATTTGGGATAAAACTACTTTAAAGATTGCTGTAACATTTCATTTAGAAATCTTTTGTATAAATATATATGTATTCAAAGTGGATATAGTGCTTGTAAAAAACAATCCTGAACTTAAATAATTCAATTGGATGTATGTATTTTGGCCTTTAAAATCATAGAGCAGCATTATTACAACAGAGCCTGATTGTAACATAAACCTCCCTTGGCTCACAGGTCTTATAGAGAAAAGAGAAAACATTGTCTTTCTCAGTTTCCAAATCAAATTTGAAAGACTTTACATGATATAAATATATTAGACAAACATAAAGTGATGAAGGTTTCCTAAGAATCCCTTCTCAAAGGGAAATATTTAACCATTGAAAGAAAATATAATACCTGTAAAGCATAATAGCAAATAAATGTTAAACACAAAGTAGGTTTCTATATGAATTTAATTACTCCCCCCTTCTGAAACATTCATTTTACTGTTTCCTAGGTCTTTCTCCACTTTCTGATCTCCCATATTCTTTTCAAACTCTGTTTCCAACCTTATAACTACTCTTGTAAATATCACCAATGACCTCTACATGACCTAGTTCAGTGTTCACATTGGGTCTGAGTTTTTCTTAAACTCAATAGTGTTCAACAGAACTAGTCTGTCTTTTATGCTTCCTTATCTTTGTTCCTGTGAAATAACATTCTCCTGATTTCTCTCTCCTTGGTCACTCTGTCTCAGGTTCACTTGTTGAAGTCCCCACCCCTTGTTTGACCTGAATAATTGGTTTTCTTCTCTTTGTTCTCTATGCTGTCTTCTTAGTGACTTCAGATAGTGATGTGTAATGAGACTAAGAGTTCTAATACTAAGAACTCTCAAATTAATTTCTCCAGCCTTGAACCTCCCCCTAAATTTATGACTAGAAGACAATCATGCACTAGATATGTCTATTTGGATGTAACAGACATTCAGAAATGATGTGTCTAAATTAGATCAATTGATTTTTTCCACAAATCTTTTCTCTGAAATTTCCCCATCTTATAAATAAGCAGGAATATTTACCAACCTACTTAAGTGAACTTTAGGAACCATCCTTGATTCCATTTTCTTTCTTCCACCACATCTAATCCAGCAGAAGTTCCTAGATGCCCCTTCTAAAACTTACTGAAGTAGCTCTAGAGCCTAGAAGATTTTTTGGCATGCAGTAGGTATGCAATAAATATTTGCTAAATTCTGGTTTTACATTTATATCATGATATTTGAAAACTTAAGTTTTATGAAAGAAAGCCAACTATTTCCCTGGGAAACAATTTCTAAATGCAGAATTTTATTTCCTTACAGTTTATACAAGAGGAAATAAAGGAAGGAATTGATGTCTATTTGGGCCTGGATTCTTTTTTTTTAACTAAAGAAAGGATCAATATATAGTGTAGCTACACCATAAGTCTGAAATTATGACAGCATTGTAAGAGGTCAGGCAAATTCATGTCATTGTTTATAACGAAATGTTGAGATTTCATTTAAAGTATTCTGGACAGACACGAACAATATATTCTACAGAGTAACAAAACCGCTCCCCAGATTGGAAGTGGATAAAATTTTTTTTTTTTTTTTTTTTAAAGATTTTATTTATTTATTTCACAGCGGGAGAGAGATCACAAGGAGGCAGACAGGCAGGCAGAGAGAGAGGGGGAAGCAGGCTCCCTGCGGAGCAGAGAGCCCGACGCGGGCCTCGATCCCAGGACCCTGAGATCATGACCTGGGCCGAAAGCAGAGGCTTTAACCCACTGAGCCACCCAGGCGCCCGGAAGTGGATAAAATTTAAGGTATGTTTAAATTCAACTTTTGTAGTATAGACAGCAAATAATAAGAGTGAAGAAAATATTCAAAATAATTTATAATTTGTTTTAAAAAGAGAGACAAAAAATAAATGTAGGGAGGAATGCCATTATTATCTTTCTGATTTTATTTTTATACATTTTTTAATAAAATAGTTTTTACTATAAACTATATGTCATAAATACCCTACAAATAATTTTTTGTTTCTAGTTTCTTTTATAGGATGACTCTTTATTCTATTTATTCTATTTATTCAAAGAAGCCCCTATAGGACTTAATATGTCATATGATTTTTCTCCATTGCCATTTATATTTTCAGAAAGCTGAAGAATAAGCTACCTACTTTATTTGTAGGTATTCTCTTACATCTCATGCATCTTATCTTTAATGTTAAAAATATTGCCAGCTTTAAATGGTATGATAAAAAATCATGGTATGATAAAAAAATGTAAAGCTTAAAAAGTCTTTTATTTTATTTNTTTTAATTTTTTTTAATTTTTATTTTATTTTTTATTTTTTAAAGATTTTATTTATTCATTTGACACAGAGAGAGAGAGATCACAAGTAGGCAGAGAGGCAGGCAGAGAGACAAGGAGAGGAGGAAGCAGGCTCCCTGCTGAGCAGAGAGCCCGACGTGGGCCTCGATCCCAGGACGCTGAGATCATGACCTGAGCCGAAAGCAGCGGCTTTAACCCACTGAGCCACCCAGGCGCCCAAAGCTTAAAAAGTCTTGAGGGACTTTTCATTAATAAAAATGGGGGAAAAAGGTTACTTTAAGGATGAGGACTCAGAGTATGATAAAATGTACATAAATGACCTAACACTGTTTTGGGGAATCCAATTCCTATTTGAACTAAATCTCTCTCTCTCTCTCTCTCTCTCTCTCTCTCTCTCTCTCTCTCTCTCTCTGTCATCACTGTAATTTTCAAGTTTGTTACTATCAGTATAATCTACAGTGACCTCCTGATATAGCTGAACTGTAATGTTTATTATTATTATTTTTTGTTACAGAATTTGATACTAAATAACAGAAAAAATTCTAGTGTATGAGGTTCTCATCTCAGCATTAGTTATAATAAACATAAAAACAATCTAAATACACTGAAATGAGACTGGCTAAATCATGGTAATCTACACTTTGAGATGCAGTGTAGTGCTAAGGACTTTGGCATCAGATCAGGTTTAAATCTTTGTAAAGACATTGCCAACCTTGTAAAGACATTGCCAAAGTGTTTTCCCAAATAGGCTGTTTTAGAGTCGTCCATGGAGCTTCTTAAATATAGTTCCTGGAACTGACTCTACACTTTCTCATTTGATAGGTCCAGGCTAGAGTAGAACACTGGTATGTTTAAAAACACACCTAAGCTTACAAATTAGCTGGCCTCTAAAAGTCTGTTCCAACATTTATAAAGTGGATGACATATAATACCCATATTGTAGTGTTGTTTAGAGGATTAAAATAATATATACAGAGTACTTTAGAAATTTATTCTGCATACCATAAGCATGTAATATATTTGGATTTGTTGACAACTATGGCTTTTATTACTACTATTCTTCCTTCTATGACCACAAATGCCACTTATTCTGTTCTTATTATGATTATTATTAATTTTTGAACTAATATGTAGTCATTGTCTTAAATTCATGTTTTAGAGAAAGATTAAATAGCTAATAAATGTTCACAATATACTTAGTGAAAATGTATTTACTGTTTTCTGCAATTCCCCAAGCTGTCAAAAAATGTAAAATTACGTAAGTGCATAGAAAAAAAAAACTGTAAGAATCGCACTGAAAATGTAACTAAACTTACTACTACATAGAAATGTTCAAGTGTGAGTTTTTTTCTTCTTTAGGCATTTCTGTGTTTCCAAGTTTTTCTATTCTGGCCAAACTAGATTTAAGATTCAATCCCATGCATATTGAATACTCATTCTGTGAAGGATACTCTGTGTCATGCAGTGATGACACAGTCCCTGGCCTCAGGAAGGCCACAGTGAGGAGGACAATGTCTAGTAACACAAGATGGCTTTAATGATGACCATCTTGGAATTCCCCCACCCTCATGTACGAGAAATACAACCACATTTCATGTCTGTGTCACCCAAGATTATAGTCCTCCTTCTTTCAGGAAATAGTCTGAGCTGACTTTGAAGCCAAGTGTTCTTTGCCTGTGGTTCTATCGTGAGCTCTGCTTAGTTAAGCCACTACATGAAGCTCTTTCTTCTGGGCTCCTTCCTCACATCCTTCATGGACTTTTCCTTCCCTTTCTGGCAATACCTCCTGGTAGCAGGCGTCTGCCTTACCCTTGCTCCTCAGCAAACTCTCTGCAAACATTTCTCAGTTGTCCCACGACCCTGGTTATGTTCCCCATCCCCCATTTCAGGCTACCCACCTTTCCCACCCAGTCTGTCGTCACTGTAGATAATCACACATTCTTTGCCTCTTGCAGCCCCATTTTCACTCCCTTGCTCTCTTCACTGCTAATCAAGACTTTTTCAAAGAAGAAGATGTGGCCTCTGGATCACCGTTTATCTCTGGTGCATGGAATGCAAAGGATGAAACACGTTTTGATGCATAATATCCCAATTTCAGTTTATTTATTTATTTATTTATTTTTAGATTTTATTTATTTATTTGACACAGAGAGAGAGAGANATTTTGATGCATAATATCCCAATTTCAGTTTATTTATTTATTTTTAGATTTTATTTATTTATTTGACACAGAGAGAGAGAGATCACAAGTAGGCAGAGAGGCAGGCAGAGAGGCAAGCAGAGAGAGAGGGGGAAGCAGGCTCCCCGCTGAGCAGAGAGCCCGATATAGGCCTCGATCCCAGGACCCTGAGATCATGACCTGAGCCGAAGGCAGAGGCTTTAACCCACTGAGCCACCCAGGCGCCCCCAATTTCAGTTTATATGCAGGAACCAAAACTATAACAAAAGTAAATTTGATTCAGTCTACTGAGGTATCATTATATATTAAAACCCAAACATGATGTTCTATTGAGACAGTATTTATTAAAGAGAAGGTATATGTGGATTATACTGTCTCATAAAACTGATCTATAAGAAGTCTAAAGTGGATTGACTAGGTAATTACCAGTTACAATAAAAGGTAGAGTAGCAAATGTTTTTTCAGATGTGGAAAAGACAAAACAAAACAACTAATGTCATAGACAGGCAATATCCTTAAAATTGATAAATTACCTAATTACAGTAAAGGCAAAATATATGTGCAACTAGCACTGGAATGTGGCTATAAAACAGAGAGATTTTTGCTTTTGGTAATAAAACTACCAGCATTAAATTATTAGAGAAAATATTTTAAATATAAAGCACCACATGAAATGATAAAAAAATATACTTCTAAAGACTTTTTAGGATTTACCTCAAGCTATAGGAATACTAAGAGCTCCTGCTACTAATTTTTGGCCCTTTTCTCTTATTCCGAAGTTCATTCTAAACTTCTTGTCTGAAGATCATCTATATAAGAATGTATAGAGAAGATGATGAAAACAAAATTTGAGAAGCTTCTCATTTTATCATCCATCATGTTACATCATCTGTGCTAAGTAATGGCTGTATCTTTTCCTTTTCTTGCACCTCCAAACATAGGAAAAAAATACCATTTTCTTGCCTTTACCTTTTTTCACCAGCCTCAGATATTCTAGGATTTCTATTTCTAGAAACTATTCTGAGACATCTGTGCCTCTCCTATATTCATTCTAAATTATGTGCCTTTTTCTTCATTTACTTTTTCTTTACTTTCATTAAATTCGGTCCTGCTAGAGCCACCTTACTGATGATTTTTAAGATAGCACATCCACTCTTTTTTCTTCATTGGTGTCACTTATCAACATCTGTCAGATTTATGTTTTAGAGATCTTTTGATCCTCTTGTATTTTCAGATCCTGGAAACATGCCTGCTTTTGACTGGAACACTTCGGAAAGCATCCTTCTTAAAACGTAGTTGGCAAATTTAATGTGCCTTTTCCTCCACCAACTCCCATGTGCCCTGAAACAATATGACCATCACTTCTGGTCATTCTTTTTGGTTAATATTTTACATGGTGACTTAATCTTTCTTTCTTTTTTTTTT